>JANKOD010000006.1:4854006-4881910 GCA_026284645.1 Erythroxylum acuminatum | reverse complement strand
GCCACTCATCCAAGCTATCTGCTGCACATTGTCGTCGCCCAGCAGCTAGAAAACGATTGGCTACTGGGCCGTTATTGCCACCGGAGGACAAAAGCTGATGCTGTTGTTTTTGTTCTTGCGCCAACCTCCAGTGATGTAGATGATTCAGTACAAGTCGCCAAGTGCCCATCGCTGAAGGAAATTGAGCGTGCCATAAGCCTTTGTTTCTGCCCTCCCATATCTGCCATGCTATGGTTGTAAATTTGGAGATGTTTGCGCCATTGTTCGCAGTCAGTACCTGCAAGAAAAACTCCCTAAAAGAAGGAGCTGGGTTAGTAATAACAAAATCACCTAACTCCCACACCTCTCTCGCCCTCTCACACCCCACCAAGCAATGATTGACATCCTCCACCGCCCCACAGTAGCATTTATCATCCACCTGCACTCCTCTACGAGCTAGTTGTACCTTAGTAGGTAGAATGCCTTTTAGAGCTCTCCACATGAAAACTTTAACTTTTGGAGGAGAAGCAATATGCCATACTTTTCCCCAAAAGTCTCCCTCTTCTACCTCACCACCTCTACCCAATGTTTTCAAAGCTACATAATAACAAGACTTCACTGTATAGATCCCCTTTTTATCAAAATGCCAAACCCGACTATCCGCACACTCTCCCCACCGAATTGGAATTGCAAGGATATCCCTACTATCTCGAAAACTAAACATGCCCATGACCTTGTCCACATCCCACGCCCGCTCATCTCCCCTAAACAGCTCACACACTTTAAATGTAGGACTCACAGAAGTCGTGCCATCCTCCACCCAAAATGCCCCATCTCTAGGTATCCATGAATCCACACCTACCCTAATTGTCTCCCCATTACCCACTCGCCACCTCACTCCTTTCTTCAAAATATCCTTAGCAAACCACACACTTCTCCACGCGTAGCTAGGATTATGTCCAATCCCGGCGTCCAAGAAATCCCCTTGAGGGAAGTATTTAGATTTGAGAATCCTAAATAGAAGAGTGTTGGGACCATGTAAAAGTCGCCACCCCTGTTTGCCAAGCATACTTAAATTAAAGCAGTGCAAATCACGAAACCCCATACCGCCATTCTTTTTGGGCTGACACATCTTGTCTCATGCATACCAATGAATACCTTTAGCACCCGCTCCCGAATTTCCCCACCAATAGCTATTCATGATCTTCTGAAGTTCATCACATAACGATAAAGGCAATTGAAACACATTCATACAATAAGCCGGTAAGGCTTGAGCAACAAATTTTATCAGGGTTTCCTTCCCTGCTCTAGAAAGCATCTTATTCTTCCAGTCATTCACCTTCTTCCACATCCTATCTTTTAGAAACTGAAAAATCTGTTTCTTGTTTATGCCAATAAGTGATGGAAGGCCCAAATACTGACCTCCCCCAAGTGGTAATTGAACATTGAGAATATTACCAATAGTATGTCTACTATCCTGTGAAACTTTAGGACTATAGAAAATACCTGATTTTTGGAAGTTTACCGCTTGACCCGAGGCTCCTTCATACTCCTCTAAAATGCTCTTCACCTCTCTCGTTTCCTGTTCTGTGGCTTGAAAGAAAAAGATCGAGTCATCTGCAAAAAGAAGATGAGAAACTCTAGGGCAGCGAAATCCCGCTCTATGCCCATGAAGCAAACCCTGCCTTTCAGCCCGATGAAATAACATAGAAAGTCCTTCAGCACATATGAGATATAAATACGGAGACAAAGGGTCCCCTTGTCTAAGCCCTCGACTAGGCAAAATAGGCCCCACTGTTTCACCATTGACCAGTATAGAGTACCGTACACCGGTAACACACATCATTAACCAATGTACCCATTTAGCATGAAATCCCAACTGTCTCATCATCTGCTCAAGGTAGCTCCACTCCACTCTATCATAAGCCTTGCTAATATCAGTTTTCAGAGCCACGGACCCAACCCTTCCCCATGTAACATTCTTCATACTATGAATAGTTTCAAATGCAACCAAGATATTGACCTTCCGGGAACAAAAGCCGATTGACTAGGGGAAATAACATGTGGGAGAACCTTTTTTAGCCTATTAGCAAGCACTTTAGCAATAATCTGATACAAAACATTACATAGAGCAATAAGCCTATAATCTTTCACCCATTCAGGACGATGAATCTTCGGAATTAAGACCACAAACGTATCAGAGAGGGTTGAAGGAAACAAACCTCGTTCAAACCAAGAGTTGCAACCTGCCACTATATCATCTCCCAGAATGTGCCAAAACCTTTGAAAGAAACCCGGGTTAAGACCATCTGGTCCTGGCGCCTTATCTGGGTGCATATGGAAAATGGCCTCGCGGAATTCTTCTTTCGTAAATGGTGCTAAGAGCATCCCATTATCCTCCTCACTCACCCGGGCTGGTATCAACTGTGTGACGGTATGATGACAATTACCACTTGTTTGAAATAGCTCCTGGAAATACGCAAAAACTACGCCATGCATACCATCCCAGTCTCTACACCACCCCCAGCAGCATTCTTTAACCCTGTTATTAAATTATTTTTCCACCTCCCTTTAATATATGCATGGAAATATTTGGAGTTCATATCCCCATATTGAGCCCAAAATAACTTTGCTTGTTGTCGACGTCTCACCTCATCTTCCTCAAGCAAAAGATTCCATTCTGCCCGTAGGTGATCCAATTCACCTCCATCTGTTCCTTCCCTACAATCCTGTAAAAGTTTCTGTACCAGTGCTCGCTTCATATTTCGATCTCTATTTCGGCGTCGTCCCCATATCTGTAATTCGGCTACACAATTGTCTCTCTTATGTAGAAGATCAACCTCACCCTCACACCTCCAACCTGCCACCACTACTGCTTCCAATGTCGCATCAAGTAGCCATGCATTATCGAAACGGAACCTTCGACAAACCGTTTGTGTAATGAAATTTCAGGTTTTTATTTCTCTTCTTTTAATTTAACTTATATTTGATATATATGTTAAATTCTATATGAACAATATAATTGTAAATATTTTTATTTTAAATTTCATTTTTAGTTAGTTCTTAAACACGAACACTTGTTGCAAATTGTAATTGTTAGAAAGTCGTGAACATTTATTATTCTTTTTATTTAATGTTTTAATGTAATTATTATTTATTATATGATAAAATTGTGATATTTTAAATACTTTGTATTATTCTTAATTTTATATTTATATTATGATTATTTATATGTGAAATATGTGAAAAATAATGTTAATAAAAATAAAATTAATGATTATTATTTTAAATTTTATTATTATAGTTTTTAGAGATAAGATTAATGTAAAATTATAAATTATATAATACAATATATTAAAGAAATATTTTACAATTTTAAAAACATTTAAAGACTATTATAAATTTTAAAATTTACTGAACGATAAGAACTAAATTTGGTACCATTATAAATATGGTTTTCATGACATCGACCCTGGGCAAGTCGTTGGTGTTTTATATTTTCTTGGTGCTGTTCAAAAAGTTTTGGTTTCTCCGGACAGCTGATGTTCATGCCTAACACAAAGGAAACGCCGCTTAAAGACGAGGAATGAACATGTGCAGCTTTATAGGCACATATATCAATAGATGGAGATACTGTTACAGTCGGTGATAAAAACGAACCAAGGCGTGAGGAATGTGTGTATCTTGTTCTGAAGTTTGAAGTGTTTGTAGTCCAGAATATTGGATGTTCATCGAAGTTGATTTTGGAGCAGATTAAGCCCAATCTTCGTCAAGAGAACATATACCGAAACCACATTTTATTCAACTAAGAGTTGTCTTTCGCCCGAAAAAATTCAAATAAACCATCCAGCTTACTGCGTTTATATTTTAATTGTTTTTTAACAAATCAATCCAAATTGATTGCTGTAACATCAGACTAAGAGACATTCGAATGTTAAACCTAATAAAATACGTTATGGAAGTAGTTAGCTAAAAGGAGTGGAGTATAGCAAAACCAAATTTCGGGAAATAGAAGAACTGGAACATAGTGCTCTCCTGAGCCTAATAATATTACATACATTAACACGTCTTACAATTGCCTAGCAGTCTGAATTTTATGACTCCACATAAAGTCACAATTGCAGTGTATTTGAAATGAGACTACATTCATATTTACCTGGAAAAGTCCGTTTGCAGCTCATGCTCCTCCTAGGGCATGTTAAGTGAATGGCACCTAGTAGTAGAAATTGAGTAGATGCAAAGAAACCCACATGAATCACCATAATAGAATCATGTGAAATAGATCAGAATACAAAGGAAACTAATTGCAGCCCTACCATAGCTTCAAGCAGCTGTACCGCTGCGAGGCCCTCAACGACCAAGCTATTTGGACACTGAGAATGAGCTTTTGGCGCTTAGTGTCTCAACTTGGCATTTTAATTCTTTTTGAAAAGATATTAATGACCTGTGTCGACCTGCAAAAGCGACAGTGAACTGCTTTATCTTATCCTCAAGATCTTTCCTGCTCAGGGCTTCATTATTCAAATCCTTCAAAGCATTCTCCTTTTGGTCATTGGCCAGTGCAACTTTATGAGCTGAATCGCTGACTCTTTGTAACAAAGTATCCCTTTCTTCTTTCAAGAGCCGAAAATCTCTTTCCAAGACGCTGTATCTTTCCCTGGACTCCCCAAGAAGCTGTTGGTTGTTTTCCAACTCTTTTTGCAAGCAATTGCACTTTACCTTAAAGTTGTCGAGCTCGCTGACCAGTTTCTCCTTCCAAGAAGCAGTTTCTCTTTCCATGCAGTCCTTAATCAATTAAAATTACTAAACCTTCAAGAGCTAAAAGATAATCGTAGTGATCCATGCTTTGTGCTACAGTAATTAGTGATGTTAATTCTTCTAGTACATGACAGAATTAGTGAAGATCAATTTTCTCTTCTTCAGTCCTAATACATGCACTGTATAACTACGAAGCAAATATGGTCAATCTCCTTCAAAAGCATCATGAAGAGCCTTACTATATAAAAAGAATGCATGTAATATCCAGACAATTTTCAAGATAGGAAAAAGTACAGATTCAGAAACAAAGTATAACAAGTTGCGGGCGCCTATAAAATCATTTCATCTTACATAGCCAGCAAGTTCTTTCTACTTGATATTCCCATGATAAGAATATCCAGGAGTGTTGGTCAGATATGTTCTCATGTTTACAAAAGCTATAGAACTGTTAGAAATAGTTTTTAGGATGGATACAGCAGAATAACAAAGGAACACTGACTTTGCCATGGAAATATGTTAAATTCAAAGAGAATCCATGTCCACTATAACAATGTTATTTGATTGATAACCAGGTTTTGTACATGACTGTGGCAAACACGTAATATTTGGAAAGGAAAAATAATTATTGGATCTGCTGTTTATATTACCAAAATGCCAAAAGCTGAAATAGCATATCCAAATATCAGGACAATTATTAAAACCAGAAGTGATAGATAATATCTTGGTGATTGTGACCAGGCAGCTACCTTACATTCGCGGCTGTAGATTGCATCTTTCTCTTTAACCTGTGTTGTTGATGTTTCGGACAATACCAAGGATTCAATGGTGCCTATCAAGCTCTCAGAAAGCATTCTGCACCGTTGTTTGACAGGAGAATCATCCCTGGGGACTGAATCATGACCATCCCGCGCCATAGAGAAATTGGTTTCCAGATTTGAGAATATGCTCACACCAATTTCGCTTGTGCCGGAGAGCAATTTTACAATTAGAGATTCCCCATTAGGTACGGATCTCTGTCCAGAAGATAGGAAGCTAAAGTATGTTATGCTAAATATGAAATATTGTATGTGGGAGACCTCAACGAGGACGGCCTTTACCTGTAACATTAACAGCACATCCTTGTACATATCTTTGCAATCAGCTACGGATTCGCAGAGCTTTTTTGGTAGTTCTTCGAAGAGTTGTGCTTCTTGTTTAAGTTCTGATATCTCCATCATCAAACGATCGTTTAAAATCACTTGCCCTGAATGCTTCAACTGATATCCATCCAACACATATTCTATCAGTGCCAGGAAAAATCAATGGCAAAGGACTCGGGTCATATGAATACACATCCATTGTTAAGACATTTGCAACAAATAAATACATAAAATAAAGTAGACATAGAAATGGCTATGATGTAATGAAACATAAAATGAGCATCAATTTAGTGAACTAGGTGGACCAATGGCTTGTCAAAAAATTGAAAGTCAATGCAAAGCAGAGGCCATAACATTTGGCAGCACACTTTGTAGACCAAAGAGAAATTCACATGAGCTGCCAATAACTCAGTCTTTGCTTAATAATGAGACAAAATATGTGCTCAGATGAGTTTATGGAAATCAGATTGCATAGTCTAAGTCGGTCATCATGGATTTGCGCATGTGCAAAACGTAGCAAATAAAATGCAATATTCTTCAGCTGATGCAATGAATAACTTGGGATATTTGAAATTCGAAGTACGTGATACAATAACCTCAAGTTCCGTCTTCTCCTTGGTGACAAGTTCCAGTTTTCTTCTGAGATTCTCAAGCTCCTTTCTGTAATTATCACCTGAATAACCCTGAAAGGAAGTTTGACGAATGAAATAAGAACATGCAGTCCTTTAGAAACTCTTAATTGGCTTAATCATAAATGTTAAAATGCCGCTCCCTTAATGTTACACTTCAAACGATAACATGCATATCAGCAAGTGTTATAAAGTACAATAATAGTTATTATTAAAAGACTTCAAATATTAGAAAGGAACCATGCGAAGATGATGAATTTGTTGCTTACGAATTTATCAACTATGACCTTATGTATGTAAATAACACAAAATTATTAGCTGCGAATAGGAAACTGAGCACTCATAGTATAGATCAAATCCACTCATGCGATGTAAATGTCTCACTGGAGAAACTAGAAATATTGACTCACTGGGGTAACATCACTATGTGGAAAGGATTGGACTTTTCTCGCAGGAGTCATCTCAATTGAATCCAGGTCGGCTACATAACCTTTGTTCATTTTCATCCATGTGTCTTCATCAGCCACATTGCTTAGCGTATCTGGAAGAGGACTGCAATCTGGTAGGCTGGAATAATTGGAGCGTTTGACGACAAAGGAATTGGGAGCTGCCTTGAAAGTAGGCGTTCTGAAGAAATCCTCTTGGTTAATACTGTTGCTTCCGTTGTTTTCTTCCTTGACGCTTTGTCTCCCAAAATTCTGCCCCTGTAAGTGATTGTGTTTGAACCAGGATTCAAAACATGAATTGTCCAAACGAATCGCAGACTAGAGTCAAAATACCAACGATGGAGAGGATGAGAAAGAAAGACAAAATATAGAATTGTTTTCTTGCTCTGTATTTGCGATTCTAAACTATCATTCTGCTCGTTTCTGTAAAAACGGCTAACTAATGAAAAAAAAAAAACTCATCAATTTGTGATATGTTTTCGGAAATAGAAATAACTACCCGAGGAGGGGACTAAGTACATTGTTTGCTTACTACACATTAGTTGGTTACATCACGAGGATACAAGCAAAAAGTGGATCATGAGAACAATAATCAATTGCTGGAAGGAATATTTTTAGTGGTCAATATGCTTTTGGAGGTTAGAAGTTATCCGCTGAAAACTGATCGAATATGCTTAATATGGAGATTATACATATGATATAAAACTAAAATGTTTCTGCTGCTCTTGAATCCAGCGTTACCTGATTCGAAATCCTATCAGAGTCTGATGACGGGACAAGGTTATTTAGATTGTCAATTTTCATTTGCTGCTCTTTGATGCATTGATCACGTTCCTTGTGTGATTTCCTCTGCTCTTCTAGCTCCGTTTCAAGCTTTTCCCGCTCTAGTTCATACTGAAGTACGAAATTAGCAAAATAACAGCAATACTTAAAAACTTTATACGATATATTTCCTGGTGGATGCCCATATTTAGAACAAATGTTCATTCTACCTTGAGCATTTCGTTTCTCAATTTCAAAATTTCTTGCTCTAGCACTTCAGATCGAGATCCCTGAAGAAGATTTTCTCTGTTAAATAATTGTTTCATGGCATTTAAAAAAATCATACATAATTCTGTCCTCACATGAAGTTTCTTACGTAGCTCTTCTATCTCTAACTTCTGCCGCTTCAATAAGGCTGCATCCGTCAAAATCTGCAACAAAACCAACTCTTGTTAGCTGCGTTGTAAAAGTTTAATTGCATCTTCATCAAATAGCTGGAGAAGATGCTTTAGTGAAGTAGTACTTCTAACAATTGAGTTAATTCATGGCAAATAGAAGCGACCACACGAGAAGAAAAAAGACTTGAAAAATGGTTAAGGCATTAATTTAATGACTTCAAGCGTGTAGCGTAGAAGTGAAGCAGGCGGTTGCCTAACAAATGCGAAGTGAACTGTATTAAACTGCAAAATAAGTTGGGACTTAGCACCGTCCAGCCAACACCATGCCCTCCATTTCATTCTCTTAAGAACGCCAAAACCGGAGATGCATCACGTTTTCGGCTTTAAGAATCTAAACTAATTGATTGATTAAAGAATCTTATATGCACAACATAAGCCATATGGATGAAATGGTTGACCTGTCAAAGTACCGAGAGACATATACCTCATTGACTTGGACACAGTTGGTGATACGCTTGGCTCGGCTAGCAAACTGGAGAGTTCCCTTCGACTCCTCCACGTGTACCTATAAATTTGATAACAAAATAAAGCAATGCACCAATTACGGAGGGACTCCAATGAACAACCATCAGTGGGTTGCCATCGTCAAACAAGAAAAAGAAGGGAGGAAGCTGATGTTAGGCCACCTCTTCTGGAGCTATAGTGCAGATAATTGAAGTTTTGGCATTACCACCAAGAGCAGGCTGAAGTATACGAGTCAGCTTACTATCACGATAAGGAATATGACCCCTGTGTTCATTATTTATACTGCCGTTATCAAATGATACTTCTATTGTCATACAAAGAGATGTAATGCAGAAGCAGCAGTTACCTCTGCTTTACACCTTCGCTTAGTTTATTTATCACATTGCCAAGTATCATCAAGCTCTTATTGATATGCTTTCCTTCTTTCAAACGCACTCCACCAGCACCAGTTTTAGCAATGCGTTCTGATCCAGCCAAATCTACCAAGTTCTGATTTCAATACAGAGGGACGCATTAAAAACCGGCTCAAGAAAATTCTGAATCATACAGTTACTGCCAAACATGGAAACATATAAATCAAGCTACATAAATTCATTGGTTGGACAAAGAGATCACAGACCAGAACAGAGACTCGAATAGCATCGCCGCTTGAGTAATCATCAGCTGAGTTAGTATCTTTCCCCTTGCTTTCTATCACCTTAAATTGTATTTGAATGAAAATGAAAATAAACTCATCAGGACTAATTATGTATAATGGAAGGTTGATTTCTCACAATAGAGTAGAAGCATACCATTCTAAATATTGTGTGAGATCTACTGCTACGAGAATTCATGTTCGTCTCGCCAAAATGCCTATTAACTAAGAAAATATTCACAAACAAAAAGAAAAACTGAGAACAGATTTGATTCACCAATTCGAGTTCTATAGTACATGAATTTAAACTAACCTTCTCCTGATTCAATAAGCTTAAGAACTTGTTCAGAATTATTCACAATTTCCTCCCTGAGTCCTGCAACAAAGATGCCACGCTACAAACAAGGAAAGCTCATATTCAATTGATTGTATCTAATCTAACAACAACAATTAGGAGAGAGCTGCAAAAAGTTGGTTTCATAATATCTAACCTCCAAGCTCTCGTGTATCTGCAATTTTTGGTTCTCAACCGTCAAAAGATCGTTGATCTCTTCATTATATATCTCCATATAAGAAACTCGAATCAGAAACTCTCTATCGGTAATCTGCTCCAAGAAAATCAAATCTCAGAAAATCAAATTCTGAACATTCTTATTAACAGTGTTCATATCTAACATTTACCATGTCTATTCTGTTAAAAACATCTTTAACAGCACGACGAATGATTCCCGGATCCGTTTCAGAACCGTTCATGGTAAAAGTTTTACCACTGCTGGTTTGTCCATAAGCAAAGGCAGTTCCTGGTTTAAAAACCTCAACGGTTAGCTCAAAAGTCCGCGGATAAATCAATCGCTTACTAATATTGAGAAAAATTACCATTGAATCCGTCAACTGCAGCGTGGATGATGTCTCTTGTAAGCAGCTCGTAGACACTAGCGTTCGTACAGCTCTCATCAAAGATGCGATCTACCAAACATGAAGATCATTACTGAGATGATGAGATAGGAGATAAGAGATAGGGAAACTTAGATGATAAGGAGAGTACCGAAGGCATAAGATATGCCGGCGATAGGAGTGCCGTGAGACTTGTGAAGTGAGATGCGATTGTCTTCGACCTTCCAGTAGGTTTCGCCATTTTCGATCTCTTGAGAGCCTGAGATCGGAGGCCTCACTCGGACTGCCACGCAGATCTTCTCCATAACTGAACTCGTACAGATTACGGACTTCTATGGCGGTTGATTTCTCCTTTTTTATTTGAACGTGGAATTGGTTATGATGTCTTTGAAGGAACTTTGGCTGTTAGTTTTTGAAATCAGGCAAGGGCGGGCTTCTATGTTTGGCAACTTGGCAGAGGAGAGTTCAGGATTTTGAAAATGTTATGGCTATTACAGAAACACCCCCACCATAGACACGTTCAATTTGCCCTTTTCCCTTTTCGGCTCGTTCAAATGTTTCTGGATTTCTCGAGTGCGCTTTTTATAATCTTTGGGCCCAAAGGAAGTTCTGTGGATGTTTTAGGCCGATTTTGTTTCCCCTCCAGCATACAAGGGCCCAATTAGTTATTACCGCAGGAAACGTCTCTTCGCACTCGAGTGGCATGCAAAAGTGATTAATGTTTTTTTGGCAAATAATATAAAAGAGCCCATGTGATATACTTGATTATTCATCTTAGCTCATGTATTTTTAATTTGTTAACCCTAGCCCCTGTATTTTGTAATCTCATTCAAGATACCCATTTGAGTTTTTTCAGACAAAATTATCCTTGAAAATCTGCATGAGACGAAAAATTTGTATTCAAATAATCCAAGGGTAATTTTGTCCGAAAAAACTCAAATGGATATCTTGAATGAGATTACAAAACACAGGAGCTAGGGTTAACGAATTAAAAACACAGGGGTAAGATGAATAATCAAGTATATCACAAGGGCTCTTTTATGTTATTTGCCATGTTTTTTCAATTAACATCCCTAGTAGAAGAGTTAGGCTTCTCTGTCTATTTTATTTTATCTCTATTTTGTTCTACAAATTTCAGTCATTTTTTTATATAAATTTTACGTAAGCTCCATATAAATAAATGATTGAGATTCATACAACATGATAAGAACAGAATAAAATAGACTGAGGATCCGTCCTCTCGTGGAGTGGCAGGAGATAATAGAATTACCTGCATGTTAGCTACTACAGGCTTAACAAATTCAAAACAGAAACAAGATAAGCACTGAGGAAGTTGCTGGGAAATAGTCCAGCCAAGAAAGTTTTCACATTAAAGGCAGAAAGTTAGAAATTATGTACAAGACACCACTAGATGGTTTGGGGACTCGTCGTCATCCATCATAATCCGCCAACTTTATATTTATTTTCAAAAGATATTATTACACTATAAAGCCTACACATAAATGTAACATTGTATCCTTTTCTGAAACAGCCAAACAGTGAAAAGTAAACCTTTTCTTCTTCTTCTTCTTCCTTTCTTCTTTCCTTGTCTTTCTCTAACGTGGCTGCAAGGTAATGCGAGGAAGTGATGAAATTGGATATTAATCTTTTATCTAATTAATTTACCTTTGTTACGTGATAAACTGATGACTACAGACTACGATTTTCATTCAAAAAGCCTATAATTAACTTTCAGGAACTTTTGAAATGAAACTTCCATGTTCTTATGGTTGTAATTTTTTAGCAACATAAAATAAAGATACCTTGCACGTGAAGAAAAAAATAAAAAGGAAGAAGCAAAGACAACCACAAGTTTATGTGGAGCAATGCTTTTGGTCAAGCAGCAAGTACATGGGAACCAACCAACCAGTAATTAACAACGTGTAACTAAGCAAAGATGATATACATAGACCGCCACAGTTGTGTTGCATGATTGTGCAATTAAGCACTCGTGGGTGAGAATGGTGGGTCTCTTTCGATTCTTTAGTGAGCGTTTGGATAATATATCAACCTGCTTTTGTATCGTCTCTATAGCTAGTTTTGCTTTCTTATCCTCTCCGGAATGATACTTTGATGATTTGATGGGGACTACATATCTAATTATCCAAATCCATACCATGCACCTGGAACAAAATGGCCCATCCTACTGTATGGAGACTGTACTAGTCTTGCGAGTATTCAGTCAATACACTTTAAAGTTAATAATTGCCAACCATTTATTTGTGTAAGCTTTAAAGTAGTTATAAACATATTGGAACATCAACCACGTTCCTAGTTTATTCATTAATGATGAAATCAGCCAAACAAAATGTTATTATTTTGTCTTGAATTTGTGATGGATCCGAATGACGACTTGACCTGATAAGCTCGCGGTGTGACCCGAATTGGATAAAAACAGAAATCTGTGTTGGAAGCAAAGGGCTTGGGCCGAGGTATGGACTTATTTTCTGTAAGGAAATAAAACTGGGTTGTAAAAGGGGATCTAACTATATCGTTTTCTTCATAGTGAAAAACTCTCTCTCTCCTCTTGCCCGAGGAAAGTAGGCATCAATGGCCGAACCTCGTTAAATCTTTGTGTCATCCCTTCTTTATTTTTCAGTGCTTTCATTGTGTGATTGTGCGGGTGAATTTAACACAAAACAACTCAATTTCGATGAACTTTCATATATATTTCCGCTGGCTTTACTCAAATTATATTCATTTGTTCTTCCATTTCCATTTAAAAACAGGAGGACATTGGAAAGAAAGAACTGTTATAATCACATGCAAGTATACGTGTAAATTAAGTGATCTGTATAGATACAGCTCGTGCAAAATTTCCTTTAAAGCCACAGCACATCTTATTTGATTTGATGGTGGCTGAACAAAAGTGCTTAGATTAGTACACGCCTTGATGAGGACTGAGTTTGCTCAGAAAAAGCAAGCGTTGATCGATAAGATGAAGAATATCTGGTGAGATATTCAACCTTTTTTGCTCCAAGAATATCTGGTGAGATTATAAGTTGAACAGCGACAGATCTTAGACATTAAAACAAATCAAATGCTTTAAATGATGCACTTTACAAAGACAACTCTCTGAAAATGAAATTTCAACATACGATGCATATGAATAATTGACTTCATTTTTGACATTCACTAAGCTTATGCAGAGAACAGAGTAAAAAATGTGCTAATCATGGTTACTTAAGTGATCCAACAATCAATGCATTAAAGATGGTAATAACTTTGTTTTATGCTCTTTCGAAGCACAACTCAAATGAATTAAAGTTTAAAACAAGGCTTTGATTAAGATTTGATAGGCCTTATTATTACACAAAAAATCTGTTTCTTTGGTGGCCCAGTTGGGAAAACCTTTGATCAGGCAGAGCATTTATCCTGCCTTGTCGAGGCTCCTTGGCTCCTCTCACTTAGCTTTAAATCAATCACTGTAGATTATGTCTAGATATACGTTCCGCATGTATATACGTTACTAACCATTTACTTATGAGGGAACTTATACAATGCTAATATAGAAGCATTTAGTTGACAATTAATAGAATGACAAAATTGACCCACCATTTTAATGCATTCCACTTTTTGATCCTAATCCCTTCCTTAAGTTGAAAGGTAAAAGTCACTTTTGGAGAGGGTTGTTTACTTTTCATATTAGAAAACGCTTTCTCATCTTTTCATGCCAACTTTCGATTGTACCTTAAAGGGTTACGAAAACTATTGGTGCAAGTGGAACCAAGAGTATTGACGTATGTATGCTAATTTGTTCCCATATGCACCATCAAGCTTCCGTGTTCATTTTGGTGAATATACCAAATGTTATATTTCATAATTATTCTCGAGGGGGGAAAAAATAGAAAAGTAATGTTTCTGGTAGGATTCTCTTTTGTTGTCTATTCATATCCACGTAGGAAATTGGCTAGAGAGTTTGACATTTGTTGCAGGAATATTTTACTCCTCCAGAAGCTAGGCAACACGTTACATGTCTTTTGCAGGTACGTATCAAACAAGATGACCTTCTCTAACTAAAGTATTTTATGGTTTAGATATTAACTCTTGTCGTCACGAATCTTTTTATGATGGAGTTGTATTTAAATGCGCATTCATATTGTTGTGTCTGCTTTTTGATTAGCACACACTACCCATCCCCGAAAATACACTGGTCGAATGAAAGTTGGCGTCTAAATCCAAAGACATGGGAACAGAACAACCATTACATTCACTGCTTCTCAACGAACACATATTTACATACACGAACATGCATTCTTTGATGTCGAACTTATCACAACCTGAACAATTCACCAAACTCTCGACCTCCAGCACGCATTCATACTGGACCTAACTCTTCACTAGCCCAACACGTAAAAAGCTTATAAAAGAGTGAAAAAGAAAAGTGAACAAAAAGATGGTCCTCTGCTAAAAAAGAAATCCTAGGGAAGACCAAAAAGCATCTGGGAATGGCATCGAATCTTTACATGGTGCCTATATAGCAATATGGGTTTCATCAAAAACAACTTTTCCTGATTAATCAAAGCCACCCACCTGCTTGGATGAGAGAGAGAAGAGCGAGAGAGGACTCTAATATTTGTGAGTTCATGCAAAATATTAGAGCTTTTTATTGAGCCTAGCTAATTATTCTCGGTCAAAATCATAGTTAAAGATGATTATTTTGGCTGTTGCATGGCTTGCATGGCAACTAAGATATGGCACAGATCGGAAAGTCTTGCCCCGAGCACATTGGATTCGTATCTTAGGCGGTAATTCTCTCTCCGCAGTAAGTAGCGATGGTTTTGAACTGTGGCCAACCAGTTCTTGAGGTCTCGGTTTTGTTCCTTTAGCCGGTTCACCTGTTCAGTGAGGTTCTCTAAATGCCTCTGCTTTCTCCAACGGGAACGTCGGGCTGATTCGCGGTTCGATATCATGCGTCTTCGCTTTCGCTCGTCCACTGAGTAAACCGTCCTTGTCGACCCCTCCGAACCGGAGGTTTGAGTTTGACTACCAGCTGATGATTGGAAGAGTGGCAAGAGTTCCTCGATTTCGTTGGGTGTCAGCCCGATCTCATGAACCGGGATATCGAATTGGGACGCCTCGTGAGCTGAAAACATGGTAAACTAGCACAAGAGTAGCTGGCCGGTTTTTACACACTGAACCGGATCTCAGAGCGAGAGGGAGAGAATGGAAAGGAAGGGAAAAGGGAGAAACGAAGTGTTGGGAACGGGTATTTATGGACCGAGAGAAGGGACACATGGGACCCACATTAAAAATTATATTGAAAAATATGAGGGCATTGTTGTTCAGAAAATAAACCCGTTTATCTTAATTTCATGTGCATGTTCTTTAACTTTGGTTAGCTTTGCTGAAATGGGGTAGGGACGTAGAAAGATTAGGTTAGCTTAATCACGAAGAATCAAACAAAACACATCTTGTATCAGCAAAAAGAAGAAGCAAACTTTTATATGCAACAGCCCAAGACATGTGGGATACGGCATAGCAGCTTTTGGAGTGCTCAGCGTTAATGGAATAATGACTTAACTTTCGTGGTCTTCGTTCGTGTTGCTCGATACCAAAAAAAGCACAAAAAACAAAGGCAGTACATATTCCACATAATTCTTCAAGCAACTCTAACCAACGCCAGGTGTGTCTCTTCAGAATTTTTTACAAGCAGACCTCCTGAGCATATGGATTCACCGTGATAATTCCTCTACATGACTAGATCTAAATGTGCTATTTCTTGGCAGTAAGCTAAGAAGAGAAAGCGACACGTTGAGATTTTATTTCCTAATTAGATACTAATCGTCGATCATCATTTCCTCATCAGTCAAAAGACTCTATACACTTGGAAACGGAGGTAAAAGTAAACACAAAGAAATTCAATGGCTTGGTTGTAGGAAGCTACCTTAAATTAAATAATTAATTCAGCTCTTGCCAGAAGTCGGTGATCATAGTTCAAATGCCACAAATGTGTACAGTTCTAGATCAATCAAAAGGAAGCTTGCGTTTTCTTTTAAATCAGAAGTCACTTATCTCTCTTGCTTAGGTACTGACATTTGATTGTCCTAAAAGCGGATTGTTTTGTTTTTCAGCCATGTATCAAACGACAATTTCAGTGCTCTGCCTGAACATGCCAAGCACATACTGTTTATATTAGGTTATGCACTAGGGTTGTACAGTAGTAAATTTAGAGGTATATAGTTTGATAGTTACATGAATTTGGGTAGTCTTCTTAGCTGGGTTGGTAGTTAGTTTCTCGTTATAATGGCAAGCTAGAGAACTTTAAAAGCAAAAGAATAGTATTAGTGGAGGCTAACATGATGTAGTTTATAGCTTTAGTTCATAAAGTAATTAAGCATTTTGTCGTCTCTAAAGTTTCACAAACTCCAAAGTAGCAGCGCTCTCATGTGCTGCAAGGTGATTGTCGCGAATGAATCCACCAGATGCTTCCTCTTCAAGAAGTATTCTCTACTTCTTTCCATATGCTACGCAACTGGCTTTACTATTACTTTTCAGTTCTCTGAAATTCTTCCTCCATTAAATTAATGGATTAGATTAATACTATAACGTTCAGTTAGGTAGTTAAACTAAACATTAATCTTCAATCATCGGATTATTCCAGGTGCAACTTTTGTCTTTGACGTGCGTCCAATGTGCATGGCTCGACGAATCTAACACATCCTTAATAGAATATGGGGAGAATGTTAAGAACCATTTCGTTTTTTGGAGATCGATGCAGACGCGACAAGGAGTATATCGACGAGGAGTCGACTAAAAGACATGAGCAGGTAATGAGTACCATGATGTCTCAAATTATGAAATTTTTTTGTTAGATGTAAAGTGAGAGTAGAAATTTCAAGTTAGAAAGAGGTGGAATTAGTGAAGGTATATAAGCAAAAAAGATTCATAAATTTAATGTATTAAAGTTTTAGGTTAAAGTGTGGTGTTAAAGTTCATGAGTATGTTCCCTCGCTAAATCCATAATAAAGATCTCCCATGAAATGGGCTCCTCACATCCAACAAGTGCTATCAGAGCCGATGGTTCGGCAAAGGATAAATATGGAGACAGTAGTCGGATTTTGCAGTTGCCTCTCCACGAAGAAGAGCAAGGAGACTCCGATGAGCCCAGATCAGTAGAGTAGAAGGGCTCTTGGTGACGCATATACTCAAACTGCTAAAAAAAAGGCATTCGCTTAACGGAGAGTCTAAGCCTAATGTAGAAGTTCACACTTAAGGAGGAGATTGTTGGGATGTTAAGTATGAATAGGAATCCCACATTGAAAAGAGATGAAACTAGCGAATGACATATAAATGGAAAAGATTCATAAACCTAATGTCTTAAAGTTTTGGGTTAAAGTGTGGTGTCAAAGTCCATAAGTATATTCCCTCACTAAATCCATGACAAAGATCTCCCATAAAAGTGGGCTCCCCAGATCTAACAATTTCGCCTTAGAAAACTCTTTCTTCATTCCTAAGATGCAACCATGTATATCTAGATAAGCAGCACTGTGTTATAATTTTTAATGAAGAATGATTCATGTGGCTTTCACATCTTCTACCATGGATGACATGTTTAAGAAAATAGATATAATTAATCTGATTCAATGTTAGTTTATATTTCCTCCTGTTGTCTAAATTTTCTTATTATCTTGTGGGAAGGTAGAGGATTTCAAAGATAAAATTTGGGGGCCAAGAAATTTGGTAAGCAACTTTCAACATGAATGGGTGAGGGAACTAATTGGATGAAAATGAAAGTGATGTCCAATATCGACGACAGCACACGAAGAAGCCTGAAAATGGTGCAGATTGTGGGAAGTTTTGGTTTAATTGGCTAGCAAAAAGAACAGTTGAGGCCTACCAATTAAGGGAAACACTTGTTAGAAGCTAGATCGAAGCATCAAAGCTTAAAAAGTGAACAGGAACGGAACACTGATTAGCCAATGAGAGGAGAAACCTTAAAAGCTACGAAGAGAAAAAAACAGTGCTAAAATAAGTGAAGAGCGCAACATCATATATTTTATGTTACAAGATATGATTTTGAGACTTCAGAGATGTGTCATTGCTTCTTACCCTTATAAACAAGTGACGATTTGGAAAGTATGGTCTTAGCGAAAAATGAGACAGAGACTGCAAATACAAAGACATCACGCACATCTTCAATAACAAGTAACCCTTTTGAAATACTGGAGGACTTGCTGCTCCATCCTCGTATATTAACGCACTCCTTCGTGCTTCCTCTAGCCAACATCAAATTTTCTAGATTATATTTTCAAGAATCTATCATACCACAAGATGCTTACGAATTCAATGGAGACTTCCCTGAGAATGGCAATTACGATTAGACATAAAATTACTTGAGGGATGTTTTATATATAATCAAATCATTTCACCAAAAAGACAAGACAATTTCAAAAGCATCTATTTATATTGATATTAATAAAATTTAGATTGGGGGTGTGATTTTCCTTTTAATAATGTTATTGTTGCCTAAAGATCCATCATAAATAACATAATATACTCTCAATAATCTGACCACATCTTTTTTTCTATGAATATTCAGCCTACTATGTATACTTCCTAGCCCACTTTTAGTAATATCACATAATGATTGTTGGACACTAGAGCTTCAATTTGTATATTATGTCACACCATACAAATACTCTAACTAAGTGGTTATCGATAATGACACACTCTTCCTATTTCATCTATTGATTCGTTATCTTTTTCGCTCACACGATCACTTCATCTTTATAATATTTTTATTGTTCCTTATCTCACTCCAAATTTATTGTTTATAGCTAAAATAACTTACAACTCTTGCCTTATTCAATTTAATCCCTTTGGTTTCATTGCAAAGGATCTCAAATCCAAGATACTGCTTTTCACAAGAACCCATCCACAACAATCTCTAACTATTATAGCTTCCCCGGAATTTCAAGAATTCAATTGCTTTTGCAGCTAGTTCTGCTCTGCTTAATTTGTGATATTAACGTTTTGGTCATCTATGTCATTATGCACTTTCTAGTTTATCTCACTGTTTATTATTAGGTCCAAAGTTATAACTCTTTGTACCTTATGTCTTAAAAAAAGTATTTATCTCATTTTTTCATTATCTTCTTGCATCTTTATCATACATTTACAACTTATTGACTGTGACTCTTTGTCTTTTTCTCTTTTTGGATTTAGAATTTTTATTATTTTTGTGGATGATTTTAATTGCTTTACATGAAATTTTCCATTAGCACAAAAATCTCATACTCTTCTTTGTTTCGAAACTTTCAAAAGCATCATTAGAACCTGTTTCTTTACCAGTATAAAAATATTTCAAAACAATGAAGCTCCTGAACTCATCAAAGGTGTCGTTTCTCACTACCTCATCTCTAATGGAATTACCTTTTACATTTTTTGCCCCCATACTCCTCAATAAAATGGTATTATTGAATGTAAAATACGTCACATAATCGAAATTGGCCCCACCCTCTTGCTTCATGCATCATTCCAAAAACCTTTTGGCTTAAAGCATTTTCTACTGCTATATATCTTATCAATCTCTTATGTACACCTATTCTCAATCATAAATCTCCATATAAAATCCTTTTCACACCAAACTTGACCTCACCTTCCTATGTGTCTTTGATTATGCCAATTTTCACTTTTTAGCCTCTATTAGTCCTGAAAAACTTTCCCCAAAATCTATTCCTTGTTTCTTTCTTAGCTCTTTCCCTTAATATAAAGGATATCACTGTTTTGATCCTACAACTTCTAAAATTTACAACTCTCGACATGTTCGATTTCTTGAAAATGTTTTCCCCTTTACTAGTACTCCTCTTACCACCTCTCCTTCTCCCTCTCCTTCTTCTTTTGTTTCATTACCTTTGCCCTTTCAGCCATTTCCTCATACTATCTCAGTTTCAAGTAATAACCTCCCTCACTTCCAATTGTCCATCCTATTATTATCACATATACATGTGATCACACTTGTACTCCCTGTCTTTTTTCTAACTACATCACCTAGACCACCATTGCACACAACCCTCATGCTCCTGATCTCACATCCTTTATTTAGGTCAATAAATTTCCTCACTGGCACCAAGTAATGCTTGATGAGATCAATGCTTTTCATCATAATCACATTTGGACCTTTGTTTGCCCTCCTCCACAGACTAATATTGTTGGTTGTCAATGATTCTTTTGCATAAAAAGACATCCTGATGGTTCTCTTAAGAGTTATAAAGTGTGTCTTTTTGCTAAAAGATATCATCAAATCCCAAGTATTGATTATACATACTACTACCTTTAGTCTAGTAGTTAAATCCACCACCATTCGTAGTATTCTCACATTGGCCATTTCTAACAACTGGACCATTTGCTTGTTAGCTCAAGGCTTTTTAATGATTTTGATGATGACCTTATAATATTTCAAAACTCAAATTGTATTTATTTCCTTGTATAGGTAACGATGCATTTTTTCAAAAGGAAATAAAATCATAGAATATATGCTTCCTTTCTGGCAGGAACCTCCTTATATGAATTTACCTTATTTTGTTTACAATATCCAAAAGGATCCTGCTAATCTTATATTTTCAAGACATTGCCATATTTTGTTTTTCTTAACGGTTGAAGATTGAAGATTCTAGCAGAGACATCAAAGATACAAAGTCAACCTAAGAATGAAAATGATGTAGTGACTATTTGAAGGAAATGCCTACTTAAGGAAAAATCACTGTAGTTGAGAATAAGAAGAGTGAACAAGCAAAATTCTCGAATTACATTCACAGTATCAATACTTTTGAAAGTGATATTATTGTCAAATCTCTTGTGCTTTAGAAAGTAAAAATTCTTTTTGAGCGAGACCATTGAAGCTCATATCGAGTAAATTACATTTTTATCTGTTGAGAGCTTGTAGAGGCCAGCTAAATAATAGTAGTTTAGAAGGTTGGAGAACCTTAAAAATTATGCACTCGTGAGCTTGAAGAGGCTTGTCAAATTACTAGGGTTTTTATAGTGAAATACTCAAGTTGGATACTTAAGGACTGGACGTAGGCTTGGGTTGAAAACCAAACCAGTATAAATCGACCGTGTCCTTCTTTTCTTTCTTTTAACTTCTAAAATTTTGTATTATATTGTGTGTGTGTTCTTTTTAACAAAAGACTCCTTCACTTTTATAAGAGGCTCATTATGTTCTCAACTTGCAAGAGGTTCCTTTTAGTTTTAACATGCGCCTTTTATTTTTAAATTATTTTAATAAGATTTATCATTCAGTAGGCTCCTTTGGTTTAAGCAAGGTCTTATCCCACAAAAGACTCTTATCGCCTAACAAGCTCTTATTGTTTAAAAGACTTTATCATTTGACAGGCTCTTATTGTTTTTATTTGTTAACTAGGATCTGTTTATTATACAAATTGAAAGAACTTGTGAAAACTTTTTGTCACACACAATTCACCCCCTTTTTGCGTGTGTTTGCTTTATCATTTGGTATTAGAAAGAGGTTTTGCATTTATTATGTTTTACAGCATGTGATAGATCCTAACAAACAACTTAAGAAGTCTTGAAGGACAATCCATTTTAAAGCCTCTTACTTCAATGAAAACAACTATTCCTATTGGAAAGAGAGAATGACAATCTATCTCCAATCTATAGATGTTGAAGTTTGGCAAGCCATCAGAGTTAAAGCTACACTTCTCGATTTAGTTAACGTAGAAGTATGGACTGATGCCGATAAAAGAAATGCACAGCTAAACGCTAAAGCAAAGCATCATCTGATCTTTATCTCCAGAAGAATATGAGAAAATATTTTACTGTTTTACAACAAAGGAAATGTGGGACAAACTATAAGTCATGTTTGAAGGAATGAATGAGGTAAAAAAGCACAGAATAAGTCTTTTAGTGTATCAATACGAAACTATTGGCATGAAATAGGGAGAGACCATAGACGAATTCTTCGAATGCTTCAACAACATCATCACGACCTTAACGAACTTGGAAAAGATATATCCCAATGAGGAGTTCGTAACGAAGATTCTGAGGTCACTACTAAAGGAATGTAGACCTAAGGTGACATCTCTAGAAATGACAAAGGATCTCGACACTATTTCACTCGACTGGCTACAAGAAAATCTGATGATCCATGAAATCAAGCTTAGGTGAGATGAAGGATCCTCCTACAAAAAAGGAATGACACTAAAAGCAACTGACAAATCAAACTATGATGAAAGTGACACTGAGTTACAAATAGATGGAGATAATGATACAACTTTATGGTCAGAAAATATGTCCGCTTCTATAAAAAAAGCTGATGAAGAAAAGAGAAGGAAACAAGAAAGCTGGAAACAACAAGTTCCTATCAAAAGGCAGCAGCAATAATAACAATACACAAAACAATCAAATCATATGCTATTACTACAAGAAGCCTGGACACACAAGAACATAATGTTCTCTTCTCCAAAAAGACAAGTCAGAGAACAGAAAATCTAGAAAGCAAGAGATGACTACAGCTTGGTCAGATGAAGATTCTAAAAACTGTGAAGAAGAAGAGCTAAACAAAGTCAGCAATATATGCTTTACGATTGAATCAGGAGATGATGAGGTATATTATTCTAACTTTGATACTGAAGTTAATGAATTGAAAAATGCATATAATGAATTGTATGATCAGTATAAAAGATTGACAGTGAAGTATTTCAAAGAAGTTGAGAAATCCAATAGCAATGATGCATCTCTGTAGAGTAAGATTAAATCATTAGAATCTACGAATGAGAATTTGACAACCAAGAATATGTCTCTTGAGGTTGACTATAAGCAAAAGGTTTCTGAAAAGGAAGTTCTAGAAAAAAGAGTAGCTAAGTTTGAAAATACGCTGCTAAAAAATGAGTATAATAAGGTAAGACAGTTAGAAGAAAAAATTGCTGCCTTAGAACTTGAAAAGGAGAGAAGTCCTGGAAAGATCTTATCTCTAGAAAAAGATTTGGAAAATTTCTTTAATGAAAGGAAGAATCTTGATGCATTGCTCGGTAGTGGTAAATGCATTTTTGGTAAGGCCAGAACAAGATACAATGAAAACAACAATATCAAGCTATATAAGAACTTCTTTGTTAGATTTAGCAGCAGCCATATTCAAAACAGCAGGAATCTGATACATGGTAGAAATTATATCAATTCTCATTCATTTGTTCTGTGCTTCTACTGTGGTAAACATGGTCACATTATTCATTCTTGTAATTTTCATGAAAACAAATTATCACAGATGTATGTTTGAAGGCTGAAAGGTCAAACTATTAACCCGAAGGGACCCAGAAAAATTTGGGTACCTGAAATGAGATAATGCTTTCTACAGATATGTTTTGAAACGAAGACAAGGGAGAATCAATGGATAGTTGATAGTGGTTGTTTTAGACACGTGACAGGTGTAATATCACACTTCAACTACATTGAAAGAAAAGACAAAGGTAATATTGTCTTTGCAGACAAAAATAAAGCAAAGGTTACCGAAATTGGTAAAATTGGTAATTCTGACTGTACCTCTATTAATAATGTTCTCTTTGTTGATGGTTTGAAAAATAACTTGTTGAGTGTAAGTCAGTTATAAAGGTTACAAAGTCATTTTCTATGCATCTCATTGTGAAATTGTTGATATTCATAATGATAATATTGTGTTTGTTGGTCCCAGGAATTAGAATATATATTATGCTCAACTAGAAGACATGTCCTCATAAAGTGTTAAGTGTTTTGTCTCTTTAGAAAAGGATTCATTTATCTGGCACCAAAGATTTGGACATGTCAATATGGGCATTCTATCAAAATTGTCCAAAAACGAGTTAGTAAGAGGACTACCAACCTTAAAGTTCGAAAGCAACCAGGTTTGTGAGGCTTATTTAAAAGGTAAACAAGTCAAAAGCAGCTAACCTCCTAATAATATTGTGTCTACTAGCCAACCACTTAAACTTGTGCACATGGATTTATTCAGTCCTACTAGGACACAAAGTTTTGGTGGTAAACATTACGGTTTTGTTCTAGTAGATGATTACTCCATATTTACGTGGGTTTATTTCTTATTAAATAAGGAAGATGTTTTTGAAGTGTTTGAGAAGTTTTGCAAAAAAATGCAGATAGAAAAAGGGTACTGCATCACTTCAATTCAGAGTAATCATGGAGGAGAATTTGATAGCAGAAAGTTTGAAGAATTCTGTGACAACAGTGGTATAACTCACAACTTCTCTTATCCAAGGACACCTCAATAAAATAAAGTTGTAGAGAAAAAGATCATAACTTTGGTTGATATGGCTAGGACCATGTTGTGTGCAAGTAGACTACCTCATGGATACTGGGCAAAAGCAATATCCACGACATATTATATAGTTAACAAATGTCTTATAAGACTTATACTCAAGAAGACCCCTATAAGTTGTGGAAAGGAAGAAAACTAAATGTTGCTTATTTCCGAGCATTTGGTTGCAAGTGCTTCATTCTAAACAATAGAAAAGACAATCTTGGAAAATTCGATGCGAGATTAGATGAAGCCATTTTTCTGGGCTACAGTAATGCAAGTAAGGGATTTAGAGTTTACAATAAAAAACAAGGAACATAAAAGAATCAATATATGTAGTATTTGATGAAGCACTACCATTGACAACAGTAACTGATTTAGATGATGAAGAGTATCTTTTGATTTCTAAAGATACATCGGAGACTCAAACCATACCTATAGCGGCTTCGAAACCATAAGATCAAAAAGGTCCTTCTAAAGCTAGGACAGAGAGGCTCCTTTCTCAAGCACCTCCCAGCAAGAACCTATGCAACGAAGAATACCTAGAGAATGGAGAGGTCTTGATAAACATCAATATATTCTTGGAGACCCCCCTAAAAGCCTAAGAACAAGATCATCTTTCAAGAACAACTATGTGGCTTTCGTCTCACAATTAGAACCAAAGTCTATTGAAGAAGCTCTTACTAATGAGAATTGGGTCTCAGCTATGAAAGATGAGCTAAGTCAGTTTGACAAGAAAAAAGTATTAATCTGGTCCCTCGTCCACAAAACAAGTCAGTTATTGGAACTTGTTAGGTTTTTCGAAACAAAGTTGACGAAAATGGTAAGTTGGTAAGAAACAAAGCTAGACTTGTAGCTCAAGGTTAGAATCAACAAGAACGTATTGATTTTGATGAAACTTATGCACCTGTTGCTAGATTGGAATCAATTAGAATTTTACTTGCCTTTGCATGCTATAGAAACTTCAAGTTGTTCCAAATGGATGTTAAAAGTACATTCTTAAATGATTACATTAATGAAGAACTATTTGTTAAGCAACTCCTAGTTTTTGAAGATGAAAACCATCTAAATTACGTAATAAATTTAACCAAACATTTGTATGGCTTAAAGTAGGCTCCTCGAGCATGGTATGAGAGGTTAAGAAACTTTCTACTTGAGAATAACTTTAAAAGAGGAAAGGTCGATAAAACCTTATTTATTAAGAGAAAAGAGAATTATTTACTCATAGTGCAAATATATGTTGATAACATAATATTTGGTACTACTAATTCATCCTTATGTGAAGAATTCTCAACATTAATTCATGGGGATGGGAGAATTATCATTCTTTCTTGGATTACAAATCAAACAAATAGAAAAAAGAATCTTCATTAGCCAAGACAAAAACACAAAGGAACTCATCAAGAAATATCATTTTGAGAATTCCAAACCTATGGGTACTCCCATGTACACTGGAACTAAACTTGATAAAAATGAAGAAGGAAAAGCTACGGATGAGACAAAGTATAGTGGAATGATAGGATCATTACTATATCTTACAAGCTTAAGACTAGACATATACTTAATGTGTGTCTTTGTGCACACTTTCAATTAAATCCAAAACAAGTCACCTTCAAGCAGTCAATAAAACCTTTCGATATCTCTATAAAACTATAGATTTTGGACTATGGTATTCAAAAACTGATTCGGTTGACTTAGTTGGCTATTGTGATGTAGATTATGTAGGAGACAAAGTCGATATAAAAAGCACAAGTGGTCACTGTTAATTTTTCGATAGAAAAAGCAGAAGCGGTCACTGTCAATTTCTTTAAGGAAGCTTAGTTCTTGGTCCTGCAAGAAGCAAAACTGCACAACGCTTTCGATAACTGAAGTAGAATATATAGTTACAGCTAGTTGTTATGCCCAAACCTTATAGATGAAACATCGACTCTAAGATTTGTCTATAAACTTTGATCATATTCCTATATTATGTGATAGTACCAGTGCTATTAATCTTTCTAAAAATCTTGTGCATCACTCTAGGACTAAGCATATAAAAGTCAAACATTATTTTTTTAGAGATCATCTTTTATAAGGAACCATTGATCTTTTGCATGTTAATACTGATAATCAAGTAGCTAATATCTTTACTAAGCCTTTTTTAGAAGTAGATTTGTTTATTAAGAAAATAGCTTGGTATGTGCAGAATTTCTGATATTTAATTATGTTCGAAGATACTATGCTAATTTCATTTGCAGGTATTAGCAGGCCCCTTCTAAAAGGAAGGCCCCTATCAGGATAAATTAGTTATGTAGAAGGATCTTACAGTTTGAATAAATTATTTAGAAGGCTCCTTCTACTTTAATAGCCTAGAGTAAACGAATCTTAAATGGTATTGTCGTTTTTATATCTTTTTACGATTATGACATTTTTGCTTTTTGATTGATTAGTTCTTTCCCCTCTTCTTTTTGATAATGACAAAGGGAGAGAGTAGATATATTTTTTTGATAATGACAAAAGGGGAGAGTGGTTAATGATCTGTGATATTTTTTTCAATATTACTTTAATGATTTGTGATGTAATCTGTTGTGATATATGTTTTGTTAACGAAAGGCTAAAGTCTATAGGTATATCTCGGTTTATGATTTGAATTTTGAAAATAAATCTGTTGTTGGTTGTCATCGTCAAAAAGGGGAAGATTGTTAGCTCAAAGCTTTTTAATGTTTTTGATGATAACCTTATAATATTTCAAAATTCAAATTGTTTCCTTGTATAGGTAATGATACATTTTGTCAAAAGGAAATAAAATCATAGGATATATGCTTTCTTTCTGGCAAGAACCTCCTTTTATGAACTTACCTTATTTGGTTTACAATATCTAAAATGATCCTACTAATCTTATATTTCCGAGACATTGCTATATTTTGTTTTTCTTAACAGTTGAAGATTGAAGATTCCAGCAAAGATATCAAAGATACAAAGTCAACTTAAGGGTAGAAATGATGCAACGACTAGTTGAAGAAAATGCCTACATAAGGAAGAATCACTGCAGCTGAGAATAAGAAGAGTGAACAAGTAAAATTCTCAAATTACATTCACTATATCAGTACTTTTGAAAGTGTTATCATTGTCAAATCTCTTGTGCTTTAGAAAGTGAAAATTCTTTTTGAGAGAGATCATTAAAGCTCATATCGAACAAATTACATTTTTATCTGTTGAGAGCTTGTAGGGGCTAGCTAAATACTAGTAGTTTGGAAGGTTAGAGAACATTGAAAAATATATACTCACGAGCTTGAAGAGGCCCGTCAAATTACTACTTAAGTTTTTATAGTGAAACACTCAAGTTGGATACTTGGAGACTAGACGTAGGCTTGGGTTGTAAGCTGAACTAATATAAATTGATTGCATCCTTCTTCTCTCTCTCTCTTTAACTTTTAAATTTCTGCATTATATTGTGTGTGTGTTCTTTTTACCTAG
>JANKOD010000006.1:4837093-4848787 GCA_026284645.1 Erythroxylum acuminatum | reverse complement strand
CTGATAAGGGGAAGAAGAAGATACACCCAGAACCGGTGTTAAATGATCTGACACAAGAGGAAATTGAAGAAGAAGTGTGTCAGATAGACGACGCGTGTGATCTTAAATGGAAGGCGAAAGCGATGTACATTTATCAAGATCCATGAACAAGTGGAAGCAGATTCATGATAGATGATCAAGAGGGAGGAATACTAAGTGAAGGACAGTATTATTCCATGCAGATTGCAGATATGGAATGTTCAATCATTGTTGTGAAGACCATTATGCACCAACGACCATTGTGGGACATTACTTCAATGGAAGAAATTTTTTTAACACACAATTCACCCCTCTCTTGCATGTGTTTGCTTTATCATTGCCAACTAGACATTACTAAAGCATTTCTTTATAATTACCTGGAAGAGTTAGTTTATATGTCTTAACCTCCCTATTTCATAGACCTGTACCATCTTAATTGTGTCTGTAAACGCCATAAAGCCCTTTACGGTACTTAAACACGCTCTTCAGGCTTAGATCATTGCTTAAGTTAAAAGCTTCTTGATGTTAATTTTATTTCCTTTAAATTTGATATCTTTTACTTTATTTAGAATACCTCATCCCATACTACCTTTCTTTTGGTTTATGTGGAAGATATCTTGGTCACGAGTTCTTCCCCTTCTTTTATCACCTTACTTATCAATAGTTTTAACTCCTCTTTCTCAATCAAAGATTCAGGTTTCGTCCATCATTTGCTTGGAATCAAAGTCAAGCCTATATATCCTATGGTCTTCTACTTACTCAATATCAATACACCAAAAATCTCCTTCTTCGCACATCTCTTGATAAGTCCAAATCTATACCTACACCTATCACTCTTACTCTCCCATTTTCCAAAAATCATGGCACTCCATTCCTTAATTCTACTAAATACCAAAATCCTATTGGTGCTCTACAATACCATTAACTTACTTATTCTAACATCTAATTTAATGTCAACAAATTCTTTTAGTTCTTACAATGCCTACTAATATTCACTAAATTGTAGTCAAACAAATTTTGTGATACTTTTAGTCAGCACAACCTTTTATGACATTCACTTCACCAGGTCCATCTCATTATCCTTATAGGCTTATTGTGATATTGATTGGGCAGGCTATCATGATAATTGTCACTCTACATCCAGTTATTGTATATTTCTTAACCCTAATCTCACTTCATAGAGCACCAAGAAACAACTTACCGTTGATAGATCTAGCAGTGAAGCTAAATACAGGAGTATTGCTCCAACCTCTGTTGAGCTTGGTTGGATAATTTCTCTTTTTGGCAAACTTGGATTATTTCAACTTAGGCATACCTTTTGGTGTGATAATCTTGGAGCTACCTTTCTTGCTTCAAATCCAGATTCTCATGCTTATACCAAGAACATTGAAATTGATATTCACTTTATTAGAGTTTTAGTTGCTCATAAAGTTCTCCATGTATGACATATTTCTTCTTTGAATTAGATCACTGATGTCATGAGCAAAGCCTAGTCCTTATTAGCATTTCATCATCTTTAGAACAAGCTCACTATCTTATACAATCTTGCACTCGAAAGGAAGTGATAACATATCTTATTTAATATGATCATAACTATCCATATCACTTGGTTATTATAACTTATACTAATTATCTATAATCTTTTAGTTGTAATTCTCCTTTTATGCTTATCATGTACATCACAGACTTGTATGTTAAAGACCATGTAACTTGCAATTAAATCAATAAATTACAACATTACATCTCATTACTCTCAAAACTTTATTAAATAATTTATAATTTAAACTTTTCTTATCTATAACAGTATTTTAGATTATAAATATTTTTTATGAAATAAAATATAAAAATAATGGTCTGAGTCATCAATGTCTCGCCTCAAAATAATAATATGATTATGTTGTAAACCAAACACTATTTTATTGAGGAGTTAATAGAATAGGAAAAACTAAAGGCCTCACTACACTATTGTTCTAACGATTTTAAACATTACAATTTAAGAGACTTCCTATCTAAAGAGTTGTTTTTATCATTGTCAAGTTTTGTCATTCAAGGGAATTAGTTTTGATGGGCAGTTACGAACCAAATTAGCATATGAACCACCCAATGACCTAAGAAAACAAGTCTTTACTTTAATACATCTATTTATTAAGGTGTTTGTTTGGCTCTATTTCTATTTTTTGTCTTTTTTATATTTTATTAAAATAAAATATATTTGATCCATATTTGTAATACAAATTTAAAATAAAATCCTATTTGATTGAAATTTATAATAAAAATTAAAATTAAAATATGTGAGATTTTATTGTCTTTTTTAATTTGTTATTATACCATTATATATTAATATTAAATTTTAATTTAACAATATATAAAATATATTTAAATGATATATAATTAAAGAAATTTATACATCAATCTTGTATAGAAGTTCTTTTTTGGAAATTGTACATTAATTTGTTTCTTAATAAATCAAATTATAGTCTTAATACCAAATTATACTCTTAAATTAATTAATTGCCATAATTATTAAAATAAAAAGATATAAACAACTAATATTATAAAAATTTATAAATATAAATGTGAAATTTTCAAGATGTTAGTTTGCTAGCCTTGGATAGTTACCGGTAAGATTGCTCCTTTATGACCAAAAGGTCACAAGTTCGAGTCATGAAAATAGTCTCTTTGTAAAATGCAAAGGAAAAGTTGCGTACAATTGATATCTTCCCAAACCCTTGCAAATCGGGGAACCTTATGTACTAGGGTGTTGTTGTTGTTGTTGAATTTTTCAAGAGGCATTAGTCACCAAGTTGTTCTTATTATTGTATATAGACTGGAACTCAGTAAAATAAAAGTTTGATGTCTATACTTCCAATAAGTCTATAGTCTCACTAAAAGAGGTAGTTGAATCAGGAGATGGATTTTGAATTCCTTCAAGATCAAATAGTTGCAGTTTATACTTTGTAATAGCCTGCAACACCTAGTTTTAAATGGTGTGCGAGTTTTTAAAAACTATTGGTGACGTTTAAGATATGCTACGTTTTATATTTGTAGCTAATAAGGTTTGATGACATTTTTTAACTATGTAATCAGTTTCGTAGCTAAATGTTTTTAGCTACGAAATATTTTTCATAGCTAAAAACATTTGACGACGTTTTTTAACTCTGAACTTTTTTGATAACGACATATTTTTAGCCACGAAATAATTTTCGTAGCGTCATATTTTTCCATAATATTAGCTACCAAAATAGATTTCGTAGTTAAAAACTTTTAGCTACAAAAAAATATTCGTAGCTAAACGAAGAACAAAAGACAATGAAAATGACTTTGTTTTATCCACTAAAGTGACGTCGTTTTCTGCATATTGATATCCTAATTAAGAGACAATCTTCATTTGATTAAGTTTTCTTCATCTTCATCATCGTCTTCCAGTAGTTGCAGTGTTTGCCCATCTTTATACTCGTCTAGTGTGCTCGTTTGTCTTCATCTCTGCCTATAAGAGGGTTCTTCTTCTTCAGGCAATTGAGGTTTAAGTTCATTGTCAAGTTTCTTCAAGTCATGAGATCTCTCATAAATTCAAAATGGTTTGTTTACCCAAATAAAGAAGTTGTCCAAATAAGTTGTTAAAATTCAGAATAGTCTTAGTGTGTACAACATGGAGATGGTTGTAAACTTGGAAATTCCATTGAGCCATTATATTACAACTGAATGATATTATTGTTCTCTTCACTAGAATGTTGTCGTAAGAATAACGCATCATTTGGATCTATTTTCGGGCTTCCTTTGTGTTCTGGTATGGGTAATTAAATCAACATGAATTGATGTTTATTTAGAAAACTATAACTTAATTTTGGGGGCCAATCAAAAAATAGAAACTAAGGTTGTGTCTACTATAAAATTTTATTGTTTTTGGAATTATTTTCTACTAGTCTATGCTAAACAGAGATTTCAAATATTTTTTTAGTCTCTTATTGTCGCTATTAATTTTATGGGTTTTATACTTTTATTGACTTGTGGCCTAAAGAACAACATTTCCCTATATTTTCAACAGAATTTTGTAATAAAAAAATAAATACAAACTCTAAGACCGTCTATGCATTATTGAAATTGATCACTTATGTATTAATTCCTAGTTTTCACATATTAGAATAAAACTTATTTGAATTCTAAATTTTTTAATCTTAAAATTATTTGTCATCCTTTAAATTTTAAAAAAATATGTATTTTATTAAATGTCACTTTAAGAGTTAGAAGTCAAATGATAGAACTCAAATCCATCAAATGTGGCTTATTTCTATCACTTAACCCAAAATCCTTATGTTCTTTGAATCACTTTGAATGGCCAAATAAAGGAAGGATTATGGTTCAGGACTACAATTTGGAAAAGATTCATTTGTTTTCACGATATATATTAAAAAGTGCAAAGTAGAATTTGTCAAACGCAAAGTATGTTGTTGACCAATACTCCAATGACACATTATGAAAATTAATCCATATTGGCACATACATCATCTTGAGTTTCTCCATTTCTAGTATTTTGTCCATAAAAGACTAACTAATAAGGGACTGCCATCTATCTCTGTCTAAAAAAAGCATAAAATGATTTGAACCATTCAATATGTCTCAATAAATACAACCTAAAGGCTTAAGTTCGATTATATTATGTTTCTTTGTTTGTGCCACTCTGTCTTAAATAATTTTTCTTTATGGTTTATTTATTTTGGATTTCTTTTCATCGCAAATGGTACTAAATGTCTAACATCCATGCCAAACAAAACATTAATATGCTTTTTAAGAATGATGATAATAATAATAATTTAATTACAAATGCAGTTGAACAGGAGGTGCTAAAGCTCATAATAGCGAAAGCACACATTGAATCAAATCTTACAGTTCTTGCTTTAGAATTTAGAGGTATGTTTAAAACTCATTGCTTGAATTCTTATAAAATTTTGAGTAGATATATGGATTGTAGATACATGCTTGAACACTTTATTAACCTCATTGCAAACTAGTTAGGATGTGGTTAGAAGTGACTTTCACATTCTTGGTCTATAAAATGAATGTACATATGGGTTTTGAGATGGGTTCATGCTTCCTATTCTAAGCTAGCTCATATTTCTTAAGTACAAAACCTTATGTTGTCATATATCTTATTATAAGGTTTGTCATAGTCTGCTAACCAATAGCATTCTTTAGTAGAATTCAAACTTGGTATGTCAACCTAAATTGATTTATAATTATGTTATTACAAATTAAATTACATTTAGTAATTAAGTAATTTATATAACCACGTGGACAAAAGTTAGATGACTTATCAGAAATGGTCCACTCTAACTTTCTTTTTTCTTATTGTAATGTTGGTAGCATTTATGTTGTTAACGTGATTAATGTTGATGATTGAATATATATTGACTATGATGATTGAATATATCATAAAAGTGCTATTTATATTGTCTCAAATGTAATGTTGGTAACATTTATGTTGTTAATGTATATTGATGATTGAATGATATTAATGCAATTAATGTTGATGATTGAATGTATGTTGATTTCTAACTTTTATGTTTTTTAATAGATATCCATTATAATGACACTTGGTAGAAGCAAAGGGAAGCAATTATGCAAATTGTAGAATGGAAGGATCCGTAACTTTAACTAGTTCAATCAATTAGTACCATCAATTCAATTCCTAGCTAACAACAACATTATATTTAAACATCAATGAAATTAGTCATACACAACTTCATTCTGCCTCAAACAACAATGAAGCAACTAGAGCAAGTTTGTTAATCTTTAACACCTTCAACTAGATTTATGCTCCAATATATATTTATATATTATAATATTCCCTTATCATTATTTATTTGTTGTCAGCTTCAAATGCTAGTATTAAAAAAATATGTAGAGATAAAACTAGAGGATGTGAATTGCAACGAATGAATTACAAGTTATCAGTAAAAATTGATACTCAGCAAGGTCATCATGTAGACATGGTCCAATCTACAAAATTTCAAATGAGTTGGGGATTATTGCTAGAATAGAATTACCTTGTCTGAAACATGTTAAGGACTTGAAGGAAGACAACTTGCTTGAAAATGCTTTGAATAAAGTTGCGGTAATTTTTTAAAATATTTAACTGTATGCAATATGTTAAGATTAATTACACATTTACTTATTATTTGCAGTTGAAATTGAAAATTATGGATATTGAGAACCCAGATATTTCAAAATGTGTTACTTGACATAAAAGACCAGGGATCCCCGTTTCAAGTTGCATAAGTATTATAAATCTTTCCCTTCTGATACAGATGCATGCAGACATGTTCTCGAACAAATGTCTAAACAAAATTGGAATAGTTTGTGTGATTATTGAGTTGACCCGAAAGTTCAGGTTTTTTTAACCTTCATATTTGCTTCCATTAATCTTATTAGATGATTTAATTGTCTGAAATGAATATGTAAGATCTTTGTTTGTAAGTTATATCAATAAACACTATATTATTTATTATGCCTTGTATTTTTTTTTTCATAAAATAGAGTGAGAATGAACTACATGGATAAGAGTATGATAAGATCACACACTATACTTATCACACTCCATATAAAGTCACCTGCTATAAGAAAGTAAACAATAAGTGTCAGAAGAAGCAAAAAACAATTGTGTAAGTATAAAAAATTGTTCAATATTTTAATTCATTTATTAATGTAGTAGTAAGTAGCAATATTTGAATTGACTATTGGTTTTCTTTTTTTAATTTTAGAATAAGGTGCAAGAGTTATTAGAGAAATCTATGTCTGAAGGGAATGAGCTCAGTATAGAAGATATTTGTGATACCGTACTTGGTACATGTTCTAGCTATGTGAAAGGTCTCGGCTATGTCCTTACGCCAAATGTTTCAACCTTAGCATATAAAATAATTATTCAACACATTCAAGAGGAAAACAACAAGCTTAAGACTACATTACAAGCTTAAGTAATCAGAGGATAAGAAACTAAGCAAAATATGATATGTTATTCAAAAGATTACTTTGCTCGGATTATGATAGAAATGACGAGGAAAGTGAAGAGTGTTAATTCTATCTCCTATACTTTTTTTTTCAATTTCTGTATGTGTTGTAATTTAAATTTAATACTTTTTTCTTGGATTACAGAATGATGAAGATGCAACTGATGATTGATAATGTCATAAATGATAAAGTTATTTGATGTTTGCTTTAATTAGAACTAAATACTTATTGTTTCAATACTCAATAATATTTTTAGTATACTTTAGCTAAGCTTTTTGGATGATTACAAGTTCATCAACATAAACAACATAAGGTAGTTGTTCGATTTATGCTTTAATAATTTTGTAATATAAGCATTTACAATTAAAAAAATTGGTCTCTTTATTTATTGTTTTGTCTATAACAATTGTCAAAGTTGTCATTAATATATTGCATAGGAAGAATATTTTTTTGGGTATAATTTAATGATATTTATATAATTTTACTTTTTAAATACAATGCTCATTATTTTGAATTAATAATATTTTATACAATTTATTTGTATGATAAATTCACAATAAAAACTATATTGATACATTATATCGAAAACATATTGTTCGATAATATGGATTAAAAATGTAACAAATAACATATTGCAACATTATTAAAAACATAACAAATAATATTTGACTACATTATGTAAAGCATAGCAAATAACATTTGGCTACGTTATATAAAATATAGCTAAAAACATTTAGAAACGTGGCTATAATTTTTTGTCTATGTATAAAAACACGTAACTAAAATGAGAAATGTAGTTAAAAATATATAGCTAAGTTTATGAATACGTAGCTAAAAATATTTGATTACGATTCTGAAAATGTAGCTGATAGTATTTAGCTAAAAAAACGTAACCAAAAACTATTGGCTACGATTTTGAAAACGTCGCCTATAGTTTTCGGCTATGGAGATTTGACAATGTTTTGTGTGACAACAAGAATGTAGCTAAAAATTATAGGCGAAGTTTTTTAGATATTTAGCTACGTTTTTTTTCCGTAGCCAAATAGCAACTTTGTTATAATGAACATCATATTTTAAATTTAAAATAAAATGAATCTTGCTATTAGCCAATTATAACATCTTCCATTTTCAAGGAAATATTAAGTACGTATATGGTTGAGAGCCGTGAATGAAGTTGCAGTAAGCAATTCTTTTCCTTTTTCTCTGTTTTGGTTCACGATATAAGCATTCATGTTGGTTTCGCAGATTAGGCTTTGGACATGCCACCAAAAGCTACGGTCGCAGATTTCCTAATGCCTCGTAGAGAAATGTCGTTCACTGAAAGTCATAAATCAGGTTTATTAACTAAAGTATGTGAATAGATTAGACATGCTTATTGGTTAAATCTAACTTTGGATTCCTCTTTGAATTATGTCCATATTAAAAGATTAAAACAAAAGCATGGGACCATCCGGCGACATTATGATTAGAAGCTAGGTGGCGACATAATTCAAAACAATGATAAGTTCCTTTTGAATAGTTAAAGCAACTTTAATGCCGGTTTACTTTTTTTTTCCTTATGATGATTTTCCAAGACCAAATACCAGCTATTATGAGCAAGATTTGCAGCAGTGATATGTAGAGATTATGTGTTTTATTTTGTTATTTATGTTTTATTTTATTATTTTGTCTCGTAAATCTTTATGCGGGTTTCACGATCATGTCCTTATAATGTGGCCTTTATTTTCAAAGTTTTTTTTGAAAAGTTTTTTTTTCGAAGTTAATAAAGCATGAAGTAGGAAACTAGCTTTTCATCTCTGACCAGATTCCAAACTTGTTCAGTTTTTGAAGTAATCGATCCGAGATATTTGGCATCATAACAACTGAAACAAGCCTGTTTGAATTCCATCTTAAGCCAAGATTTCTAGACGGTCAGAACTGCGTCAACTAATACCGACTCCGTGAAATAAACACGCTTCCAAAGGCTATCTACAATTAACTAAACATAGAACAGAATCTGAATGCCAGAAACCAACAAGTTGCAGAACTTCGCATTTGAGAATTGTGAACATGCAAAAACTAAACACTTATTATGTTTTGGTCTAGCTCTTCTGATCATATACATACTCAGAAGTCAGAAGAGATTCAAACCCCGTTAAGAACACAATTCCCTTCTCGTTACCAGTTCCCAACTCTTTCCCACAATCATAGAAGAACAAACTTCAAATCCAAAAAACCCTTCAACTTAGTAAGCTTTTTTCTTCATAGAAGCTGCTTAGGGAATCAATATATATGAACTATTCCTGGTCGGAAGCTCCAGTAGTATTCCTGCCCTTCACAGTTCTTCTCCCGCTAGTGGTGCCACCTTCACACCTAGCATTCCCGTCGTTGAGAATCAAGGGAGCGTCGTTGGCCTCTTCTCCGTCGTCTACGGTGGCTATGTGAATGCAGGAACATCTCTCTAAGGACCCAAAAAAGGCACTCGCCACGCCATTGATGAACCACATAGCAAGCCCGTCAAGCTTTGTACAACCAGGAGACGATCCATGGTTTGAAGAGGTGCGCACTGATCTGGGATCGACTCCATCTGAGGGAAAACTGAAGACATCAGTGCAAGTAGAGGAGGTGGTGGTAGCAGCCATGAATTGGAAGACTCCAAGTAGTAGTATAGAGTAAGATAAAGAAAAGAAATGGTTTTCAGGGCCTTTTATTTGTCCTGGAGTCTTTAAGGGAACTATGTCAAGGCTTGTCCTAATTATTACAGTGGAATTATAAGGTGAAATCGTGAAGTCTTGAAATACAAAGCATGCGTAGGACTAGTGTAATGTGATTCTAATGAATGTCTTTAGTTGGCTAATGGGCCAATCACGGTAAGTAAGTAAAATCATTAAGGAACAACAATGGATTCTTTAATCATTCTTGTCAGATCTTGACGCTTGCTTTTATAAATAATTTAGACATTGGATTACCTTTGAGTAGTCAAATCCAAGAATTTCGAACTGATTTTTGGATCCTATTACGATCATATCGAATTCTTCGTAGTATAGGAGTAGTTTAATGATAAATAGCAGTCAAAGCTTTCTCGTCTGTTAAAATTCAAATATACTCATACAAGATTAGCGTTCAACCAAAGATACATGAGCAATAGGGCCAAGCTTTCACCTTCGCTAGGTGGTCAATCACCATATTGTTCGATGGCACTTCAATTTTGCCGTTCTCCTGATTCGTAAAGAGTAAAATACATCATAAAAGAAGCAAGGTAAGGATGAGTCAATTCTCCTACAAGATACAAACAAAAGGAGTTCCACTCACTAACTCCTACTCATGATAAAATTTACACCCACCAACCAATAATCAGTTTGGATACCAAGTCAAATTTATAAAGAGGTATAGCTTGAGACCCTCTTTTTCACAAATGACTAACACAAATTGTACATATTCAGTAGCATGATGGTGTTATACTAGCTTCTAAGTAGTTGGTGCAAATGAAATTATTCAAAACTCAAAAGATCGACAAAGGATTCATGATGTTGCAAAGTGCTTAAAGCGTCTTTCTTAGTAGAAAGACAATAATCTGATAGTGTTGTTCAAGCACAATTTTAACTATGTTAATTAGTAGTACAAAACGTAAATTCTAAACAATACAAAATCACCTTAACTAAAGGCTAGACTAACAACAACTAATTTTGGACAATTATTTGATTAAGTCGACTTGTTAGTTGGTGTGCTAAACTATCCCTTTAACAGTTATGTTATTTGGACAAGTCACAAATTGTTATATTAGTAACTTTTTTTGGTTCAGACGTAACTTTTAGACAGTTAGGATGTAGCTGCAAAATTACTTATAGAATTGTTAGTTTGTATCTTTTAAATAAATGAGGGTGCAGTGAACAATTCAGTCGATTATTGTAAGTCCTTGTTTGATGTTGTAAAACTTCAGTGATACTTCATCAAAATTCCAGTTATTTATGCTTTGTGGATCAATTCATTTAAATGCTTAAACTATGGTTTGTTATTGTGGATTGAATGCCTTGCTAAGCGCTGCATGGAATGATCATAATCTCGACTGGATATTTTACAGATGCCCCAATTATCCAATAGGATATATTTATTATTAATTTAAAAACTCGTGTTTAATGTTTATGTAATGAAAAAAGTTTCAAGTTGAGAGATGCAATTTTTTCAAATGGTATGACGACAAATCTACTGGTAGAGCTGTTAGCCCCGAATTTTTTTTATTTAATTAAGCATGATTAGAGTAAATTGAAGTCCTAATTAATTATTAAGTTGACATTTAATTAAGTGTAGTAGCATTAATGAAGTTAGTTGATATGAGCCAAGGAATTTATGTGGTTAGGTTACATGATTTAATGAACATTTAATGTGTTAGATATATTAGTTGGGCTTGAATATAAGTTGGGCCTAAGTTATGTTAGTAGAAGGTGTAAGAAGAAAAGGAATTTAATGAAGAAGTGGACTTGGGCTTGGGCTTGAGTTATGTTAGTGTAATATATAAGAGAAGGAAAATTAGATGAGTTAGAGAAGAAGAGAAGGTGAGCACCGAAAATTAGAGAAGAGAGAGGGAGGAGAGTTCGTGAATGGTGGAGAAAGAAGAAGAAAAAGAAAAAGCTTCCTAGGGTTTGATTTTCCAAGAGATCTAGAGGTGATTCCAAGAAAGTTCAAGAAGTAAAA
>JANKOD010000006.1:4824149-4836815 GCA_026284645.1 Erythroxylum acuminatum | reverse complement strand
GGGGGGGGGGGGGGGGGGGAGGTTGGTTTGGTTTTCAAATAAGAAAATAAAACGAAACTAAACTAATAAAAAATTAAAGAAAATATCTAAAGTGATGAATTCGTTAGGGACCTGGTCATTGGTTCAATCTCGGCTTACACACAATCAAACATACTTTATTGAATTATTATTCTTATACCTCTTCTAGCAACTATTAATCGTAGGTTAACGATAAGCTCTGTTAACCTCGATTTTCTCTTAGGTTGTGTTTAATTAAAAAAAGATTGTTAATTAAACCTAGCCATTGAACAACTTAGGATAAGTTCTCTAGATTTAATTGGACAACCTCATTACAAATTATGAAAAACAGATTAATCAAGACAACAACCACATACGTTCGGTTCATTTAACCTAGTTTATATTATCCCCAATGATTTGACACCATTCAGAAACAAAACAATTACGGATTGTATCCCTAATGATTCGAAATCATTAGTTGCCACAAACAAATCTAAACATAACAATTAGGGATTATAATGAAGATTCTAACAATGGGTTCTTAATAAAACAATCCAATGAATGCATTAAGATCATCTTAACACAAGACCTAAATAATAAGCATAAGATAACATAATCAATTCCTAAGAGTAAAAGAATAACAAAGACAATGAAAGATATGTTTAACTGGGTTCTTCGACGTCGATATCACCTCCGAACTGGGTCTGGAAAGCCTAGTCCTCTATACGTCTCCAAAGGATGAGAGCTTTGCCCCTCTTCATTCTCTTCGTCTCCTGAAACCCAGTAAAATGATTCATAAACATTTCATTCGTTTTCTGTCATCACAACATTGTATTTATAGTGAAATTTAGGTTTTCGAGTGACAGGTGTCAAAGTCACGGGTGTGAGCTATTTTGTCATGGGCGTGAGTAAGTGTCACACCCACGTCCCTGACAAATAAGTCATGGGCGTGACTAAAATGCTCACTCCTATGACTTTTATGTCATAGTCGTGAGCAATTTTCTGCACTTTTCATGCTTGATGTTTCTAACATATGCTCGTCATTTTATACATTTTCTTGTCTCCTCTTACTTTAATCCTTCTCATTCTTGCTTCATGAAGACAAATGAGTGTGAATCTCAAGAAGATGGCTCAAAGAATGTGCTTTCAACTCACTTTAGCTCTTACGCTTCTGAATTGTACCTAAAACTAAATATGAACTAAGTGTTATACTAAATTGAAAGAATTACTAAGTGTTATGAAATAAATGTATAATCAATTAAACACATATCAATTTCCCCTATACTTAGCTTTTAACTGTCCTTGGGCAATACCTTAAAATCAAAGTTACAACCCAAAACACTTACTCATTTTCCATATTTCCAAGAATAGATAGCCATAAGTAAAGAGAAACATCTTTTAAAAACATAGCAAAAGCTCAATATTCAACCCTTTTACTCATAATCAATCAACATTCATTGCCTTTAGAAGCTGAGCAATCTAGAGGTAGACTTGGACAAAATGTGTTTTAAAAAGATATATCCATAGGTACACTCAAATACCATTCATGATCATGACATTCTACAACTTTGCATATCATTTCATTTCTCCACCACTAAGATTTACATGCATAATCATAAATCGAATGACTTTTCAAGGTTGTAATGTAGGTAGAGGTTAAGGTGAGATGTATTTGGATAGTGTAGCACAAAAGCCATCAAAGCTAGTGAAGTAAAAGTAATACTCAATGCAACATCAAGTGCAAAAATTAACATTCATTCAACACCAGGTACCATCAATTATGATGAATGCAAAAACTACGTTTCATAGCTCAAATTCGAGCTCCCACACCACAAACCACATAAAGCATAAGGAATTAGAAGGAATTACTCATACAATCGATAACAAAAAATACATTATAATCATAAATAGTGATCCTTCAAAACAACATCAACCTCATATGCATTATTCTCAAATCACCCATTCAATACAACTTTAGGAGGAAAAAAACTAATCATAAATAACTTTATAAAATAATTGTATTTCCTCCTTGATACTTTTATTTAATCATATATTATTTTTATTATTTTTCCTCTTTTTTCTTTTTTCTCTCTTTTTTTCTTTTCATATAAAAATTGAAAGAAGCTACATCAATCTTAGAATCCATTGATAAGACAAAATGACATTTCAACAATTATAACCAACCCACATATATGCTTACCCCCACACTTATACTCTTATGCATCCACAATTATCAACAATCAACAAATGCTCCACTAGCTTTAAGGCTTGGGTGGGACATTTGGTTATATTTAAATCATGTAATGTGGTTAGCATAAAAAGAAAGGCTAACAAAGCTCAAGGGGACCTAACAAAGGAAAAATTCATATAATTGAGTAGGCTATTTGGCTAATGTAGTTTGTAAAGATAAAGAATGCCTGTATCATTTCCATGATAATGCATGTGATAAAAATGTAGTCTTGAATAGAAAATCAAAGCAAAGTCAGGATGTACATGTCATGAAGGTCATACATAAATAAAAGACAATGAGATTGATATAGATGTGTTAGTCTATAAAGGCCCAAAATTTCACTAGCTTGTGCCTACACTAGTCACTACTCTTTTAAAGTTAATGTATATTGATCAATCACAAGAGTAAAAGTATATGCTAAGTTGCCATGGATTCTCTAGTCAATTCATTCTCTAATTATGATAATATAGTCCTAGAAGCAATAGAAAAAGAGAAAATGTTTGTTTGAATATTTGATTCTCTCTCTTTTTGGTTGAAAACTTAAAAACACATAAAAACAAACAAACTTAAAAACATACATGTATATAAGAAATAAATGCAAAACTGTAAAGGAAAAGAAATGAACTTCCCTTGGGTTGCCTCCCAAACAGCGCCTTTGTTTATTGTCATTGGCTCGACTCCTTGTTTCCTTTATCACGTGACAAAGTTTTGATCTTCAAGTTTCACATGCGTTTCCTCCACTTGAGGTTCTTCAGGATAGGGTCTAGGTTGATGATCATTCACCTCCAGTGTATTCCCTATTTTCAATCTTCCAATTTCTACTAAGTCCATGCACTCTTGAAATATCTTGAATATCTCTTCACCCTTTTCTTCCTCGTTTAATTCCTCCAATGTGCTAGGTAAAGGTGAAGAGTTAGTCTTAACAATATTTATGGACTCACTAGTCACCTTTGAGTTGAATGATGTATCCTTTTCTCCTTCAAACTCCTTCTCCACTTCTTCTTCATAAGCAATCCCTTGAGTAGTTCTCCCAAGATTCTCAAGCTGCTCTTCACTCTGTAAGGTCATTGCACTAATGTCCTGTAGATTAACCTCAGGTTGAGATGGTTGCATCTCTCCACTTTATGATTATAGGCGGTCGAGAGCTTCCAACATCTGACCCACCTGGCTTGCTAAGTTCTGGATTATAGACATTGTATCTTGTTGGAAGTGTAGCATATCTTACTGCAATTGCATCGTTTCCTGCTGGAACTGCTGCATACCCTGTTGAATTTGCAAAGTATTAGCAACACAAACATTAAGTAATTCTTCCAGGGATATACCTGACTCATAATAAGAAGCTTCTGGTCTATACGGGAATTGTTGTGCATTCTGCAAACTATCAAAGAAGTAATTTTGCTGGTTATCCTATCTACAAATCAAGTTTGTATGATCACTCCAAACTTGGTTATAAGATTGGGAATATGAGTTATAGAAAAAATTACTTTCGTCCATGAATTTTTTTAACACACAACACTAAACAAAAAGTGAGAAGATCATTAAATAACTTAAAAGAAACTAGTTATAAACAAATATGTATAAAACACCAATTAAAATTAAGAACAAAAACTAACGCACCACACTCCCTGAAAATGGTGTCAAAATTGACATAGCGCATCGTAACACTTCAGAAAATAACTAGACCTAAAACTATAGCTAGTGGTAAGTCTAGGTCGATCCCACTAAAAGTGTGTGGAAAACTTTTGAAATGGAAAGAATTAATGTTTAGCTTATGAAGGGGTGCAGTAGGAGGGGGGAGGGGTTTAGTTTGGTTTGGTTTTCAAATAAGAAAATAAAATGAAACTAAACTAATGAAAACAAATTAAAGAAAACATTTAAAAGTGATGAATTTGTTAGGGACCCGATCATTGGTTTAATCTCAACCGCAGTCAAACATACTTCATTGAATTATTGTTCTCATATCTCTCTTAGCAACTATTAACCGTAAGTTAACGATAAACTCTATTAATCCTGGTTTTCCCTTAAGTCTTATTTAATTAAGAGACACTCGTTAATTAAACCTAGCCATCGAACAACCTAAGATTATCTCTCTAGATTTAATTGGACAGCTGCATTATGAATTAGAAAAATATATCAATTAAGGCAATAACCACATATGCTTGGGCCATTTAACCTAGGTTATGTTATCCCTAATGATTCAACACCAATCAGAAACTCAACAATTATGAATTATATCCCTAATGATTCGAAACCATTAGTTGCCATAAACAAATCTCAACATAATTTTAACGAATTATATTGATGATTCTAGAAATGAGTTCATAATAAAACAATCCAATGAACACATTAAGATCATCTTAACACAATACCCAAACAATAAACATAGGATAACATAATTAATTCCTAAGAGAGAAAGAATAACAATGACAATGAAATATATGTTTAACTGGGTTCTTCAGCATCGATATCACCTTTAAACTGGGTCGGGAAAGCCTAGCCCTCCATGTGTCTCCAAAGAACGAGAGCTTTGCCCCTCTTCATTCTCTTCATCTCCCGATGCCTATTAAAACTATTCATAAACATTGCATTCATTTTCTGTTGTCGAAACATTGTATTTATAGTGCAAACTAGGTTTTTGGGTGCTAGGTGTCAAAGTCACGGATGTGAGCTATGTTGTCATGGGCATAAGTAAGTGTCACGCCCATGAAAAATAAGTCATGGGCGTGACTAACATGCTCATGCCCATGACTTTCATGTTATGGTCATGAGAAATTTTCTACAATCTTCATGCTTGATGTTTTCAACATATGCTCTTCATTTTATGCATTTTCTTGTCCCTTCTTGCTCTAATCCTTATCCTTCTTACTCCATAAAGATAGGTGAGTGTGAATCTCAAGAAGACGGTTCAAAGAATGTCCTTTCAACTCACTTTATCTCTTACACTTTCGAATTGTACTGAAAACCAAATCTGAACTAAAGTGAATGTCTTAAGTATTTCATAGCAATAATCACGAAGTGTTATGGAGTAAATGTATAATCAATTAAACACATATCATAATGATTTATCACATGATCACTTTTAAATATTAAATAATTAATATATGGATATGAATTCATAAATGATAAACATATGAATATTAATGTTCACATTGATTGGAATTCATAATTACATATAGGCAAAAGTTATGTATGAAAATGTCAACAATGCATACATAAAAAAAAGCCATCCTCACATATGATAATAGTGTTATGCCAACATCACATACTTCAAAAAGCCATTAGCGTATATGTTGGACCCCGAACATTTGGTGGAAATTAGGAAAATTTAAATGAAATTAAACGAGTGTTTTGTATATGAATTGTGTTATAGATGTTATTGTGCCTTAAGGAAATTGATAAGAAAAAGAATTAATTAGTTTTGATGACTTCGAGATTTGAGTGGATTTGTATGGTTCAAGAAAGTTTAAGAGAATAAGATGAATGAGTTGATGAGATGGAAGTAAAAAAAAAATAAGAAATAAAGAGAAAAAGTGTGAGAATTTGAAGAATTAGAAAAGTTTGACTTTTTGGGGTAAATAGTTGACTTTTTGATCTAGGCATAATTTGAGAAAATGATCTTCCTGAAAATTGTAGATTATGTTGAAAGCTTTCTGTCGCCCTAAAGTTTGATATTTTTCGATATCGGGAGTGAAAGTTATGATCAGTCAAAGTTAAGTGTATTTGGCTTTGTTTTGGAAAAATGCTATTAAGTATATATTTGTGTATGCAGTGTTTTGAGGCCAATCGCCGGATTGATGTGGTTTGAATTGGAGTAAATGGTCTACATAAAAGTTGTAGAGAATTTGCATAGCTTTAAAATGATGTATAACATGTAATTTTTGGATGTGAGAATTGGACGATATGAAATTGTGAAGTTGGTTGTGGTGTAGGTTGACAAATTATCATGGCAGAATCTTTGAGTGAAAAATTGACCTAGTTAGAGATTGAAATTGCCCTTAAGTTCTTCGTGAAAGTTTTAGATTATGTCTTGATCTTTCCATTGATATAAAATATGACATGTTTGGACCTTAGAGTTGAAAGATATGATTTTTTGAAGTTATGAGATTATTTAGGGAGACATTGAATAGGGCAGTGGCTTTGATTGGAAATTTGATCACTTTAGAGACTGATTTGGTTGTGGAGTTCTTCATGGAAGTTGTAGAGCTTCCTCTAAGCTTTTTATTGATACCAAATGTGTCAAATTTGGAGTTCGGAATCAAGAGTTATGAATTTTTGAAAATTCTGTGTTAAAAAAAACATTTCAGAAATTCCAGGCGTCCCGAGCGCTCGCGAGGGCGAACGCCTCGCCCCAGCAAGCGGCTCGCGATCGCGATCGCCCTTGTGCTACGCCGTCCTTCCTCTTTTGCGCGTCGTTGTTTTATATTTTTCTGATTTTGCTATTACCTCCCTAATCCGACCTTTGTTCAATCTTTTGCTTATATTTTCTCCGTCCGACATCCGATTGACTTGGTTTTCGCAGCTTGGATTCCTAAGACAATTAATTTCATATTCATGAGAAATTTATGAATTTTTGAGATTTAATTGAGGTTGATTGATTAAATCAAAGTGAGTTGGGAAATTTTTTGAACATGGTTCAGTATTTTGCGAAATTCGGGATCTGTGGAGATCCAATTGAGTTGATTTTTGAGGCAAAATAAAATAGAGACTTGGGGCTACAAATCTTGTGAAGGAACTGAATTGCAATTTAGCCCCTAAGATTTTCAATTTCTGAATTGAAGTCGGTTTTAGTGTTCAGTCTTGGATTAGAAAATTTTGAAAGTATTTTAGCCATAACGTTTGCTCTAGTCATCCAATTGAGATGATTCTTAATTTGGATTAAACTAGAGAAATAGGGCTACAATTGTTATGAAGAAATCGAATTTCAATTTTGTCTTTAAGAAGGTCAATTTTTGAATGGAAATCAAGTGCTGGAAAATGTGTTAGCATAATGACAGTCCGAGATGTTTGGACTAGAACTCTTGGTGTAGTACACCAAATTAAATGATTTTTGTGGCATTAAGAAATTAAGACAATGAGGAACAATTCTCTAGAAGGAAGTTTTGGTAAATTCCTTCAAATTGATGATTAGAAAATTGTCCTAAAGTAGCATGAAGTAAAATGAAATGTGCAGGGGCATTTTAGGTACATCACTTAAAGAGGTAAAGTAAGAAGGCTTGGATGGAGGGGCATTTAAGTCTTTTCTCACTCATTAATGACATGGCAACTTAAAGAAGAGTGGTTGTCGTTTTCTTTACAAGAGAAGCACGACACATGAAGAAAGAAAGAAGAAAACAATAGAGAGAAGAGAGAAAGAGAGAATCGGTGAAGGAGAAAGAAGAAGACAAGCATGAGGTTTGCGATTTTTATGGGATTCTTGAGGGGTTTTGATGCTTTTCAAGAGGAAAGATGAGGAAGAAGAAGATGGCTTCCCATAGAGCTTGAAAAATCCGAAAATGGTGGAGGTTGAGGTAGGTTTCGAAATTTTTTTATCTTTGAAATTTTGATGAGTTTATGGTTTAGTTTAGGTTTCCAACGCGATAGTTATCAGATGTCGGTAATTCGTTTGCTGTCGATTTCGAACCATTTGATTTTGATTCAGTTTCGCTTCTTTCGCTTCTGTACTTCGCTTCGCATTTCGCTTTCGTTTTTCCCGGTTGGGATCCGGTCTCGAGATCGGGTCCCAACATAAATGGTATCAGAGCCCAGTATTAGGATCTTACTTGGGCTATATGTTTGGTAAGATTGAATTTATGAGATTGAGTTTAAGACGAATTTTATGATTTGAGTTTTGCTTGAGGATGAATTTCCAAAAGGGAAATTGTATAGATTAAGTTGCTTTGTATAAGCTTGAATAATGAGAAAAGAATGAATAATATGAATAAAGAAAGAAAAAAAATTACCGGGTTTTCAGATTGGTTCAGTCTATAGGTTTCCAACGCGACGTGGTTCTAAAATTTTCGTTACCCGGATGTCGGAATTAAATTGATGTCCTTACGCGATTTGCTTTTGATTTTGTTCCGCATTTTGTTATCTGATTTGTCCGATTCGATTTGAATTCGATTTCGTTTCTTTGCTTTTCGCCTTATGTTTCCGTTTCACATTCGATTTCGATTCGATTTCGCTTCTTTCGCTTCCGTTCTTTGCTTCGCTTTTCGCTTTCGCTTTCGTTTTTCCCGGTTGGGGTCCAGTCTCGAGATCGGGTCCCAACAAAAGGTCTAAAAGTTACGTGCTTGTTATGTTACTGCTATCAAGGAGACAATGTTATCTTTCTTACATGAAAACTTTATCATGTAAATTTAAACACATAAATTGCAGGATCTTAGAATCCTTAAAATAAATGTGGATGGTGCTCTTTTTTATGCTCCTTTTGTTGGCTTGGGTATTGTTGTGCGTGACTCTCTTGGATCTTTTGTTAGCGTTATGCAGGTAGTTGTCCCTGGCAATTTTGATGCAAGAACCGTTGAGGTTATGGCCATTCAAGAAGCCTTGAGCTGTATTAAGGACGTAGGGTGATCTTCTGTTGTTCTGGACCTTGGTCTTCTGCTGTTATGTCTTGAAGATGCCCTCTTGACTGATTGAAGAAAGCACCTTCATCCCACAACCTGTTGAGCAATGAATCTGGTTGGAACAAATCGACAAACACTTGTTGCACTATTCACGTGCACTGTTCATGCAAGTTTCCTTCAAATGATAAATATTGGAACTTCTGCCCCTGGATCCTGATCTGAACGTTTGATGTATGTTCAAAAAAATGCAGCTCAACTCCTCACAGATCAGTGAATGTATGACAGGAAATTTTGTGTAAAATGAAAAATGAATGTAGCTCTCCTTTGTATTCAAATGGAACAGTAAAATTTCACTTTTCAATCTCTGAATGTGTAAAACTACTTCAGCTATCTAGTCTTTAAGGAAACTTAGCTTATGGAGGAATAAAATGATATAAAAGAATAAAACCAGATCAGATGAATTGAAACTTGCCAATCTGATGGAGTTCTGGTTTTTACTTTCAAGACTTTTCCCAAACTAGTTTCAGGTTTTTTGGAAAAACAGAACATACACGAAATGCTTCTTCTCTACTTCTAATGCTCAACTTCTAAACATGCTGCTGAAAAATCAAAACAGAAATGACAATGCTAGCTGAACAAAATGGACTGAACTTGAAACTTGTATATTGAAGAATTTTGTGGTTTTTCACTCTTGTTCTAATCCTAAACTAACTTCAAGATTTTGCAACGAAACAAAACATCAACTACTCACAAGCTACTGGAAATCAAGGAAAAGACATAACAAGCAAATTGAAAACTTGAATGGTAATGTTGTATTAAGAGTTTTTGGTTTTTTTTTAATACACTCTACTGGAAAAGTAAAACATGAGCTTCATATATGCTCCAACACATCTTATACAATTTTCTAAGTAACTGAAAAATAAAAACAAGAACTAATGGTTAAAGCTAGTCTAGTACACTCATTTCTTCATTTGGCAAAACACAAAAGTAACAATTTTGTCTTCTTTGCAAAAACAGAAATCTGAAGTCTTCAACAGCCTTTAATGCTTCAGCTAACAAAATCCTGACATCCAAATTTGATTGTCAGGCCATGAGAGTGAAATGGTTGATGGGTTGGACCTGCTGCACTTGTTTTGCTTAACTCTAATAATTCTTGATTATGCTAATTAATTTCCTTGGGATTGTGCTTCTGAATTTTGCTACTTTCCAACTCTGAAATTCTTCCTCTAGTTTTCTTCTTGCTACACTTTCTGATGTTCCTCCAATCTGCACAGCTGCTTCAATTTCCTTCGAATTTCTTCAACTCCTTCTCTTCTTGATCTTCAATCTTCAGAACTTTGTTTCTTGAATGCATAGCCTTCTGAATTATCCCCAAAATCAATAGCTCAATTTTTCTAATGAATCTTGGAGGCTTCAACCCGATACTCACCTTCCTCTTCTTCTTCACTTTGATCTTCATTACAAGGTCTTCAGCTAGCTTCAACATGGCAGGTTTTACAAAACAACTCATCCCAACATTTTGGACCCTAACTATCATGATGTTTCTACTTTTGGTTTACTAGTTTCAGACTGTAAATCCCTTCTCACTGAGTTAAGAGTTGTGCGATTAGTCTTTGTTCGAAGGTCTGCGAATGGAGTAGCTCATAGGCTTGCTAGAGCTGTTAACATTTCAACGGGCAAGGTGGTTTGGTCCCATCGACCACCTTTGTGTATTTCTGATCTTATTTGGCTTGAAAGCCAATAACAACTATTACCATCCTTTTCAAAAAACCAAAAAAAAACTTCACTATAACATAAGCGTACCTTGATCCATCGTATTTTCGATACTTTCTTAATAGATAATCTTTAATAATCTTCTACAAGATATTATTAGACTTTGTTTTCTCTCTCTTGGCTTTTGTTTCGTTATTTTCGTATATTGACTGATGGAGAGATACACGAAAGACTTTATAAGTAGAGAGAGAGGAAGTAGTTATCCGTTTAAAATTCAAACGACACCTCTTTTCATTATCCTTATTTTTACATTCCATCAACGTAAATACATCATATTATTTATTTTTAATTAAATATAATATCTCTTATTCAAATAACTAATGGGATTTAATATACTTAAATGATTAAACCAAAATATATGGGCCACATAATGAAATTATCTAACAATGGACTCCACCGGATAGAGCAAACACACTAATAAAAGCAAGTGAGATAAAAGGGATACACAAGACTTAACATGGAAAACCCCTTAATGAATATGGGAGAAAACCACGAGCAAGAATATAAAACTTTCCACTATAAAAAAATTTTTACAAGAGGAAGATCTCATAATCTACATCAAGAATTGTACACAAGGTTATGGGAAAGATATTTTGGGATATGTAAAACCTTAAACTTATGTCCGCTTATATAGCCTTAATGGAGGCTTCTATGTTGTCTCTTTAAGCCAACAATCTTCCACTTGGAGTTTTGATTCAGAACTAATCAATCTCCATATCTTTATTTCTATCTTGCCATTTGTCTGCTATATACGTCTCTGCCAAGCCATACAAGGATCTACACCATATGAATTTATCAATGTTGATTGGCTTTGTTAGTTCATCTGTTAGGATCTCTTTTGTGTGAATTTTCTGCATGTCCACACTTCCATCTTCCACATCTTCACAAACAAAGTGATATTGAACTCCTATGTGTTTAGTTCTAGAATGAAAAGCTGGATTCTTTGCAATATGCAAGGTACTCTGACTATCACAATACAAAGGGATTTTCTCTTGTCAATGCCTGAGCTCCTCCAAAAACCTTTTTTTAATCTAGATTGATTCCTTATAAGCTTGTTGATACAACCAGCCTTCGCAATGGAGTTCCATGCCTTACACGTCAACCTAACAAGTTACATATGCCAAGTGATCCAATTACAACGCAATAAGCTTTAAGGCTTAAACCAGCAATGCAAGCTTTTGTTCAAGCCCAAATCATAAGGCAAGTACATGAGGAGGCCGAAACATCCATGGAGGAACACCAAGGCACGCCCAAGCTTGTGACTTTGTTAAAGGAGGTGTTGGAAGAGACTAGTACTTAGCCATTTTGGGAAACAAGCTCAAGTCTTAATTGGGGCTCATTTTTGGTTTATTATTTATTATATCTTATTTAGGCCTATGGACTTGTTTATGGGTTGTTCTTTTAGTTAGTAGCATCGCTTTGTTTGTTTGGGTTATTTTGAGACTTATTTGTTTTAATGTGTTTAGTCCATTCCTAAAAAGACTTGGATCAGATTATCTTCAATGGGCCAGATACTGCTAGATTTGTTAGGATTAGCCTAGTTTTCAGTAAATGGGCTTGTAAACCATTCCTAATTAGGGTTAGGACTTGGTCAAGGGTACTTATACCTTATTATATCCTTGTAACCTAGGTTTTGATGATTAATAAAATTTCAGAGTTGAATTCTTTAAGTGAGGCGTGAATGTCTTTTTGATTACTTTAAGAAATTGATTTGCATCAAGAAGTAAGTACTTGCAACGTAAATTGATTTCTTATTTCTTTAGGATTGGGTCTCAAACTTATGATTTGAGGTTTGATCTAGCATGTTCTTAGAATAGAAAGATTAGGGTTTTGATTCAATAGGTTTAGGGGGATTCAAGAACCTTGTTTTCTTAGGGTTTCCGTATCATCTTAGTATTAGAGCTTTGGCTTAATTCTATTGAACTCATACGTATCTTTATTGTGTTTTTATTTGTTTCTTTTAAAAATGTGAACAGTACCCGTAAACAGTACTAAAAATTGCATTGTGAATAGTACCAGAAAGAGATGAACAGTGTCGTGAACAGTACTGGGAAAAATGTGAAAAAAACTGTGAACAGTGCTAAAAAAAGGAGCATAACAAAAAACCATTGAAAAACACGT
>JANKOD010000006.1:4806757-4824049 GCA_026284645.1 Erythroxylum acuminatum | reverse complement strand
GATGATTTTGTATTTTAAATGATTTTTGTAAAACAATGCTTTAGTTGCATTTTGAGAAAACATGTATTTTGAAGTTTCATTGTAAATGGGCTTAAAATGCCCACTAAAGCATTGTATGATTTAGGATTTGATGAACATGAATGTATTTGAGTTATGGCTCAAAAGTGTATTTCAAAACCGTACGTTATTATACTTGATGATGGCTTGTACATGTTGCATGAAATGTTGTACATAACACATGGGTAGTTAAATGCAATGAGGTTGAGATTGGATAGTTATGTATGATAGTAATGAAGTTGATGTGGTAGATGATATTTTAGGCTTGTATGAGGTCTAATTTACCAATGCTTGTGAATGTGTGGTTTACTCAATTTGAAGTTGAGTTTGAGTGTTGATAAGTCAAACTAGGTGTTTGACATGTTCATGAGGTGTTATGGTTGTTGAATGAGTGAAATTATGAAGAAAGGGAAAGTAGAAGTGTATAAGATTTGGGCAGGATTTGGCTAAGATGCAAAAAGGGCAAGGGAATTTTGGAAATTCCCCTGTCCGTTAAACGGACACGCCACAGATTCGGGAGAGAAATTTCCTTTTGTTTCAAGTCGTGTCCGTTTAACGGACACCTTTGTCCGTTTAACGGACAGTCTCGGGTGGCATAGTATCCTTGTTCGCCCTGTGTCCGTCAAACGAACATGCCTGTCCATTTAACGGACAGATTCGGGTGAAATAGTGTGCAAAGTGGCCTTGTGTCCGTCAAACGGACACACCTGTCCGTTTAACGGACAGGCTCGGGAGGAATAGTGTCATTTTGGCACTTCATGTCCGTTAGACGGACGATCATGTCCGTTTAACGGACACTCTCGGGAAAAAGGCATGCCAGTCCAATTCATGTCCGTTTAACGAACATGGCTTTAAAGGGCAAAATTTTTAACATTTTAAGGGTAGTCAAGATTCAAGTCCTAATCAATGTAAGCTCACCACTAAAGTGAGATTGTAATAAATGTCAAGAAAAAGGTGTCAACGAGGTCATGGCAAGTCAAGATGTCTCGGGAATGGGCCTCCGCAGGGCTCACCTCCCGGGACAGTCGGGCTCCGGGGCCGGGGTCCGACAAGCTGTCTAGCTCACCACCTTTCATCCCCATCTCCAGGTTTCGAGCAGGAGATCGGATGAAAGAAAGTCGACACATTTGTTCAATTTTGCTTATCTTGTGTTTTGTGTAAATTTGGATCTTAGTTTTGGATTTGTTTCTGGCTTGGAATGCCATTAAGATTTTTGTAAGCATTAATTTATGATGTATATGCATTATAAAGTTATATATGGATTTGAGTTTATGTATGATTATGAAATTGGATTATGTAAGTAAATGATGGATTTATGTTTTGAGTTGAAGTACAAACTTTGTGTATGGTTATGATATATGATGGGATTGATTTCTGAGTATGGAATTTGATTGAGAATTTTGAAGTGCTAGGTATAGGATTGCGTTTGTTTGTGTTGGGATTTCCGGACGAGAAGTCCGATGATTTGGAGTTTGTTTGGAAAATTTAGAAGTGTGTTTCTTTTGTTTTGAAGAAATTTTTGGGTTTATGAAAATGCAGCTGTTATGCTGCCGAAATTTTTGAGGAATTAGAATAAGAATAAAACTTTGGTTAAAAGATGAAATTTTGGGATATATGTATGAAGTATAAGAAGATTTTTTTTTTATGATTTGAGATTTGCTTGAGGATGTTTTTCCAAAAAGGGAAATTGTATGGATTAGTTTTGATTTGTATAAGATTGAATAATCTGAGAAAGAAAAGAATGAGAAAAATAAGGAAAAGAAAAGAAAAGAAAGAAAAAAAATTATACCGGATTTTGGATTAGTCTTAGGCTTTCCAGCGCGATGACGTTTTTCAAAAATATTCTTGACCGGATGTCGGACAATTCGTTTGGTTCGCTTTTCGTCTTCCGCGATTTCGTAAATCCGATTCTTGATTTCGATTATGTTTGTGCTTTCGCAATTGTTTGCATTTCGATTTGAATTCGCTTTCGTTTCTTTGACCTTCGCCTTATGTTTCCATTTCGTATCCAATTTAGGTTTCGTACTTGTTTCATCCGTCTTTCGCTTTTGATTCGTTCCTATGTTTCCGCCACTTTCGTTTTGTTCCCATTTTTTGTTTCTGTTTCTGCGTTTTCCGGTTGGGATTCGGATCCGAAATCGGGTTCCAACAGTATATGCCAGTGATGTTATGCCAACAACATATACATAAAAAAGCCATTAGTAAATATGTCAATAATGTTATGCCAATAATACATATATAAAAAAGTTATGCTAATAGCACATACATAGAAGATTTATTTCATACCGTTTCCCTTATTTGCATTTAATGAAGAAACTTGTTCCTGTGATGATTGTGCAAATGATGCTCTCCTTTGGTTTCCTTCAACCTATAACTATTATAAAGTGATGCGAGATTATCCTTTGAACTGTAAACCCTTTAGTTCAAATGATGAATTTATATGAATCAAAATCTTTAAACTTTCTTTTACTGGCATATTAGAGCTACCAACCTAGCAACAAACATGTAATTAACATAACTATTTTAAATTAATTTTAATAATTTAATGAATGAATTATATATATATATATATATATAACTTACTTTTTTTGCTTATTGACTCGATATAGCATTACCATCAACTCTATTTGCACCGCTAACTATTTTAGTTAGTATAAACACATTAATTAATTATTATGACTAAGTTAAATTGATAAAAATTAAGGGATCATTACCTATAAAGATACCTCTATGATTGCCTAATCGACATAATGACAAACATTAGTTATTGCAAGGTATGCAAATGATTTGTATGCCAAATAAGGTTTTTATACCTGTGAAGAAGTCTTAGCATGTAATGTTAAGCTTTCCTTATTGTTTTTTCTATAGTAGGCCAAAATTGTCACATTTCCTACATTTTTGCACTTGCCTTTTATGAGATAATTTATTTGGAATTTTCAACTTCTTAGGCTCATTTTGCTGCTCCTTCTTTCAATTTTGGTCTACATGGCATGAATCTTTTTTGCTAGAGGATGTATCAGCTCTACATTAGTTGAAAGATAGAAAATTTTACCATAATCGACTATAACATATGGTCATACAAACTCAGGAACTAACCCTTCTTATAGCATGAATCTACAAATGTCTTGACATTTTATTTTGAATGATGGATTTGTAATAATTGCATGTTTATAAGTATATCCATATAGGTTCCATGCTTGACAACTACAAGTTTATTGTCAAATAACCCTCAACAATATGTATGTCATCGTCCTTTGAAACTTCATAAGCAACATCTCTATTCTATTGCATCTTGTATGTTCTTTTCCAACTTCTTTATTATAGTTTATGCAATATCTAACTTCAATCCATCAATAAAATGTCTCCTATCTGTATACCTCTTTATCTATCACCATGATTCTAATTATTTCAAGCATGCTAATTACGGACCTATCTCTAACTGGTAAGATTGTCCTGTTAAAAGTCTCGCTTATGTTGTTGTTAACTACCAGGCATTTGGATTTAAAGGTTTGGTAATATCTTGCCCACCTCTACTTAGGATATTCAAGTAAGGTTGAAGCACATTCAAGCATTATTTTGTTAAGCTTTCTAAGCTTCTTGTTGAAATCTTCTATATAGGTGAACCATGCATAATTACAAAATTGCTTTCAAAGATCCTTTCCCTTCAAGTTCCTATAACAATTGTGGTATATATTTGTGACACACCTTTAGTGAGTTGAATTTGGTAAAGTCTCATATATTGCTTTGACCAATCCCTAATCCATTTGAAAAAATCTTAGTTAATGATTAATGATATAATATAATCAACTATAAGTATATAAAGATGAAGATGCCTTCTATATATCAGATATGACTATAAGTCCTTCACCACGATCCAATTCCAAATAAAATGCCATTATTCATGAATCATCTTCATGAATTAATGTTGTCTACCTCCTTAATAGCATATACTAATAGATACATCCCTCTATCACCATCTTACCTACTACACTCAAGAATTGGAATTAGAACTCAATTAAGAAAGCAATCATCTATCTAAAAATAGCTATCAAATTCCTCCATCCTTCTTTTAGAGCAAAAAAAATGAATAACCTTTTAAACTATAACAAAAGATAATGAAGCATGAGTAAGATGTATAACAATGAAGTATGAATCAAATATAGAATGAAGTATGAAATGTCAATTTTCATTACTTGTAGCAAGAACGTAACATAATTCCTTGACAGTTATAACTCCATTATTGATCCAGGATTATTTAGCTTTAACTCATGTACCCCTATATCTAGACATATTCATTAATATAATTTGTTTCCATCTCTTTTCTCAATCTCCTCTTTGTTCATCTACACATGCTTAAGTTAACAAAAATATTGAGATTCTTCCTACACTCTTGAACCATTTTTTGGTAGAGAAACTAGGCTTCTGAAAAATTCTATCCCTGAAATGACTCATCAGGAACTTAATGTAAAATAATTTTTGTTTATTATTTATGAAATAATTGTAGTTAGGTTTAGAAGTCTTTACTTTGAAAAATCATTGGTTTTTATCATATCTAGCATGCAACTCCCAAGACAACCGTCAATATACCCAACCGTAATCATATTACTCTCACTCTTTTTTAACCTTACATTATATGCTATTTACACTATATAACCGTACATTGTGGCGCACTTGTTAGATTATGACTGATACTTAAACTTGGTATTCACAAAGCTTCACTTTATTCCTCTCCACTAGGATATTCATGACTACCAATAAAACTACCATAATCAATTTAATCAATTTCAGCTAGTTGATGATCATTTAGAATGTCTCAGCTGGTTGATGATCATTCAGAATGTCTACATAAAAATCAGGTTTTACATATTTAACATGTATATCCACATGTTCCTCCATATGTTTATTACCATATTCATCCACATATTCATTACCCTATTCATCGTCACATTCATCATCATGTTCATCACTATGTTCATTATCATCATGGTCACCAATATGTTCCTCTCCTCTAATTCTAGGTAATATATAAAGAGTAAGGATATGCGTGTCTAAATTGTGCGTAACATACATATCAACACTCCTATAAATTTTCTAAGGTCTCATAGCTTAATACAACTTTGATTTGATTCAGTAAGTCTCAATGACTCTCTAAAGTTAAAATTGGGTACCTTATAGTGCCTTGTCAACTTGATATTACATTAAATGCTCCTCATCATATATATTTTCCTATAACTGACACAATTATGGTCAAGATTTTTGTAGATAGCAATATACTTGTCAACATATTTGAATTTAGGTTATAATATGACTTGCCACCATAAAAAAGTCTTATACATGTATATTGAGCCATTGTAACATGTTTGAAGCCATTAGAGAATTTTAAAAGGAACGTAAGTTATTAAATCCTACTAGCAAAACAAATTACTATTCAGAAGAGGTAATTCAAACTATTATATACTTTTCAAAGAACATGAACAAATGTTAACATGATATTAGGAACATAAAATTTTATAGAGAAAATTGTGGATACAATATTATTCTTGTAGACCTTAATTTGTATCCTATATGTACATTTCTTGTTTATTTTAGATTATTTTGGTCGATTACACTCCTATAGTTTCTAAACAGTGAATGGATGATTACTAAGAATAGGAAAGTAAGATTGCACAATGTAGGGAAAGGTACAATAGGATACAGTAAAAACATTTGTTTACACTTTATTAGTTTCATAAGCAAAAGTAGATGCACTGAAAGTGAGTTATAGTAGGGAAAAGTGTTCTCGGCTTCGCTCTGATACCACTCGGGCATTCCTATAATCCATCAGAGAGTGACACAGGGAATACAAGCAGTAGTGGAATACTAAGAGAGGAGTAGAAAACTCCAAGGGGTATGCATGTTTCTTCAAGTTTACCAACTATACAAGGAATATTCACAGGTTCTATACACCATACCTTTTTTTTTTGGCGCAAGCTGAGTCGTGGTTGAAATGTAGAACTTAATTACTTTAATTAATTAAGTAATGGGATATGTTATCTGATAAAAGGAAATGACATTTTAGGGATAGAAGCATATCATGTGCATAAAATGAGTGCAGTGGTTCCTCATAATTTTACTTTTTACAAATGGGGATTTTTAGTTCAATATGCCTTAGTCATGGAGGGAAACTTTTTGGTCATAAATAGGTCCTAATGTCCCAATATGTCACTTCTTTTTTATACAATGTAAGTCCCTTTTATAAAATTTCAGTGGCCATGAATTGAGTAATTGCCTCCTATGTGCAATAAGGACCACATGGGGGGCAAAAAAACAAAAAACAAAGAGAATGCATTCAGAAACAAAAACAAACAATGACATAACATTTAGAGGGTCAATAATAAATAAAAGTGCAAAATATTATAGAACCAAACAACAAAAAATAGAGGTTGAGAAGTGGAAAGCAAGGTTCAATTTAAAAGCTCTTAAAATTTTAATATTTAGTTTGATCCCTTAATGTTAGAACTTGTTACTGTTACCCAAAAAATGTCCACAAATGAAACTTCTAGGCCATGTGAAGAACAGTCGTGTGGCAACTGGGGCTAATGAATTTAGGTATAGTGGTGAAACTTCCTTTAATGGCAAGGGACTGCTGACAGATGTGTAGTCCCACAATTGGATACCGTAAAGTCTTGACTGACTTAAAGACAAATTCATGTGATTTGAACAATTGGTATAATGGTACTGGCCAGTGGAATTCTTTAGGTAATAAGGGTTGACAACTTGCGTTGCAACGATAACATGGATAAGAATGTCCAAATGTTGCCTATTGTTTCAAAGTGTATTCTGATTCTTTTACCAGGTGAAAGGAATTTTCTTGAGTAACTTAGGCAGTAAGTTGATAAGAGGAAACGTATTGGATACCTTCTATAAAATTGTTGTCAAAGAGGGCGTGACTTTCTTTTAGTGGTGGAGACCTGTGAGGTCACTTTTTTAGTAAGTGGGTAGCAAAGCAATTACGTATGTCCAGGTACGGGATGAGACCTGTTGTGGTTGTGTTATAGAGTAAGAACTGCGTAAGTAGTACGGTAAATATTATACTTTGAGACATGGAAAATGTACATGTAAGCAAACAAATGTCTTTTGGCAATATCAGAAGAGCCATTTTAAAAGGAGTTTGGAGCGCATGTTATGGATGAAAACATATAAATGTAACCAGTTGTAGACATAGAAATGTACATGTAATAGACAACCGAGCTTGGTGAGGAGAGGACGAGACGAGCAGCTTGGAAACATAAATAAAGTATGAACGATCGTAATGATGATAATTATTATTATATGTCACCCACCAGCCAAGACGAAAGAAAGAGATGATATGATGGGGAATACGCGCGTGCCAGAGATTAAAGGCTAAAGCTTTCTTCATTAACCAAATGCTTCCTTAAGTAATTATGGAATAAGAGATGCTTATTGGTTTAATCACGTGTAACGTTACTGTGTGCCCTTCAAGTATTGTTTGGTGAACTCCAAGACCCAAATTGCAAGTTACACTTACTTTTCCTTAATTTTGCAACAAGCCCAATCAACGCAAGCCTTCCACTGACCCTGAACTAGCTTATTACCAAGTTCCTTAGATTCAGGCCTTAACCTGAAACTAGAAATGTAAAAAGTCCTGCATGAGACACCCATCTTCAATCCCACCAGAACCTTGACAGTCATTCCTCCTCTCATATCTCTATCACTTATTGCTAATGGCACTCTGATCTTTTAGTGATTCTTCTACTTGTCAGATGTTAAAAAACTGGGTTGACCCACTTCATCACTCAAACCTACATACTCCACAATTCAGAACCAAGCCCTACAAACAATTTTTGTTTTATTTTTTTTTTTCATTTTGTACAGCAATACTAGTAGTTTTTATTGTAACCGAATTGTCTCCATTTGCTGTCAATTCTGTTACAGATTTCCCAAGAATATAGGGTAGAGTAGCCAATAGCATTCATTTAGTTTAGTATAAAAAATCCCTACCCGTACATATCCAGATCATGATGAAATCGAAAATTTCTTCATCAACCTTAACACTCTTTTCATGGTATCAGAGACAAAGGTCTGATCCACCTTACCCTACCTACCAAAATATCTAACATATCTAACGACAGTGATGCCAGCAACTATAACCCTACACAAAACCCAGACCTGAAGAAGTACTCCATAACAAATACTGAAAACCCTATAGCTATTCTTTTTACTACCTTTTTTAATGGTAACAACTACCTAACTTGGAGCAAATCAATGATGATAGCCCTATTTGTTAAAGACAAACTCTCCTTCGTCGATGGAACATGCATACAACCAACGGAAGACAGGGCTCTTCTTGCTAGATGGAAAAGGGCAGATTCCATTATCAAGTCCTGGATCCTCAACTCCATGATCAAGGAACTTGGTGATGCTTTCCTATCATTCTCTACAGCTAAGGAGCTTTGGAAGGAATTGAGAGAGAGATTTAGTGAAGCCAACGGACCATTGTTGTACCAAATAGAAAGGGAAATAAGCCTTTTTAGACAAGGTAATCTCACCATTTTCACATATTACATAAAACTAAAGAAACTCTAAGATGATTTAGCTAGCCTAAGTCCTATACCTACATGCACTTATGATGCTGCTAAAGCAATTACTACCAAGGAAAATACCCACAAATTAGTGCAATTTTTGATGGGCTCAAATAAGGATTATGAGCATGTAGTTTACCAAGTCATGTTAATGAAACCTTTGCTCATGGTTAATAGAGCCTTTGCCACGATGCAAAATGTGGAGAGGCAAAAGGCAGTAAATGTTAACAATGATAGTAGCTTGAATGTAGCTATGATGGTAAAGGCAATCCAACTCTAATGCTAAGAAATGTGGCAAAAACAACAACAATAATAGCAAAAAACCATTCACCAAGAAAGAGGACAAGTATTGTGAAAAGTCTAAGAAAACAGGACATAACATTGAGACCTACTTTAAGATCCACGGTATACGTGACTGGTACAAGGAACTAACTGGTCAAAAGAGCAAGGCCAACCTAGCTGCGATCAGTGACACTCCTATAGACATATAACAAGAACCTAGTAAGTATAATGAAAGGAATGGTCAAATTCCACGAGGCTTAGCCACCTTCATTCAACAGGAGATATCTAAAGCAATCAAAGGGAAGGCCAAGGGTAAGGTAAAGTTTAGTGGGCTCGCAAATTTTGCAGACAATAGCACAAGTTACACTTAATGTTCATAGTGGAGAAAATGAATGCATATAGTTGACTGATTCAGGTGCATCATCACACATGGTTACAAACCTTGATTTCTGCCATGAATATTAAATAAGAAACACATACGAGCCTGTTACACTCCTAGATGGCACAAAACAACAAGTGAAGCACATATGCCAAACTACCATTATTGACAAAATTACCCGTGATGAAATTCTGCATATTCCCAATTTTTTCAAAAACCTACTCTCTGTCAATAAACTTACAATATAGAATGATATTGCTGCAATTTTCGTATCTAATAACCTGTTTTGCAGGACCTACAGACTAATAATGTTATGGCAGCTATCAAGGCTAGAAGTAGACTGTATAAGCTAATAACAGACAACCTACTACCCTCAGGGACTTTGAAAGGTCCTCCCCTAGATTTCTACAGAACTGAGAATTTCACTTTTAATGCTTTCGTTTCCTTTAATATCTGGCATAGTAGATTAGGGCATGTTTCTAAGGAAAAAATGCGACATATCAATGAAATCAAGTTTTTCAATCACAACTTATCCGATTGTCAAGTTTGCCCTATGGCAAAACAACACAGAAAACCCTTCCTTAAACACAAAATACAAACCACTAAGCCTTTTGAAATTCTACATATGGATCTATGGGGGCCTTACGGAGTGCCTACTCTAGATGGATCACAATTCTTTCTAACTATTGTAGATGACTTCTCTAGAGCCATCTGGACCTTTTTGCTCAAACATAAAGATAGAACACAACCCACCATAACACAATTTATCAAAAGCATTGAGAAACAATATGACACAAAGGTTTTGAAAATACAAACAGACAATGTGAGAGAATTCATAAACTATGAATGCAGAAAGTATTTTGTAGAAATGGGAATAGTGCATTAGAAAAGCTATCCATACACTCCACAACAAAATGGAGTAGTGGAGATCAAACACAAACACTTACTACAAATAACAAGGGCTCTGCTATTCACAAAAAAACTTACCAAAACAATATTGGGAGAAGCCCTCCTTACTGCCACTTATCTCCTAAACAGAATCCTCCAAAGCCTTACAATGTAGAACATCGTATGAGAGGCTACATAAAAGAAAACCAACCTATGAACACTTGAAAGTTTTCAGGTGCCTATGTTTTGCCCTAAACAAGACAAAGTTAGATCCTAAATCTTTGAAATGTGTTTTTCTTGGATACATGCCAAACTACAAAGCCTATAGAGTCATAGACATTAGCACAAACAATATTTTTAGTTCAAGAGATGTAACCTTCCATAAAAACACATTTCCTTTTGCTAAAACACCAACAGACTCTAAACAAAGATCACTACCACTATTCCCTTACAACACAACAGACGGTGATGCAGAAACATTGACACAAAGTGACATGCTAGGATCATCAAACATACAAAGTACAGACGACACACCAAAAACCACAAAAACATAGCCACAACCCGACAATACCACCTACCAAGAAACTACCACGAACAACAATGTGAGGAAGAGCCAAAGAACACATACCACACCCAAATACCTTGATGATTATGTCCACTAAGCCTCTGCTCATTATTCCACTTCTGTTCATGATTCTGCTAATATCATTTTAAAGGTGTTTGGTCCTACAGGAATAAAAGAAGACGAGGATCCAAGCTTTCATGTTGCTCATACGCAAGGCTACAAGGAGTCTATAGGTAATGTGTTTACTGTTTTTGAACCTTTGTCTTATGAGATAGCAAGTAAGTCAAAGGAATGGGTGGACTCCATAGATACACAACTAGCAACCTTAGAAGAAAATCAGACTTGGGTTTTGACAAAGCTACCTAAAGGGAAGTGAGCGCATCAAAGTGGGTATACAAAGTGAAATACAACCCAGATGGTACTGTTGACAAACTAAAATCAAGGCTGGAAGCAAAGGGCTTCAACCAAAGGGAAGGAGTGGACTATTTAGAGGTATTCTCCTATAGCTAGGGTTGTAACAATCAAGACATTCCTAGTTGTAGCTACGGTCAAGAAATGGCCCATCCTACAATGTGACATAAATGATGCCTATTTATATGGCCACCTAGAAAAAGAACTCTACATGTTAATACCACAGGGTTATAAGAAAGCTAAGGCAAGAGAGGTTTGCAGATTAGTAAAGTCCATCTATGGACTTAAACAGGCGGGCAAGCAATGGCACAGGGAATTGACCATAAAACTAAAGGGATTATGCTTTGATAAATCAGAATCATATTATTGCCTATACATTAAAGGTCAAGGCAACAGTTTTATTGCTATCATCATTTACTTGGATGACATTCTCATCACTAAAGTAAAGGAAGAACATTTAAACACTGTTAAGCAGGCCCTAAACAAGGAGTTCACAATCAAAGATCTAGGGTATGCTAAGTTCTTCCTAGGAGTTGCAATAGCAGGTAAGAAGAAGGGATGATACTCAACCAAGGCAAGTATATAAGGGACATTTTACAGGAAATAAAACTACTGGACTGTAAGCCATGCGTAACACCCATAGTTCCAGGAACAAAACTTACCATTGATGAAGGTGAGCTACTCAAAGACCCGGAAAGCTACGGGAGAATCATGGGCAGACTACAATATTAAGCTTCACGAGACCAGGTCTCACCTACATAACACAACAGTTAAGTCTATTCATGACATCACCAAGAAAACCTCACTGAGAAGGTGTAAAACATGTTCTCAAATATCTCAAAGGAACACAGAATCAAGGCTTATTCTATGCATCAAATTCGAACGTACAACTCACCGCTTACTCCGATTCGGATTGGGCAAGTTGCGTGTTCAGTAGACGACCCTTGATTGGATTTTGCGTGTCCCTCGAAAAATCATCTATATCATGGAAAACAAAGAAGCAAACAACAATTAGTAGATATTCTATGGAGGTATAATACAGGAACTTAGCTTCAACTACATATGAGTTGAAATGGATTGTTCAACTAATGAGGTATTTTCAAGTGGAAAATAGAGAAGTCATACCTCTGTTCTGCCATCATCAGGCGGCGATTCACATATCGAAGAACCCTGTCTTCCACGAGAGGACCAAACATCTGAAGATTGATCTTCATTTGGTACGCGATGCGGCCAACTTAGGGTTCCTGAACCTCAAGCATGTACAAAGCAAACATCAGTTAGCGGACTTATTCACTAAGCCCCTCATCGCATGCGTGTTTGCAGACTTACTCTTCAAGTTTGGATCCGTTTGTTTCTTCAAAAACGGGGCTCCGACTTGAAGGGGTGATAAAAGACTGGCTAACCCACTTACTTCATCACTCAAACCTATCTACTCCACAATTCGGGACCAAGCCACACAAACATTTTTTGTTTTATTTCTTTTCATTTTGTACAACAATACTAGTAGTTTTCACTGTAACCGAATTGTCTCCATTAGCTGTCAATTCTGTTACTGATTCCCTAAGAATATAGGGTAAATTAACCAATAGCATTCATTTAGTTTTAGTATAAAAAGCCCTGACCTGTACATATCCAGATCATGATGAAATAGAACATTTCTTCATTAACCTTAACAATCTTTTCACCAGAAAATTAGTCAACAACACCACAGACCTTTATACTGATTCCTCCAATTATTTAGTGAACAACGTATGTTTTCAGTTAATGAAATAGAGTACATTTCAAGCATAGCATAGTGATTTTAGTACCTAAATTGTCAAGACACAAGGTCTATAAGCTCCAAATCGACCTATCTCTTAAAATAAGAAAATTACTAAATGTAACTCTATCTTGACTTATCAAGCAAGTTTCTATGTCCAGATCTCACTTGGTCAACGTGATCAAGCACTTGCTTTCAAGTCGGAACACAAATTTACTTTCTTTTTTGAAAGGTGCCACTCTAATGACTTTTGTGCTTTGTAAGTGTTTAAGACAGATGAACATTATTAGCCTTCCACCACTACATGAAATATGGAGCTTAGCGACGGACATTATCAATAGAACGTGTAGATTTTCCGTTAGTACGCTAATTTAGTGACGAAATTTACCGACAACACATAGTTGTTGGAGAAACGGTAGTAGGTAATAATTGTCGACGAAGCACAAATTTTTTGTCACTAATTTACTGATGGATATTTTATGTTCCGTTGTTATATTTAACAACGGTAATTTGTTGTTGTCGGTAAATTTTTTGACCGAACGTTTTGTTTCGATCGATAAATTTAGCGATGGTCAAAAAATTTACCAATGGGCAGACAAAGATTCTTTGTCGATATATTTATCGACAGATTTGGCAATTTCGTTAGTAAATTCACAACTAACTATACCGACGGAACTTAGTTGTCCTTCGGTAATTTGATCACATTTCACCAATGGATTTTTGTTTTCCGTCGATAAATATACTGATACTGTTTTTTTTTTAATTTCTCTGCATTTAATTTTATTTAATAATCTTATGATTGATGCATAATTTATACAGTTATTAGTTATTTGTTGATAATATTTTGATTTGTTTTTACATTTAAATTGCTAAAACAGAAAGTTGATTGATGTTATAAAGTAAAAATTATCTTAATTGATAATAAAAAGTTATTTTATACAACAATAAGTATTTAACAAACTATTTATTTGGTGACTACAACTACGCTATTCATTTGGTGAATGTGGATGCTCTAAATGTTGCGATTAGGTTTTGCCATTCCCCTTTAACTCATCCACCTTATTACGGAGCTAGTCTATGTATTCCATCGACTATTGCAACTGAGTTGCCAGTGTCTATAAAAACTATCAACCATTGTATGATCAAGAGGCAATGATTCATCATACCTTCCAAGAATTTTATCAAAACTACGATCAGAAATATGCCCTTTAGACTATATGTTCAAGATTTGAGCAATTGAAGACAATTAAGTCGTTATCTCACAATTTGGCCATAACTCTTGGTCAGCTGAGTGTAATAAGTCAAAAAATTGTTTTGCATGTAGGTTGAGTTCTTCTTCAAGATTTTCTATATTTTTCTGAAAGGTATAACTGGCTGCATCATAAACTATTTGCATATAAGGATTTTCAGTTGCACCCACATTATTTGTTCTAAATCTAATCCCCCTTCAAACTCATCCAAATTTACTACCAAGTTTACTTCATTACCCCTTGAGGTGCTACAAATCACTACCTTCCCATGTCGTGTCCACTCAAAATAATTTGGAACAAATCATTTTCTCAGCAAATAACCATTCACTTCATCAATATGAAGGAAACAAAAATGTTCAGAATAAATCTTCTTTACTAATTTCAGGTTAGAATATGTCTTCCCAAGCTAATATGTTTGATTTGCTATATCGCGCAATCTCTCATGGAAATCTCCAATTGTCTCACTGTCATCCATCTTTAGTTCTTCAAACCTCACAGTTAACATCTGAAGTTTCGAGGCTATCACAGATTTTGATCCCTCATTTGTAGTCTGCAAAGTATCCCACACTTCTTTAGCCGATTCACAGGCTGACATTACATCAATATTCTGCTTTGTTTGCCATTCCTCACGCTTGCCATCTACCTGTTTATAAGACCATGCTATCCATCTTCAAGATGGGATGAATGCTGTGCAAATGAGACCGTAATACCCATATGCTTAAAAAGTTTAAATTGAAAGAATTGTGGAGAACATGTTAAAAGAGGGCATCATATAGCCTAGCATAAGTCCCATTGCGATACCAATTTTGTTAGTTACAAAAAAAAGATGATGCATGAAGATTATGTAAAGATACGGGGCTTTTAATGCTGTCACTATTAAGGATTCTTTTCCAATTCCTATTGCTGAAGCACTACTTGATGAACTATAGGGATCTAAGTATTTATCTAAGCTTGACATTCAGGATATCATCAAATACTATTTTGTCCAAAGGATAGACCAAAAATAGCATTTTGTACTCATTGTGGCCATTATGAGTGGATCATAATGCCCTGCAGCCTCACAAAGGCTAAAGCTACTTTTCAAGCCTTGATGAATGATGCCTTCCCCCTGTTTCTTTAGAAGTTGTCTTAGTTTTTGTTTATGATATCTTGGTTTATAGCTAGGATTGACCTTTGCACTTAAAGCATTTGTCTTTAGTCTTAGCATGCCTACAATCACACTCTCTATTGGCTAAGCTATCTAAGGCTATGTTTGGTTAGATGTAAGGTTTTTAATGGAATGGAATAATTTATAATGGTATAGAATGTAAATGGATATAATATTAGAAAATTATTATTTAGGAGGGATGAAAAGGTTCATTATGTAATACAGTGAAATATTGTTTGGAAGAAGGGTTTATAATGTAATATAATGAAAAGTTGTTTATTATTTTACATTCCATCCTAAACTCCTCAAATTGCAGGTTTCTTATTTTTACTGTTTAGAATGAAACGAGATATAATATGAAACCTTCTTTTTCTATCTCATTCTATTTCATTCCATTATAAACCCTTCTCTCAAATGATGGAATAATATTACATTTTATTTTATTTCATTAATAAATCTCTAACCAAATATAACCAAAGTGCTCTTTTGGATGGAACTGTGTAGAGTATTTGAGACATATAATAACCAAACAAGGGGCAGAAATGAACCCTGCCAAGGTTCAAGCAGCACTCGATTGGCCTATTCCTTTTAATATTATGCATTTTCATGCCTTTCTAAGCCTTACTAGGTATTATAGATGGTTTACCAAAAATTATACTTCGATAGTAGGTCCACTAACAAAGTTGCCGCAAAAGGACAAGTTTTCATCGTCAAAGGAAGCACAAGAGGCTCTTGACATCTTGAAGCAAGCTCTCACTACAGCTTCAGTTTTAGCTCTACCTGACTTTAATAAACCATTTATTTTGAAAACAGATGCCTCGGGTTAGGCATTGGTGTTGTGCTTACGTAAGAAGGCCACCTAATTGCGTTCTTTTTTTAGAAAAACTCCGACTGCATGCAGTAGAAATCATCGTATGTGTTGTGCGGAAACGTTAATAAATTTGGAGTAAAAATAAAATAACAACAAGAACACCAAGAATTTTATACTGGTTCGGCAATGCCTACGTCCAGTTTGGAGACGACTGAGTATTTCACTATAATCAATGAGAGCATACAATAGTGTTTATCACTCTATTTTCTAAAAGATCCAAATTGACCCAAGCTCACCCACTTCTACTAGAAAGAGAAACAAAAAAAATATATATATAATTTTTTTCTGTCTCTCTCAAAATTTCTGCTCTCTCTCACTTCTGGAAAACTTCTCTACTTTATCACGCTAAACAACTTCTGCTCTACTTTATCACACTAAACAACTTCTGCTCTGTTCTCACTCTCTTCTCATCGTTTCGTTGTTGTGGCTTCTCTTTTATAGAGAATTCAATGGGTGTGAAAGCTAGCTGCATCACCGAAATCCGCCGAAAAAACAAGCACCATTCTTGACTCAATAATCAACGAAAGCAAGCTTTAATTTCTAACTTTGAGAAGCTAATATTTTTGACTTTGAGGAGCTGAGATTTCTGACTTTGAGACAATATTCAACAATCTCCACCTTGGCTAAAATCTTCGAAGTGGAATTCCCAATAGTCGTCTCCCAATCCCCTATGAGGCAATCAACAAATTTTACAAATGCCAATCAAGTCTAAGCAATGCTTAAACTTGAGTAATGAAACTAGTTTTGTCAACATATCAGCAGAATTGTCGGTGGTCCCAATCTTCTAAAGAAAAATATCTCCCTCATCAATAATCTAACAAACAAAATGGAACCTCACATCAATGTGTTTTGTACGTGCGTGATGAACTTGATTCTTTGCTAAATAAATAGCACTCTAACTGTCGCAATGAACATCCACATGGTCCTGATGGACCCCTAAGTCATCAAGCAACCCTTGAAGCCAGATGGCTTCTTTAATAGCTTCTGTTACTGCCATGTATTCTGCCTCAGTAGTTGATAAAGCAACTGTAGATTGCAAAGTTGATCTCCAACTCACTGGACCTCCAGTAAGAGTGAATACAAAACCTGTAGTGGACCTAC
>JANKOD010000006.1:4793820-4806657 GCA_026284645.1 Erythroxylum acuminatum | reverse complement strand
TAAGAATAGCTATGCTATTCCCCATCTATTCCATTCCTTGAACCAAACAGGCCGTAAAGAATTAAATTGACATTACAAACTTCTTCTGAAGTTCAGCACTTACTACAACAGATTAGCAAAAACCCCTATCTAATGTCCAACATTAAGTTTGTGAGGGCCTAGTATATTGGAAATTTTGCCTTATTATACCACCACAGGCTCGTAACATCATAGATAAATTTCTGTTGAGAGTTACACTCATCACTAGTTGGTGGTCATACTAGGATGTTAAGGACTTGTGCTTCTGGCAAGGCATGCGCCAGGACATTAATTCATTTATTCACCATTGTCAGATTTGCCAACAGGCCAAGATTGTCCAATTACACCCCGCTAGTTTTTTGGGTCCTTTACTAGTGCCTGAACATGTGTGGGAAGACAATGGAGAGTGGCACACCATGACGTTGAGACTCTCCTGCATAAAGTGGTCAAGCATCATGGAGTGCCACCCTCCAATCGTGACAAAGTTTTTACCAGCTCCTTTTGGTAACATTTATTTAAGTTCTAAGGTACGACTTTACAAAAGAGTTCTTAGGCAATCAGAGGCATCAAGTAAACGTTTAGAGAGGTATTTAAGGTGCTTTGTTGATGACAATCCTAGAATGTTGGCTACCTATCTATCTTCCTTGGGCTGAGCAAGTACAATGCATCTTTCCAAACAGCAATAGGAATGACCCCGTTCTTTATTTGGGAAAGACCGCCATCCATCATTAAGTGTCCCACAAATGCTATTAATCCCGTGGATATACAATCTCTTTTGAGCCAGTGGGATACTCTATTAGCACAACTCGAGATTAATTTGGCCAAAGCCAAATCTCGAATGAAGATATACATGGATGCGTCACAACATGAAGAGGAATTTCAGTTTGGTGATATGTTCTTCGTCAAACTTCAGTCATATCTACCCCTGCTAACCAATTTGGAGGGACCAACATCCTTCAAAATTCTTGATGCGCACAAACTACAAATTCAAGACCGCTGGGTTCCTCAGTGGGATGACACAGATAAATGGTCATGCGGATTAGTGGATGAATTACAGAACCAATCTCATTTTAACCTCAAGGACAAGGTCACTCTTGATGGAGAGGGTAATGTTATGAGTTCCCTGTTCTCTGTGTTATCTATTTCTTCTCCTCTAGTCTCCGATATTTATCTTTTTTACATATGTTGTATTACATCTTAAACGCAATATCTTCCACACCAAGTGAAACATTGTCAAAGGAACTAGAAGTGGAAAAGAACAATAAACCAATGTTAGCTACTTCTTCTCCTCAAACAAAAGGTTTCAAAGATTTTAGAAATCCTAACTAGAATTCAAATAAAAATGAAAATAAATACCATCATCTTACAGATTTATGTATGGACAAGAAATTCACCCAACAAGAGCTTGATCTAGCTAAAACCTTTACCTTGTACAAGCTGGCATCACTGAAGGTTGGGGGTATAACTAGGAATCCATAACATCAAACTCATAGTCAATTTCGATCACCCAGCCTCTAATTCTTTAGTTGTGTACATTTCTGCCACAATCACCTTTCTCCTTTACAGGAGTAAATAAATAAGCATATAGACCATGCAACAATGGGGATTAAATCCTGCATAGAAATCTGCTGCTTTCATATCAATATAACAGGGAACATGGTAGTTGTAGCCCCATATACAAAGGTCTTCTAGTGTAAAACCATACAAGAATTCATATAGAAAGAAAAAGAAAGGAAGTAATGAGATTTCCTGCATCTAAAACCTAATATGAAATTGATCATATGCGAGGCATACAAGAATACATACAAAACCTCTAAACGTCGATTAAAGACATCAGGAAGAAGGAAGCTAATCGTTATGCAGGTAAGAGAAGTCTGGTGCCCCCTAGAATATGCAAATACAAGGCAAGACATATGGTAACGATAACAGAAGACTTTGCTCCAACATATCTGATAACTTCAAGTCCCCTGTATACAGCCTCTTCATGAACTACATCAACACTTCTTTTCAATCCTTCTGAAATCCTCCACAACAGATACTCAACTACAGATCTTACAGTTTGAAACGTAACCCTTCCAGTCACATCAAGCACAAACCTCCTATTGCTAGGCACCGACAAAGTAGACGAAACCCTGTCAACCCATCCACCATCCTGAACTCCATCATACGATTTTAACTTTCGTAACGAATCCTCCATTTTTATATAATCAGCTTTAGTCGCAGGCAATCCTCCATCGTGCTCGACGATCGGTGACGAACAAAACGTGGAATTTGAATTTGAATTTGTCAACACTTGATGGGATGTCCTAACAAGAGTTTCCATGGCACCATTGCAGAGACTAACCAGAATGTCCCTCACATTGCTTTGATGGTTGGGATTGGTCAAACCAGAGAAAAAATCATCGTACGCATTAATCGACATCGTCTTATCAAGATAAACAGTAACCGCAGTGCTCACAAACTTCTGTATACAGTCAGCCACAAGCTCCTTACACCGACCATTACAAATGACGTCAACCCATTGAGACACATCCGACGAACCGGACCCACCTTGAGCCAAACCCGAACCACCTGCCGAGTAAAACCCCATTACCAAATTCCTAGCAAAACTACCGACAACAACAGACACAAAGCCAGTTCCAGCATCAGAGAACATCCTCTCCATAACCTTATCAACGAAACTCGGGTCCGAGGAACCACCGTCCAATCTCTTATCTGTCAAAGATTGCAATCTATACCCCCTCATAACCCCAATAGTCAACGCCTGAGAAACCTTAGTCAACGACTCCGAGAACTCATCAGATCTCGCAATCTTCGAAATTTGCTTCAAGCTATTAGGGATTTGGTCAGAACCAGACTGAAGAAACTCCTTCAAGTCCTTGGAAACAACGTGAATCGTCTCCGCCGAATCGGCCACCATCTCCGCCAAGGAAATGAGGGCTCCGACGAGTTTCATCAACCTCCGTCTTCTCTTGGCCACAGAAGGCATATTATACACTTTATAGGCCCCATAGCCAGAGGCGCCCGCAATAGCAAGCAAAATCAATAATTTCCTTCTCCTGGGAGAAACAGCCAGCCCCTTCTTGATCAATTGAAGATCCATCAAACCCTAGAGTAATTGGGAATTAAAAACCCTAGGGCACTCGAAAGATTAAAGAAAAAAATGATCGTCCTTAGGCAGGGAATTTAGAGAAACGAAAAAATGGAAGATAAAGAAGAGAACGAAAAGGACTAATATCTACCCAAAATACAGTGACATTAAATGAAGATGAGAAAGATAGATGGGAAATTAACGGTGCGAAGCGTATTGAAATGCTAGAATTGGGTATGTAAATGAATGACGAGGGGGACAGAGCCACAGAGGATGACGACGAACCTGTAGCAAACTAGCTATGTTTAAAGTAGACAATAGATAGATCATGGATATTTCTCTCCCATGACACGGGACCAGCTGCTTATATGTACACGTGATTAGCTCTTACGACGTGCCGTATTTTAGAAAAATAAAGGGAGTAGAAAAGAATTAAAAAGGCCGACTTTGACCGTTGACTTGACGGGGTAGAAAATTAGAAAATTGTAGGTGGGTTTGCCTCGTTATTTAACGGCGGGAGTTTACCAAACGAAGAGTCACTCAAATTCATGTAGTATTGATGAGGAATTTACCTAGCAAATGGGCATAGACCCTCTTGTTTTGTTTGGTACGTGTTTCAAGGTTATCAAAATACATGAATGAGTGTATGAACTGATTTCAACGGAAAACCGTCAACAATATGCCATACTATGGGACATCACAATTAAGACCAGAGAAACATAAAATATCGAAAAGATTAAAGAACATTTCTTTATTTGGGCTGTCCCAAAAAAACTCATCTTTTCATGATTTCCATGTACACTTCCAACACTTCTGTTCTAAATGGGAAAACAACTCCTTCAGCAATACAACACCATTCATTTCATTCCCTCACCAAATCATTTTAAAAAAAAATTTCACTTATTTACAACTTTTTTCTGGACCACTCTATGAGAAAACGTAGAATCCAACAACCATCAACCTACACAGAGCTTCCCACACGTTTCATTCCCCAAGCCCGAGTTCAGGGCAGTCTAGTTGTCAAGGTCCTCATTATGGTGCTCACAGTGCACAACACTAATTCTTCTGTAGATGGAACAATCAGCAGAACTTACGCTGAGAGGAAGTTGTAGTACTGTATGTATATTGTTGTTGAGGTTTTAATTTGCTTTGTGACTATTTAGATTTTATAGGCACAATAGGACCGTCATCATCTTCAAGATCACTGAAAGAAATATCTTCTTCATTCCCCATTGGAATGGTGGATTTGTAACCACCTAAATCTGAATCATCCTCATCTGGCCAATCATCATCATCCTCCTCTTCCTCATACTTTGGAACCAATAATCTAGAGGACTGACCAGTAACTGGACTCTTATCCTCCTTTTTTATAACTTCTTTCTCTTCGATGACTGATTTGTCAACAAACTGCATCTCTGTACTTACAACTGGAAGATTCTCAGACTCGTAATCTGTAAAGGAGGTGGTAATTTGTTCGAAGTCAACCGCCCTGGCATGGCCAAAATCTTCATGCAGTGGATCAGAACTTTCTCTAATAGATGAAGTTTTTGCAAACCAGTCAGATTCTGGCTTCATTTTCTTATGTAGCTCCTGCATCCACATAGCTCTAGCTTCCATTACCTGCATCGAGCAGATTGTACCTTTGTCATAGTTTATCAACAATTTATAGGAAAAAAAGATCAAATACTATGTAACGACAACAGATTTTTTATATAAAAAGCAGGATTCCCCCAAATGGTGTATAGAGTCAGATGATCACTCAAACAATGCTCGCTATTACTTCGCACCAATATAGAAGGGAAAAAAAAAAACTTGACTAAGGAATTCTTTACCCACTAGACATGGCTGCTTTATGAGAATGACTCTTTCCAAGTCACTAATTCAACAACCAAGCTTTCAAATATTCAAGTTAAAATGGCAGCAGCAAAAGCTTGAAACGAAAGTTTAATTTCAAAAGTTAACATAGTTTCCCGTTTTCACAGAGGTGCATGCGTGCTTGTTCCATGAAAAGAACTTCATGAATTTACTACATACCAGGCAAATATACTGGCCCACAAAAGAATTCTTGTATAGGCTACCATACAGGCCCGTGAATATAAAAGGACGCACAAAAATGCAACTTAAATTTAATAATATGGGAGCAATTTTTTGAAAGTGAAAAGTAAACTTTAGTTAGACAAGCATCAAGCCATCAAGTATACTTTTCAAAGTTCAATAATAGCCACGGAAAAAAAGTCAAATCACTTAACAACCTATTGGAACTAAAGCATCGATAAAAGAAGCACATGTTGTCAAACTGTGGTTAAACAAACTAGCTAGTTAAAAGATATGGCCGTCCACTGATAAAGGAGCTCAGAATAACCATTTAGATTGAAAATCATGGATAATGCACCATAAACTCACATAAAGGAATGATAAATCAGTGAATTGGGATAAAATTATTTGAATTTTGCATCTTGCAACACCTTCACCATGTTTGTAACGATTTCGACTAACCATCACAACAGTTTACAACCCAAGAAAGAAAGGCAAAATGCAAACCTTATGACAAAAGAAAAGGAGAAACAAAATAACACATTGATACCAAGAAAATGAATCTAGTGAGAAAATAAGCATTTGAGTTTAAATAATCATCAATCAAGTATTACAAAATATAATAAAATATATAAAGCTTGAGGAAGACATCCAACTGCACAACTTTCAGGAGAAGTAGCAAATATTACCTGAGGTGTAGATAAAATTTCTGCATCATGTCTGTTAAGTCTGGAATGTAGAAGAACGAAATACACTTTCCAAAAGTAACTCTCGGTCATATGGCAAGGACAAAGTTCAAATCTGAGTGCAGCTAATCGAGGAGCAACGTGTTCAATAGCCAAAGCATGCTCTTGTTGGGGACTGGACATTTCAAAATCTAAACATGATGACAAAAGAGAAAAAAATTAACACTTTCACTTTGGGTTCAATAAAACACAAGTAGACACTGTTTTATAACCTAAAGTGACCAATATGAGGAAATATCTGACTTCATTCGAAAATATTACAGATGACAAATTATAAAGTAGGGAACAACTTTGGACAAGTGGAACTTGACTACACCATCTTATCAAAACTTTCAAGTGTGCCCAAAGCAAATTTCAAATCCATGCCATCAGCATTTCTCTGTATGAATTCCTAGGCTTGTATAAATCTGACTTCTCAATCATCCAATTTAAAGCATGATGACCATGCTAAATTACAATAAAGATACCTCCATCTGTTAACAGGTAATGTATTCACCAAATAACCACTGCACCAATAAATGAATACAAAATTCCAAGTTTGGAATGAACTTCTCCCCTACTGCAATACCGCGTCCAACAAATGAATGCAAAATGGGGGAAAAAATAAATTCCATATAGGGATCAAGAAACTGAAGCCCATAAACAGACTTCGATTATAACCTAAACCGAAAAACTCGAGGAAAGATCTGTATTTTGTACCAGTAATACGGATAAATTATACCCTAGGGAACAACCTGCTACATTATCAACACCATCTTGACATGCTTTCAAGAAAGATTTGAAATCCATTCCATCGGCATTTGCAATGTGAATTCCTAAGCATGTCCGAATCTCACTTTTCAATCATCAGACTTCAAGTACGGTGAGCAATGATAGTATAAAATATAGATACGTTCAAACTAATAGTCAGTACTAGCATCCGTTAACAACCATAAAAGCCCCCATAATCCCAGACAACGAGTCACCCAGCAAAACAGCAGGAACATTTCATTATCCTCAATCCTAATCAAATACAAATAATTGAGCCAGCGGAAATTCCAACTCAATTAAATTAATAAAGGACAAAATTCTCAACTCATTGCAAACAAAGGCATCATTAACCGAAGATATCAAGAAATGGTGAAATTTACATAAAAACTTACCGTCTAAATCGTCTTCCTCATCAAGAGGAAAATCCAACCAAGTCTCGGGATGCATCGCGATGTTTCTAGCAAACGCCAACACCTCGTCGGTGATCCCAGTCGCTAATTCTCTACATTCGTCACTCTCCTCCGTGTCCGAATCTTCATTCTCTCTTCTCATCTCGCTCTCACACTCTCCTCTCATCTCGCTCTCACACTCTCCCTCATTTGTCCCCGATCCAAACTGAAAATAATTAGACGCCATCTTCGACATCTCCGTCACACTGCTCCTAAATCTACCTCCGATCTCCACAAAATCGGTCTTGATCCCCGACGCCTCCGCGGGCACTCTCTCGTCGGAGAAGTCCGACCGGTCACACGCCTCCGAATCAGAGACAAAGCGATCGGAAGGCGTGGGTTGAGGAGCGAGGAACGACGCAACGCCCCATAGCTGTCGAGTTAGGGTTTGCTTAAGCTCTGTAAGGTCCTCTTTCACACCTCTACCTAACGCTTCTTCGTCTTCATCTTCTTCTTCTTCATTGACAAACTTCTCATCTTCAAAGGACAATCGAGAGTGTTCTTGTTGGTTACATTTCGTTGTTGAAAGGCCGGTAGGTGCTGTCTTTGTTGGTACGACGTCGTTATCCGGAGAATCATCTTCGTCGAGACGAAGGGAGCTCGCCAGAGAGCGAGCCAACCAGGACATGATCGATTATTGTGTTTGAGCCTTTGAGGAGCGAGAAAGTGATTGACGAAAAAAAAAAAGCAAATTTTCCTTTTTCGTTGGTTCAGTTATTTTCATTTATCACCCAATCATCTGTTGCCACGTTTGCTTCCCGAGGATGAAGAAGAAAAAGAAACAACAAATTAATGGATCCGATTCTGAAACCCAATTATGAGTCATATCATCACTTTTTGTCATCTAATTGTAGAGTTAAGTTAGTGTACAAGGATTCGAAAGAGACCAAACACTACATTAATTTATGTTGGAAACACGAAATCCAATATTTTTAAACTCTTGGGCTTCATGGATGTAGCACCGAGTCGTTGACAATGTCGGCGGGCTTCACTTTGGGCTTCTATTTAGTTTAGACGAAGAATGTAGAAGGTTAATAAACCCAACTCCTTTAATTCTTTATATTTTAAATTTTCATCTAATAATTAACTTTTAATTTGTAAAGAAACCTTAATGAATAATTATCGAATCAACAATATAAATATTTTAAAATAGTGAAAAAAAACCTTATTGTAAGATAATTAAAAAAGATTTGTTTTTTAAAATTTAAAATAAAGTACTTATTAGATATGCAAGTTGAGGGCAAACCTTACGGGACTAGTAAGGTTATTTTTTTGTGACTGAAAAGTTATAGGTTCGAGTCACAGAAACAACCTCTTTATAAAAATATAAATTAAAATTTGCGCATAATTGATGACTTTCTTTTAATCCTTACAAAACGAAGAGTCTTGTATATTAGCAATTAAATTAGAATAGGATGTCATTTCATGCCATTTCCCTTATAAATACTCGACAATATAGATTCGGTAAATTAGCAATTATATAAGAAGGTATTTAATTAGTTTTAAAAATTAGGAAATAAAATGTTTTAAAAATTACAATTTAACTCAATATATGAACGTGAAATTATAGATGAAAAATTAAAATATGAGATATAGGTCAAAAGGATTTTTCTAATTTAATGTGGACCTACAAAATTATCCTCTCAAATCTTCTATGCTAGCAACCCTGACCCTACTCTGTGCCACTCAATCTTGACCATCTATTTATATAAGATTCACGTAAATAAATAAATAACTAGGATTGAGTCGCGTAAAGTAGGGCAAAATTGCTGGCATGGGAGATCTCATTCCCAAAATTATAATGCTGCCCGTCTACAAAGTGTCGCAACTCCAACTAGACGTGAGTTGGGATCTTCGTTGTAATAGTCAAAAGTCACGACAAGATACTAAAATAATAATTAACACGTGGAGAAATTGCATATTAAATTGTCTTGGATTTGTAATCTGTATGATTAAGATAAGAGAGAAATGAAAGGTTAATTTTGGAAGTAAAATTATAAACATGTATACAAAAGTCAAGAATGACACTTATTTTGAATAATTAAAATGTACCTAAAACGACTTTTATTATGAATCGGAGGGAGTATAAAAGAAAAATCTCAGAGAGGAGACTTGAAGTGGTGGGATCAACAGTCTGCTAAAAGAAAGTCGAGGGTGAAATTAATATACGATAAAAGTCTGCTGGCACAGACTTTGCCGAGTAATATTTTACTTTAGTTTATACACAGCAAACAAGTTGTGGTGCTGATAAGTTGGATGCAGTATGTGAAATTTCTGTAACATATCTTACATATTGTCTTCAAGGTGTGGTTCAATTAATAAAACTTGTCTTTTATGTATTTATTAATTCAAAAGTCTTAATTTTGATTCTCATTTAACAAGTTACTTCTCACTTTGAAGATAAAAAATAGCGAAACCAGAGTAAAATGAGTTGAATAGAATTAATCATTTAATTCAAAATTGCTGAGTCATCATGTGATTTGTTTAAACTGTATAATTTATTAAAGATAGTCATTATTACAATATTAGTTTAATGAATATACCTTTGGTATCATATTATTTTTATCTTATTTTATTATTTGTATTTATAATTTTAGAGATATTTATTTTTACAATATCAGTTTGATAATATATCTTATTTGTATTTATCAATCTAAATATATTTATCTTTTTTGTTCAAATACTGTATATTCACACTCTTTATAAAATTATTCATTCAATACAAAAATACCACCTTAATTATATTCTGTTTTCACATGGTATGACAATCCCTCCGACCTTTTTCTCCTCTAAGCACTGCGTTTTTTTAGTTATTAAATCCCAAAAATCACCTCGTATAGAAGGCTCAATTCCTTCTCTTTTTAAGTTACCAAAATCTATACAATTTTATTGATTCAAATTTATTTTCACTATCTTAAACGAACTTTTCTACCTTTGATCTTTCTCAAAAGATGTCTATCTTAAACGATATGATTGTGAACCATATCAGATATACCAGTATAAGAACCTCATAAATGTTGTTTTTCATCATCATATCAAACTCAACCTTGTACTCCTTACAATCCGTAAGTGTACATAGGTCAATTTCCTCCTCAAGTCCTTCGCCACAAAAGATCCTACAATAATCTCTAGCACTTTGGTATCAGGGGCTAATTATCATGCTGCTTTTGTGATGTAAATCAAGCATCCATTCGAGTTTTACAAGTTTTAAAGTAATTAAGCCGTGAAGAGGGGCTTCAACATGTTGCCAATAGTTCATGCGAAGTGCCAAATGTTATTAAAGATTCACTGAAGGACGTTGGAGGACCATTGATAAGGAGTAAAGTAAAGAAGACCGAAAAAGCTCTCAAAGACTTAGATCTTTATTTAAAGAGTGAGGATTTGCTACTTCAAGGTACTAAAGTTAAGACTATGACGTTGATTCAAGAGACATTGATCTTTTGTTAGGTTTACGGATTGGAAGAATTGAAGCAAACTAATGCCATAGTTGAACTTATAACTGATGCCAGACTTGTCATTGTGTTTATGCATAGATTTCCAAAATAGAACCAACACCTACTTTGGAAGTTGGATTGAAACTAAACTCGTATTTTTGTTAGTCTTTAAACTTTGAACTTCTATTTAGATACGGATAATTCGTCTTTTGGGAAAAGTAAAAATGAGAGATAAGCATGAGAGAAAAGGAGTGAGTTTAGTAGCAAGAGTGGGAGATGTAAGAGATGCATCATTGGCTAAACATCAAATAATTTTTAATTTTGTAGGTAAAGGTGTTGATTTAAATACAAATCATTTTGAGCATAGGAGAAATGATGATAATGAAGAATCCACTTAAGCTACACAAGTTTTAAAACAAGGAAGCTACAGAGAGGGACTTAGACAGGTCGCTAATAGTTCATATGATGTGCTGGAAGTTGCTGGAGATCTATTAAAGAATGTTGGAGGACCAATAACAGGGGTAAAAGCAAAGAAGGTCATAAAATCTCTCAAAAGACTTAATGGTAGATATTTATACAAGGAGTCAAGTTTGTTACTTCAAGAGGCTAAAGTCAAGCCTATGATGTTGATTTAAGTGAGAAGCAAGCTTTGAAAAAAGAGTTATAGAACATAATTAGGTGCTAGAGTTCAAATTTCTCCTTTTTGCATGGGGTTTTGGAAATCTTGCTCTTTTCGCTATTCAAAGAATACCCAATTTCAGGCACCATATAAATTGCTATTGGATTGTATTGTTAATGCTGAGTGTTTTTGGAATTGGGTTGCTTAGTTGTATTAGTTGGCAGATTTGTTAATTTTACTTTCTTTAGAGGGTTTGGTTTTGTTTTGTTTTTAATTTAGGTTATGGGGCAGGGATGCACCTCCTTTTAGCTTCTTTGGGTTTAGAGATTTTGGGCTTCAAATCTCTTCATTTTTATAAATTTTACTGATTTATCAAAAAAAAAACTAAAGTCAATCTTTCGTTAGGTTTAAATCTTAATTTTTAGGAATTTTATGTTCTTGGAGCAAGTTTTCTTCATCTTTTTTTCTTAGAGAAACTTTTATTTTAGGTTCTTTAATAACTAACACTCTTTTCTATTTTGCTAGCGGTGATCAACTTTAAGATCTTAGTACTCTTAATCCTTCTTTTCTAAAGTATGACAATTCATATCATTTTGTCTATTTTTGTATTTGTTTTTCTTATATCAAACTTGCCAATATAGAACAGAACTTGATTCTATCATATTAATATCGAATCTTACTAATCCTATAGGTAAGAGTTGTGTCATCGTGATCTTTCTACCATAAGCATTGCAAGTGAATAACATGGTAATAACTGTCTACTTTTTGGCAATGGACATGGATTACTATCCTCACCAGTATTATTTTCTCAACCTTAGTTCAATTTAAATAATGTCCTTCATGTTCCACATTTAAATAGAAACATTTAACCAGTCCAAAAATCTCAATTTTGACTAACATATTTTGTTATAAAGGTTCAGGTGACGAAAATGGTACTCCTTCAAAAACCAACTGAAGATGCATTATATGCTCTCCACTAATCTCATTTCAAGAAATCTAATTTGGTTGACTGCCCCTCTTTGCGTAATTATCATACTCGACTTAGAGTATCCATAACTACAAACTATTTTTAAAATAGTACTTAGATTCTAGGACTAATTCTTCACCTTGTTCTTCATGTTTTGTGGGAAAACTTGCAAGACTTCCTTTTGCTTTTGTTATTCATAAGAGTTAGGCGCCATTCAAAACCATTTATTTAAGTGATGTTTAGTATTGTTTTCTTCAACTTAAAATCTTATGTCAATTTCAAATTCAGACTCAAATTAAAGCCTTAAAGCCTTTCATTCTAGCTGGGGTGGCGAATACCAAAAACTATAAAAATTATTCTAAAATACTAGAATAATTTACCGTATAGCATGTCCATATTAATAGAATAGCAAACGTAAAGAAAATTAGACATTTGGTTGACACTGATCTTACTTTACTTACTCATGGTCATGTTACATTAAGATATTATAATTATGCTTTTGAAATGAATGCAATGTTGATCAACAATTTATAACTTTCTTCGGTCACACATATCAACAATTTATAACGGCGCCACTTGAAATAACATTTTTGTCCGATTGTCACCTTGGGGTTACTTCAAAAATTTAACCAAGGATTGTATATAGCGCAATCTCGGGTCGTTCTCTTGAGGAACCAAAAGATGAAATTAATTCCTAAGTAACTAAATGCAATGCAACCTAAACTATAA
>JANKOD010000006.1:4783550-4793720 GCA_026284645.1 Erythroxylum acuminatum | reverse complement strand
AAGTCAAGAATGACACTTATTTTGAATAATTAAAATGTACCTAAAACGACTTTTATTATGAATCGGAGGGAGTATTAAATACGAGTTGAACAGTTTAGGATAGCTCATCGTGGCAAACCTATCCAGTCAAGACAGTGACAACAAAGCTACGGCTACTTACCCTCGACAAAAAGGTGGGCTGCACTAAAGAAGGCATTCAAGATGCTTCTTTCAAATGGTCCAAAGTTTGTTATACCTTAAAGAGCTTTTTTTTTTTTTTCTAACGTTTATTGCAGATATGATTCTATGGCTTATATTCAAAAGGCAGTTAAGGATGGTCAATTTGTACATAAATTGTGGCTTGTTTTGCATCTGAAGTCCTAATAATTAATGCCGCATCCTAGACTAATTTCGCAGCAATGGGAACAAGAAACTTGGAAGATAAAGCCAAAAGGTCCAAACAAGAAACTTTGGCCAGCAACTTCATGACAAGTTTTTTGAGTACTTTCATGATTTTGGTCCTCATCCAAAGAAGGGAGATTGTCCAATTATCACTGGTTTGCTCTCCTTTTTAGGTGGACGAGATTGGAAGCACTAGCACTACTCTTTTCAAACATATATCTTAGGCCAAGGCCCCTTTCCTGGTCAAGAAGGTTGCCCGTGTGCACCCATTCGTGACAACAAAAGGGCACTGGGGGGGCCCTTTCCAATCCTATTTCCTCGCTTATCCACATCTGGACAGCAAAGTCCCACTCCCATCCCATCCCTAAACCCTCAAGTGGAAGGTAAGGTGATTTTGCTTCTGTTGATGTTAAAGCAGAACTTGCATTGGTGATTCTTTCCCTTCCTTGCTTTAACCAACTCATCTATTTAATGGTGAAGAAATGCCATAACTTTATGTTCACATGTTCGCATTCGAAACAAAAGATGCAAAGAAATTAGGCTATCAAACTAGTCTGAAAATGAACCCACCAAAAAAAAAAATAAATTCTATACTATTTAATCGGAGTAAAATTACAACTGGGTATCCACCATATTCGATCTTACATTGGAAGCATGTAACCTTACAGCCTCACTAGCCTCAAGCTCAAGTGATACATACTTGTGAACCAATCCCAGTCCCTATGAAACTTCGAGGGATGGGAGCAGAACTTATAGGGATTAAATAGACAGAAAAGCTGATTACAATAAGAACAGAATGTATCCGCAGATTAGACATGCCTATTCTTTCCCTAGACGAAGCTAACTCTGTTCAGGAGCATAATTTACACCACTTCCCTGTGAACAGAGAGATACTTGGGCGCCAGAAAGAATCATGTTACCTTTTTTATTAAACTGACGAGCCCTATTTGACAGCGACAGCCTGCGTTATTACAAGATTTGTAATCGATCGGCTTCTTTCTGGGCAGTGGATTAACAACTATGTAGTATGCAATCAGCTTAATCCACACCTTTTATGATGCTCCTATAACATGAAATCAATCCATTGCATCACAAACCTTTAATGCACATAATGTATTGGAAGGCTACCTAGGGCTCCCAATTGGCTCCGCTCCAATCCTTTTCCCATTGGGACAATTTATCAACAAATTGCTTTTTCTTTTCATTGCAACGTTCTTGTAAGCTTACACTTGGAAATGAAAAGAGTAGCCGTATAATTTAGACTACAAAGTTTCAAGAGCTCAGCTGATCTTTGCTTCAGAGCAGTACTGTAACCGCTCTGTATTACAAGGAGTAGCTTGGCAGCCAAACCTGCTTCGACGGCAAGTTCAGCACATTCTTCCGGTGCTAACTTGCAGACTGCCCACAATATTGACAAGGCAAGTTGAGTGGAGCTCTCCGATACCTTCATCAACAAATTCACCACATTCGGTATTGTATTAGCACAATCTTTCAAAGCCAATCTTCCTTCAGGGATAGTTGAGAGAACCTCTAAAATGTAGAGAGCCAACTCCAAGCACTCCTTATTGAAACACGGCAATAGCTCCACTAAGTGGGGAATTGCCCCAATGCTCACAACTGCGCCTCTAACCAATTCCGGGGAACAAATGCTCTTCAACATTCTGAGTCCAGCCAACACACCATTTGGGTGTCTCTTATCTTTAACCAGCCTTAACAGCGCAACCAAAAGGCTCAAACTTGACAAGTTCTCGGAACCAAAGTCTTCCCCTTCCATCAACATTTCAATTAACCTCGTACAGTTAATCTTGGTCTCAATCGAACCCTCATTCAACAGATCGACTAACAAGGAAATCTTGGCGGGTTGTCTCAAATTAGCCTTGGAAGTTAAATCGAGATCCAAATTCGCAAGTATCCCAACTGCCTCAGACCCAACAACATGAGAAGTAAAAGGACCCATTAAAGAACATATAAGGGCAACACCGTTGTTATCGATCACTGCCTTCTTTGCCACGGCATGCGCAATCACAACCTGTCTAAGGTCTTTTAGAGATTGAACTCTGGCTTGACCTTTAACTTTCTTTAGATTGTCCAAAAGCTCAATAGCCCTCCCCTGAACGTCCTCTGATCTCTTCTTCATAGCCAAATACTTCTGCGAGAACCAGCTATAAATAAGCTGCCGAAGAGTTCTGTTAGGGGTCAACGTATCATCCCAGAGCTCTTGCATTGTAGTGGGACAAGTATAGTGACATAGACAAAACCATTTGAGAATATTGGCTCTCTCGTAAGTCTGGCCAGTGCACAGAGTCACCGGGTCTTGCATTGGGTCCAAAGAGATTGGACATATGAAAACAGATGGAACTTCAACTGACTCAAGCTCTTCAATCATTGTCTTCAGATCTAATTTCTCTGCCACACCACCGCAAATCACAGCACCACCTATGGCACCCAAAATGCCGTCTTTAACGGCGGTTTCCAGATCCAGTAGTTGCCCACCACTATCCACATCAAGCTTCATATTTCCTTCTCTTCTTTGGCTACCAAGCTGGTGTATCAGAGGGTTAAAACACCCCGTTCAAGAGTTGTATCAAATCTAATCCAAGAAAAAGCCCTCAAATGTCAAAAGAGAAGAACAAAGAGAATAATAAAACCAATCACATCCACGGGGACGAGAAACGTGTGGGAAAGCAAAAGAGAGAATATGAAGCCTCTCTCTTTCATTGACGACACAAGGAAAAATTAAGCATCAAAGGGGACAACTTTTCTAAATTGTGGGCTTTTACTTTCTCTGCTTCATGGTCATCATCACTATCCAAGACATGATGAGCATGTAATCTTCTTCTCCAATACCAAAGCGCTGTCTCTCTCTCTCTCTCTCACTCAATGCCCACCAACAACTTCCTCTTCAAGCTCCACAAAAAGGGTGAAATCATCAAATCCCAGATCACGTAAAAAGCAAAGAATGAAAGAACAATCAAAAGCGGGTACAGAGAACAGGATAAAAATCAACAATTTGAATGAATAGTAACTCCACAGCTAAATGTTTTGTGGGGAAGAGAAAATCAAAGACATGAAAGAATGGGGTCACTAAGAGCCGCACCTAGTTCTAGAGCAAGTTGAGTTTTTAAGGAAAATAAAAAATAAAAGCTATCCTCTGAAGTCTGAACTGCACAGTCTTCCCAACTTCTCTCCTTTTTGGGGCAGACAAAGAAAGCCCCAAACAAATTTGCGCCTCTTCAAAATTTTGGTTTTTGTTGGTTAGCTGTGCAAAACGAAACCCATTAGGATTTAGAATACATTCCTGCTGTATTTCTTTAAGAAATTATAATGTGTATAACAGTTCGTTCGTAATCATTCCTAGATTTACGGTCTTACCGTTTGTCAGATGGTCTCTGGTGATTCCCGCCTCCAATCTGGGGCGCGGCGCGTGTGGTACCACCGTACCATCATCGGGATTTAATTAATTTATTTGTTACCAATTAAATTAATTATATATGTTGAAATAACTAATTCAATTTAATTTTAAGTTAAAATAACTTTAATGTTATTTATTTATTGAACGTTTTCAAATTGCCCATTTTATCCAATCTAATTTCAAATAAATTTTATATATTGGTGGAAAAATTAGATAATAAAAATAAAAGTAAATCAATTAGAAGAGGCATAGTACTTCCCACGAGGATTGCGTACGATTGTGGATGACGATCCTCGAACTGCAGACGTGAAGGCAGTTCATCAAGGGGCAAAACCGGAACTAAAAAATCACCCCGTTGCCTTTGGGTAAAAGAGAAATTTTATTGCAGTGGCGTTTCCAGCAGCCCAACCGTGCACCACACGTGCAGTCATAACTTTTGAAACAGAAGCACCCATTTTGATTAGCTACGACTTTCCAGGTCATTGGAGACAAGTCTTTGTTGTGAACTTAAAGATATCAAAAGGCGCTTCAAGATTTGACCGGTAGACGGAACCCAACTCGGGTGGTCAAAGAACTGAAGCGACATTGCCATAATTTTTAAGCAATCACCCTGATCTAGGACGTATACTTTTAGTTCATCATCAGTAACTTAAGGCGTACCATTCGTGCAAATGAATATTATAAAAAGTGTAGAGACTAGACAACTGCAGTTCTCGTCGGGGTGGAGCCCAGAAGAGCGTGCCTGGCGTGAGGGTACCAGTAACCAGCTCAGCAGTTTTGACTCATTTTCTCGGGCCTTCATTATTGCCACTTCCTCAATACCCAATAATTCTCTGCTACTGGTAGAAGTAGAACGTTTACCACACAGTGCGTGCAGGCTTCAAAAATAGCCGTGGGAGTGAAAACAGGTCTCTCTCTGTTTTTCTTTTTCCGTTTTTGAGTTACAATGAAGATTTTACAATCGGAATCGGATGCGTAACCTCTGTGTTCCCTAGGTTTTTAATCCCTACAACGTGGGAATCTTGGTACCCTGCATAGCTGGAATCTTTCTGGTCAATTGACCACTTTTGTTTGAGGTTTGAGCCAACTTGACAGTGGCACGTGGTGAAAAGCTATCCTGTTTCTTCCACACGCATTCAGTATAGCGAGCTGGCAATCTCCTTTTAACAACTTCTTTCAACTCGTCAAAACTACCTTCCCCAGTAGAAGCAAGTCCCTGATGTCTTCACTCTTCACAACTGCGAACTGCCACTTGTACATGTAAACAAGAAGCTCCGGTACACTCACATCTTCCGTGTAGGCGTTTGGTGGATCAAGGTACTTACTGACCTTGTATGTTTTCTGTCTCTTTTCAATGTTCAAATCTAGAAGAAAACCTTGAAGTTATAGTTTTTTTGTTACTGATTAACGTAAGTTTTTAACCCCCGACATGCCTACATGTGCACCACTCGCGGAATCTCTGGAACAAATAGGCAGTGTCAACGATGAAACATTTCTCGGATCTCTTCTCGGTTTCCTATACGGACCTCTTGTTGCTTCGCAGCTATAACATGCATTACAAGAAAAGCAACTTCTCTGATTAATTATAGGATTGGAGTCCCTGATTCTACTTAAAAATAACCGGTAACTTAGTTTAACAACTATCTTCGAAACGCTTGTCAAGCCAAATAAAATAGAAGGATGGGCGTGGGCTTGCTTGTGGGGACCGTCTAGCTAAGAAGAGACTTTCTGAAGCTAAAGTGAGGGATTCCGGTTTCAAGACCAGGGGCATTACTCTATGTCTTCCAAATGTTGGTCATGGCAAACCATCATAACGATAGGCGAATTAGAGCATTGAGTAAGCTGTGTTAACAGCATACCTGGGTCAATCTAGCCATTGCCTGAATCGCCCACCCTTCCGCTCCAGAAATGGAAACAATCTGTTGCTCACCAGGCCTGTGGGCTTGTAGTCTTGGGTTACCCATCCTTCGAGCTGATTTCCGCCAGTTTGGTACTAGAAAATAGGGTAAGTGTCGCTAGTCGCTACTCGCTTAATACATCCACTAACATGTACGGATTGACTAATGATGCTTCAAGAAGTACGAAAGGAAAGTGGATTGGTCGTCAGGAGTGTTGATTTAGGATCATTATTTGGAGGAATTCAGAAGATCGTGCCTGGAATGTGAAGTAGACAATGTGCCTGAGCTAAGAAAAGGGAAAACTCTTATTCTCATTCCCTGTGAAAGCCAAGCATATATACATCAATATGCAACAGTTTCCTACATTATTAAGGACATCTAAATATATGCCAGATCTCCTAAATTTGTATAGACTATATATTTACATATATTGCACAAGGTATGTTCCCAATAATTCCCTTCAAATTGGAGCATGAGGGTAACAGATGTCCAACTTACAAAGAAGGTATTGGAACCTGCGTACCCCTAGGATTTTTAATCCTTGAATCCTTTTAGCTTTGTTGCTACAAAAGGTTTTTCACTACTGTTTGTGAAATTCCTTTGAAACATACAACCTTCGCATCTTTGTCAGACAAGTAACATTGATATTAGGTAAGAAAGGGAGTAAGAAGAGAGTTGCATAAGAATCATGGAAACTTCTTTAGATCCAGTTCATTTATCGTGTTTGTCTTTGTCTAATTTACCTTATAGTGTGAAGCGTGTTCTATCAAACAAAATAGAAAATCTTGTAGAAGTTACTCATGCAAAAAACAGTGTTTGTAAGTCTTCTTTACCTTTGTTAAGTCCGTATAGCATCTATTCTCGTGACCGTTCTTGGACGAGAAATATTAGGAGTGTGTTATTTACTATTAGACCTCGTGTGAAAGAAATCATCCAAAGTTTCAAGTTGGAACAGTGTGGTCTTAGATCTACAACTGTAGAATAATACATAATGTTAGAAATCCATAAGGAGATGATCGCCTTATGGAGAGAGCAGAACTATACACATCTACATTTTGGAGCTCTACGACTTGTTCTTACTTTACATGGAAGAAAAAGTATACCTGCAACAGCCAGGATATCCCTCCTTGACACTGCCTATACAACGTACCAAAATGCTCTTATTGGTACCTTGCTGATTACTCTTGACAGGGGAAGTGCCATCTTGACCATAGCACCTGATTTCAACATCAGGTTGGATGATATTACATTATCTGAACGTCTACAAGTTCAGATCCAAATCACTGGAGCAGGTCAAGATCCTAAAGCCATTATGGCTACTCTTCATTACCAGATGATCTATCGTCTACAAAATCATGCTTTGGATTCATTGAGCTAACCTTAAAAGGCCTTTCAAGGTTATGGATAACATTACCCAAATATACCCCCCGCTCTAAAGCCCACATTGTACGACTGGGATCAGATAGCGCTGCAGAACGAACCCTTTAACATTCGGGGAATCGAACCCGCGACGTGCACTCGTGAGCGCACTGGTCCGTTATAGCGTAGACACAGGGAATATGACCTCTCTGGTTAACCCTCACTAGGCTAACTCACTTCTTCTTTCTAAACCACTCACTGGTTGAAGACATCGACTAACCAAAGTCGGATTGGAAGTGTGTATCACTACATAGGTCGTCCAGATGTTGGAGACTTACACCCCTCAACGCCCTCCCTAGGCTCACACGGGTCTTACTGCTCTCGCCTTTTAGGAATCCTACTTCACTCACACACTCTTACTCTTCATTCCCCGTTAATGCTTCTGACTCAAGGCAGCGGAATGGTTAGAAGCTAACAGAATCTTTACCAGACTGTCATAGATGTTTTGATACACAAGATCCTCATAGGAGGCAAGTGTAGAGCATACTTATCTCGACAATCTTTCACTCAGGGATAAACAAGAACAATAGGGTTTAAAGGTTTCAGAGAAGAGATACTATTTTTGTGAAGAAATATTCTTCATTTTCTCATTTGATTCCAGCGTACTTACAAACTAAACAAACCCTGCTTTTATAGACGAAGCGAGGGATAGGAATGTAAATCTATCCTAAGACAACGTGATTACATCTTTAGAAAAAGGTAGCCTAACCTTATCCTAAAAGCATCTACTTTAACAAAAGTAAGACAATAATGCACCTAACTTTTACAAAAGTTAAAAAGCAAATAGTAGCAAACAAACTACTTTACATAAAGGTGAATCATGACGATGATAAGATGGAATCTTCAATAATTTTGAAGTAATTTCTGGAACCCATCTTTCATCATTGTTGTGTTCTCATAAAGTCAAAGAGAGATCAAGACTGTCAGCTATATCCATTTCTCTGTCCACTTGTTCAATGAGATCATCAATATTGGTTTGGGCCCAATCGGAAGGCCACTCAATTGGAACAGAGTCTGATGCTTGGACTGGATCGTCAGATAGACTTGTAGCAGGAGGTACTAGAAGGTGTTCTATCTTCCCTGCTTGAATGTGGATCACAGTATCCTCGATTGACGTCCATGGTGATGGTGTAGAGATAGGAATTAATAATTCAGTCTCACTATAATATGGTCCAAGGGAACTGCACACAGTGGAATAAGTAACATCCCTTACTTGATTCAGTTGATCCAGATGATTATATAATTCTTCTAACAAAGTGTCTTCATCATCTGACCAATTTGTTGTGGTACACCACTGTTGGATATGATTCAATGTGCAAAGTTGTCTAGTAAAGCTCATCACATAAGGGCGATGAAGAAGATAAATGACATAAGCATTTTTATCTTGAAGAGTACAATCCCATAAGTGATGACGGGTTAAGATTTCAAACATTTCATTCTTCCATTTTTCCAAAGGTTGAAATAATTCTAGAAATGTCCATAACAGGGAGCTGGACTCAGTTGGATCAGATAAAAGCCGATACAGGTGCAGAGGAGAGAATGCAACAGGACCAGCATATAATGCTGTCATTGCCCAAAGATGCCACAAGGTATACTCATCAATATCTACTGTAAAGAGATATATCATCTTGTATGGTGTGGTAGGATCAAAAAGACAAGGGCGTGCCATGATGTCATATTTCACCAACATGAGATGAAAATAAAAAAAAAAGACATTGAGGAAGCAAAGGATAAAGATCTCGAATAGAAGTTGGAGTTTGGGTAAACTCAGGAGGAATTTTTTTTCTGTATCGTGCAAAACGAGGAAATTCCATGAGCCAAAACAATGGAATGGGGAGTTTCAGAGTAGAGGAGAAGTATAAGAGTGGCTTAGAAGGTCGAGAGAGATAATCGGCTAGGATATTGTGACGACCTTTTAAGTGTTTCACGGTGAATTTATAGGAAGAAAACCACTCCTGCCAGCGCAAAAGTTGACTGTTTGGTATCTTTTTGCCGGCTTGATTGAGAATCTTGGGGAAGGATGTATTATCCATTTCAATGACAAAATGATAAGGAGTGAGGTGTATAGAAAACTTTTCAATACTTCTTTTTATTGCAAGAATCTCATTGTATGAGATATGGTAGTGTAGTTCAGATTGACTTAAAGTTCCACTAGCATGTCCACAATAATGCCTTTGGTCATTGATTTCTTCGAGAAGAACTGCCCCCCAGTGTTCATCATTGGCATCTGTCTGTAAGACATGTTGGCCTTTTTCAGGAATCTTCAATGGTGGAGGATCCTGACAAATCTGTTTTAGATACTGGACAGCTGTTGTTTGTTCTTTTCTCCAAACTGGTGGATTCTTATGTAAGAGCTTAGATAAGCTTGATGTGAAGGCTGCCACATGTGGAATGAAATCTTGAATATAATTGACAATTCTGAGGAACTGTTGAATTTGTTTTATCGAGAAATTTTCATAAGGAAATTGTAGTAATTCCTTTGCAATATGTGGGCCTGGCTGATAGAATCCATCCTTAAATTGCATCCCAAGAAATTCGATTTCAAATGTACCAATTGTGCTTTTCGAGGTCGAAAGCATAATCCCATACTGTTGGGTCAAGTCTAAGAACTGTTGTAACAAGACTTGATGTTCCTCATGGGTCTTTGAAAACAGTAAGATGTCATCGATGTAGATCAATGTACTGTTGAGGATAGGCTCAAAGATTTTAGGCAAAGGAAACTTATCATCCTGCAGGAATGCATTCAATAGCTTGTAGTCTATCACTAGACGTTTTTTTCCATGTTTCTGCTATGAACGCTTATTGACATAGAATGCTTGGCAAGCCCAATCCGACTTTGTGGGCTTAATCAATCCTTGCTGCAGTAATACGGCACACTCATCTTGTGCGAGATTTAAGTCATCAGGATTCATTCCTGGATGTGTAGCCTTTGTAGGATTGATATCCTCATTCTTCTTAAATGGCAGACTTATGAAAAAGTCTGGATTCTTCCATAGAGGATTAGGATGAGTAAACTGTGCATGAGACTCTGGACAGTAGCTCAACAGTTTATCTCGAAGT
>JANKOD010000006.1:4754842-4776986 GCA_026284645.1 Erythroxylum acuminatum | reverse complement strand
GAAATTTAAAAAATGAAAAATAAAAAAATATATAGCGGGTAACCCGCGGGTCTACCCATACCCGCTGGGCAGGGTATAGATTTTCAAAATCATTACCCGTTTCTATAAATTTACCCGCGAACCTGTACCCGTGTGACCAGTACCCGTGAGACCCGTACCCATACCCGGACCACCCGCCCGTTTGCCAGGTCTAGATACTATTCTCTTGAATGATGAGAGCATAGGCTCCATTCAAGGGTGGAAGGGTTCTTAAACAGTAATATTGGAACATATGGTCCTATAGATATCATCATCAAGACCTGTTAAAAATTGTTGAACTTGTTCGTTCTCTCTCTACTTATCTTATATCAACAACCAAATTACATTTGCATCCACCATAAGAACATAAACGGAGTTGAACATAATTAGCAATGTGTAGCCACACGTTGCCCATCTTATTTACACTTTGCCAATTATGGATGCAGTTGATGGATTCTCAAACCATTGCCAATTGAAAAATGTGTTGGAAAACTGAGTTAAGATCCAATCTCGGTTGTAGCGGAATAATTACAAAACTTTTTTGTAACCTTGGATCTCCTAAAAATCAAGATCTTTTTAATTCTATAAAATGATTAGCATGTAAATCATGATAAAGTTTGAATCTAAATTCGTACCTTATTACGAAGCTTGATCTTTTCTTTTCGAATCCTTTGAACTATTTTCAAAACTGATATATCTCAACCACTGTAGCCGCATAAGTGCCCGACCTCTAACAGTATCCACATAACAGGTTGAGAGAACTCTGTAACTTTAACAGAGAGGGTTAAGCAAGAAGAGCTATCTCCAAAGAGCTTAAGCCTATTTATAATAAGTTTTTGACCTTTTAGTACTTTAATTGAAATTAAATTATAATTTAAATTAAACTTTAATTAGAATTACAAATAATTTTAGTTAAATATCAATTATGTCCAAATAAGATCTAATATCTCATGTTGATCATTATTAATTAAATATCTCATATTTAATTATAAAATTTTTTAAACTTTACAACCAAGTCCAACTTAATTAAAATAACATTGTTCTCTTCAACTCATTCTTTATGTAAGACCTATTTGGTTCTCAAATATGTTGACAATGATTATAAATTATCATTCTAATTCATAATTAAAATTAGATAAATTAAAGCTCATTTTAATTTATCTTTAATTCTCCAAGTAAACAATTTATAATCATAATTCAATATTGGCGTCTAGCAACGCATTATGACAACCTAAATATTTAGGAATGTTAAGGTAGTTTTGACTAACCTTTTCATGCATGATTTTTCTGTATAATTCAATTCTTTCATTGTATAATGTTTCGATTAAACATAATGCATGAAATTCATGTCTACCCTATTTTTAGTCCAATCATATTAGTTATTCGCCATTAGCTATTGATTCAATTAAAGGCATTTGTAAACTATTTGCAAAATGTCATTTAACCTTAGCGAAGGGTTTCCCAAATAAATACTAATTGAGAACAACAAAACATTCTCCCTAATTACTTTAAGATGATGAATCATATCTTGATCATACAACTGCCTTTATATAGTTCATGCTATATTTAATGGCTACAAACTTTAGTGACCTCAAGTCAATGGATTACTTACACAATTATCATAATGAGAATTCTATTGACATATAAGTAATGTTCCAAATGGATTTATCATGTCGAGTCTATTCAGTAAACTTGTTCTCTAACAAGTAGCAGTACATTTGTTTAAGTATCTCTATACTTTAGCCTATGAGATCAAATGATTCCTTCGTAAGGAAAAATACGCGTGCTAATCTTTTTACGTTCTATTAATGTCTAATATTAATAGAACAATAACTATAAACAATTTAAAGATAATACAAAAATACAATATAAATCTCATAATTATAATCTCATTATAATTTTATTTGTAATGTTCAATTTTCTCATGCATTCTATCGTATACATCTAAACATATATAAGATAAAAAATGCTCTTTAATAATTGTCACTAAATTACAACCAAACTGATTAACTGTTAGTTATAAACCAGCAAAATGGTGCTTCATGTGATCCCAAAGTTCCTTAAGTGTCTCGTAATAAGTAATCATTAAACGAAGCGTCAATTCGATGGATTGAAATATTCGTGCCATAACCACTAAATTAATGCTCCGCTAGTCCTCAATTTCGGGTTCATCGTCTTTTTACTTTTGAATAGTTCCATCCAAGAACTTTTGGCTAGAAACGCATTATGCATTGAACGTTCTTTTTAGTTATCTACTTTGAACAACATGGGAATATATTCAGGTTGGGATGATCCAAAGGCTGTAGATAAAAAGGGAGACGATGGAATGACTACACCATCTTTCCTTTCTCCATCGACTTTGCTGTTATTCTTGATCTTGTCGTCTCTAACCATACTGATGTGCTTTGATCATTATATGGCTAAATGTTAATGGTAGAATTTAATATTTTGAAGTCTCATACCACTATTTCTTTTATAGTTTTCAATTTTTGTTTTCAATTTTTTGTTTCTATTATTCTTTTAAATAAAAACAAAAACCTGTTTGATTTTTAATGTAGTTATATTTTTATCACTAATAATAATTATATATTAGATAAAACTTAAAAATTAATTATTTTTAATTAAATAAATTTATTTAATCTCTTATATAATATTTATTTTAATATTATGTTATTTAAATAAAATAAATAAATAATATTTATTTGAAATATATTTTAATTATTAAATCAATTTTTATTTGAATATTTGAATATTTTAAATTTAATTATATTTATTAAATTTTAATTAAATATAATTTAATTATAATAATTAAATTAAATTAAATTATTCATAATTTTATTGACAATTAATTTTAATGCATTAAATATATAATATTGAATTAAATTATCCATAATTTTATTAAAATTTAAATAATTAAATGATAGTAAATCAGATTATAAAAAAATAGAAACAAAAAAAAATTATAATTTTCATAATTTTTGAAAACGGAGAGAAATCAAAACTAAAAGTAAAAACTAAAAATTCAAATAAACAAATTTTTTTTACTAAATTTTAAAACAAAAACAAAAAGTTAAAAATAAAAATAAACACCCTTTTAACAAATGGTCGGATCTCACCTCGTGTACTTGAAGAGTTAGGCCATGAGCGGTTAAGTTAAGAAGCCTAAGTTTGGACTCAACTCTCAAGCATTAGGCCTAAAGAGGGAAGGCCTATCCCTATGAGGTCTGTAACATTGAAACCGAGCAACGAAGGCCCAAATTGAACGAATAGCCTATTAGTTGAATCAGATTGAACGAATCAACGATTCAATCCCGTAATATCGATGTGGCGTTTCCACATTTACTTGTTATCTCAACATAAATTTAATAATTTTAAAAAAAAAGTAATATAAAAGTAATATTTATTTTTATAACCTAAGAACTTTAACTATCATTGAACCTAATGTGACAGTGAGATTCTACCAAAAGTTTTATCTTACAAATTAAAAAATATGCTTAAAACAAAGATAAGTATCATTCTTAACAAGTTAACGTAGTAGTTAAAGTCATGTCATGTTTATTGAACAGTCAACAGCCTTTCATGGTGTACTTTTATTTAGTTATTGACCACGTACAGTGGAAATAAACAATGTTACGTTAAGAGCATTACCTGGTCACCCTTTTCTTTTTTCTGATTACGCTTGAATTCGAAGACTTTGACTATTCATTTCTCTCTTCTAAAACATGGTTAAAATAAAATAACAAATACAGAAAATCTCAGCTCTCAGTATGAAAATGGTTGATTTGAATTTTTATATATTTTTAAAAATTTTCCTCAAGTTTGCCGACAATGTTGGCATAGTGTAGAAAGAGAATTAGGTTTGCCCTTCTATTTTCACTGATGACCACCAATAATTGGTACAACACGTGTTGTCGTTTAGGATCTTATCAATCTATAGATTGTGACTGGTTCTTGAAGTTTAACAAAATTCGAAGAACTGTTCCTAATGGCTTACGCACGCAATAGGCGCGTACAGATTTTTGTATACACTTCTTTGAGGGTAGGTTAAGCTCTATTTGGAGTTTGACTCTAACGCGATTCAACACTTGGAGCCAAATAACTCGTGATACCCATAATGTTCTTCTTTTTTATTATCCAAAGGGATGGAGCCATCGAAGTATGGGACCAACATACGCAATTCTTAAAGTGGCTAAAGAAGAAGGGACTCTTGTTCATAATATTAGTAAACAACCGAGTATCAGCAGTTTCTCTTTATATTTAAAGGAAATGATGAAATAAATATTTACGAAAGTGAGGAGATTTTGTGGAAAAGAAAAAAAGAATAATCCTAAGAGGGATGTCAAAAAAGATCCGATCTAATTTTAGCCCGGCTTGACTGGACTAGAGGTAGACTACGGGCTAGTTTTTGACAAAATAGTCGACTCGTGGCTTACCCGTTATTTTGAAAATGACGTCGTTTTGTACGATTTTAATAAAAAATATATGGTGGCTCGGGCTCGGCCTCCCCGTGGTTAGTCAGACCACGAGTCGCGTCACAAGCCGATCAACCCATGGTCGGGCTGAGCTAGGCCAAGAGCAGCCCGGGCTTGGCCCGACCCATTAACATCTCTAAATCTTATGTGTTTAATGTTATATTGATTATGCAACTATATTATTAGCAGAACTTTTTAACTTCTACCAATTTATTAATAAATTGTTATCCTCATTTTTTAGTAAGTTATTTTGTAAATAGTTATAAAATTCTTGCAATTATTAAAATTTGAGATAAATGTATTTTTAGTCCTTCAATTCATATATTTGACTTTTAATTATTACAATATTTTAATTCAATTCTAAAATTCTATATTAGAATTTTCTTTAACATATATTAATATAAATTCTACATACCATTTAAATTAAATACATACATTATTTTCAATTATATATACAATTTGGATTTCGTTAATATCATGCAAGATTTATGTTAAGAAAATTAAATGGTATATAACAAACACCTTTAAATAATCGACGACATGTTTATCGCGTTAGAAATTATATTTGATATATGACTTCTTTCAGGACACGTAAATAATGTCTTGCCTCTCATTCTCTCTCTACGAGTGCAAGTTTTGGTCTTGCCGTTAATGTGCAAGGTGAGTTCTAGGTACTGTTTCTACGTTGTTCTCTCTTAGGTTTTCGATCTAGCTTCATGGAATCAGGGCTGGAAAAGCTTTCTATTCGGGAGAAAGAAGACAACGTGTTCGTTATTTCTTCAGAGGATGTTCAGACGGAAGATATTAATTATGAGTTGTGTTTGTTGGGTAAACTGGTCGGCGAACGAGTGGTTAATGCGAAGGCACTGGAACGTACATTGTTGGGATTGTGGCGCCCAATGTGAGGAGCGTATATTAAGCCGATGGGAGCAAACAACCTCTACATTATCCAGTTTTATCATCATTTCGATCTGAAGAAGATGTTAGCTGGAGGTCCGTGGTCATTTAATAAATGTATCCTGCTTGTTCATCAATGGAAGGAGGGTGAGATCCCAGAGAATATCGATTTTATCCACATCATGGCCTCCAATTGGGTTTTGCTTCTGAGGCGATAGCAAGAAATATTGGGAACCTGATGGGTACCTTTTTGGAGTATGATACGGCTAATCGAAGGAGCTCCTGGAATAGTTATATGCGAGTTCGGGTTCGACTAAATGTGGAAGAACCTCTGATGAGGAAGAAGAATATCAGAAAATAGGGAGCTTCTCCGGTAGAGATAACATTCAGCTACGAACGCCTCCCTCTCGTGTGCTACCTATGTGGCATAATTGAGCATAGTGAAACAAACTACTTAAGTTACTGGAAAGGCCGGAGGAGGAGCATGTCCGGGAATGGCCGGAGGAAATTCAGGCAGAAGTGAGAGCCCGCAATGCAAGGAACATGGTGCAGTGGAAACGGGATCCCGGTAACAGAATTGGGGCTGATTTGGGAGCAAGAAATCCAAACCCCATATTTTCTCCTTCTACAGCTAAGAATCCCCATAGAATAGGGAATAACTTCTTTTTCTATTCCAAAAAGATAACATTGAAATCCACTGCAACTTTTAATCCACACGTGGGATACAATCCACATGAATCCAGCGGCGCCAATCCTGAAATGGGAGCATCCAGCTTTTTCCCAATTGAGAAAGAAGACTCGATCATCAATATTGAGGAGAGTAAAAAAAGACCCAGAAAAGGAAATACCAGCACTATTGTCGTAGAAGAAATGAATACGGACGATTTGATTCTCCCCGACTCACCACACCATTTACCAACGGCCGGTCTTGCTCAGCAGACCCGCCGAGAGCCATGAATTATATTGCTTGGAACTGTCGTGGAGTAGGCAACCACCAGACAGTTCGTGCTTTGAAGGATTTAGTTAGAATTAATAAGCCTTGCATTTTATTTTTAAGTGAAACTCTTGCGACTTTGGTTAAGATTGAAGAAATAAAAGTTTTATTGAAGTATGATTTCTGTTTTTGTGTTTATCGGCTTGGCCGCAGTGGCGGCCTGGCCATGTTCTGGATGAAAAATGTCTCAGCTACTATTACTGGTTATTCTAATAATCACATAGACTTGGTCGTCGACGACTCGATTAATCCCAAATGGAGACTTACTGGTTTTTATGGTTTCCCAGAGTCAAATAGAAAGCGAGCTAGTTGGGAGTTCCAGACTTCACAAGTTACCCTGGGTTTGTTTCGGAGACTTTAATAATTGACTGTCCGTCAACAATAAACTAGGTGGAGTGGATTACCTTAGTTCGTTGGTGGAAGGTTTTCGGCAATGCATCATGGATTGTAATTTGGTTGATGTTCCTTTGGTTGGGTTTGGCTACACGTGGGAGAGAGGTAGAGACTTAGGCTCCATCACGTTGGAAAGATTGGATCAGGTGTTTGTTAGTAAGGACTGGATGGATGTCTTTCGGTTTCACAAACTACATAATTTGGTGTGTCCTAGTTCGGATCACAACCCAATTAAGTTGGAGGCAGCCCGTAGACTTCCCATTAAGAGACCTCATCGTTTTAAGTTTGAAAACAAATGGCTTACGGAGGATGGATTTGTCGAGTTTGTTTCTGGTTTCTAGAGGGCCAATGGCAATATGAATATCCTCTACCAATTGAAGGAATGTGGGCTTAGCTTGCTAAACTGGCAGAAGCATCATGCAAATAATTTCTCTGATCGGATAAACACCATTAAGCGGAACATAGAGTCTTCTCGCCAAAACCATCATTTTGCTCTTCTCCGAGTACAGAAAGCTGCACTTAATCGACTCCTAGCACAGGAAGATATCTACTGGAAGCAGCGTTCGAAGATATTCTGGTTGCAATATGGGGAGGCAAACTCGAAATATTTTCATGCGCAAGCTTCTAAAAGGAAAAGAGTTAATCATATTACCTCGCTCATCGACGATAATGGGCAGCAGGCTATGGAAGACGAGGGAATCGGTAATATTATTCTTGACTATTTCAAGAAACTTTTCGCAGATTCTGGTGATTTGGATTTCGCACACTTTGCAAACATCAATTCGGTGGTTACTCAAGTGGACAATGATCATCTTCTTGCTCCCTTACGGATTGAAGAGTTCAAAACAACAATTTTTGAAATGCATCCAGATAAGGCTCCGGGACCCGACGACATGAATCCGGCATTTTTCCAGAAGTGTTGGCATGTAGTGGGGTCAGATATTTTTTAAAATTGTCGCAATTGGATAGAGCAAGGGGAGTTTCTGACCACCCTAAACGATACGGTGATAGTCCTGATTCCTAAAAAAGATAAGCCTACATGTATGAAGGACCTTCGACCTGTAGCTTTGTGCAACGTTCTTTACAAACTCATTGCTAAGGTGATTGCGAACCGCCTCAAAATCCTTCTACCAAGGATCATATCTCCCATGCAATCGGCGTTTGTCCCGGGTTGACTCATCACTGACAACATCATGGTCGCTTTTGAGATTATACATTACATGAAGAATAAAGGGAAGGGTAAGATTGGGGAAGCAGCTCTTAAGATTGATATAAGTAAAGCTTACGACAGGGTAGATTGGAAATATCTTCGGTTCATCTTGTTAAAGTTGTGTTTTGACAGCAAATGGGTGGAGATTGTTATGGCATGTGTTACTACCGTGAGGTAATCAGTGGCGTTTAATGGTTCTGAAGTAGGACCGATTATCCCAAAACGTGGGTTGAGGCAAGGAGATCCTTTGTCCCCGTACTTATTCATTCTATGTGCCGAGGGTTTATCGACTCTGTTGAGGAAAAATGAGGCTAGGGGGGATATCCATGGGGTTTCTATTTGTCCTGGAAGCCCTAGTGTTTCGCACCTCTTCTTCGCAGACGACAACTTTCTTTTTTTCCGAGCAAATATGACTGAAGGACAGAATATCAAGAGAATTCTAGCCATATATACAGAAGCTTCGGGGCAGGCTGTTAATTTTCAGAAGTCAAGCATTCTGTTCAGTTCAAACACACAACTTTCTGATAGAAACGCGGTGGAAACTTTATTAGGGGTCAGTACTCCTATTGATCACGGGAGATATTTGGGGCTTCCCTCTCTTATCGGTAGAAGGAAAAAACAAGTTTTTGCTTTTATCAAGGATCGTCTGAGCAAACGTATTGCGAGCTGGAAAAGCAAGATGCTCTCCAAACCAGGGAAGGAAATTGTCATCAAGACAGTGGCGCAAGCCCTGCCTGCGTATTGTATGAGCGTGTTCCTTATCCCTCGAGGTACATGTGATGAATTATAGCGAATGATGAACTCTTTCTGGTGGGGATCGGGGACTACTACTAGAAAGCCCATGCACTGGGCGAGTTGAGAGCGGCTTTGTGTTCCTAAAAAATTTAGAGGTATGGGATTTCGGGATCTTCATTGTTTTAATTTAGCTATGCTCTGCAAACAAGCCTGGCGTTTTATAGCGTTTCCTGACTCACTGCCGAGCAAAATCTTCAAAGCCAAATATTTCCCCTCTTGTAGTTTTATGGAGGCAAGGGATCGACCTAATTCCAGTTTTACTTGGAAAAGTATTTTTGCGACCAAGGATATTTTGAGCCATGGGGTTCATTGGAGGGTGGGTAATGGAGTTTCGATTAATGTTTTTAAAAATCCATGGGTTCCTGAAGCCAATAATTTTTACGTCTCTTCTCCTTTTAGTTTGGATGTTGGTAATCTGAAGGTGTGCGATCTGATTAAGGAAGATGGTCATGGTTGGGATGCATCAATGTTGGATGGTTTGCTTACTCCTTACGATGTGGGTCGGGTATCCAGGATCCTAATTGCTATATCAAAACCCCCTGATCAATTAATTTGGCATTATAGTTCGGATGGCTCTTATTCGGTAAAAACTGGTTATCGTGTGGCTTTGTCCTTGTTTACTGATATCGTCAATCTCTTCATGGACGGTCCCCGGAATCATTTGTGGAACATGGCTATTCCACCAAAGATCAAAGACTTTATCTAGCGCTGCCTACGCAATTTCCTCCCCTATAAGGATCATCTTCGTCGAAAGGGCATTGCGCTTGACACTGCATGTGATATTTACGGGCACGTAGAAGGCCTGGATCACGTGTTGATGGCATGCTCCACAGCTAAAGCAGTTTGGTTGTCGATGGGTTGGCAGCAGCTAAGTACGGGGATCAAATCCTTTCTAGATCATAGCCTAAATACACAGTCGATCACGTGCCTTGAACGTATGATGACGATGCTGTGGAGTGTTTGGTATCATTGTAACCTCAGAGTATGGCAAAGCAAGACTGTTTCTCCTAAGTTGGTAGCTAATTTTGCCGATAGTTTCCTAAGCGATTGGCAAGTGGCACGGGAGATGTTTGAGAAGGCCAACACCTTAACTGGCGTTTTAAGAGCTAGTTCTTCTGCATGGGTTAGACCTCGGGAAGGTTTTCTAAAATGTAACGTGGATGCGGCAGTCTTTAAAGAAAAGAATGTCACGGGCTTTGCCGCGGTACTTAGGGACGCACGAGGGAGGTTTGTGACTGCTATTTCAGATTTTTTCCCTGCCCTGTTTGACCCAGTTCTGGCCGAAATTATGTCTATAAGGGAAGCTCTATCTTGGTTAAAAGATTAATAGCTTGACAAGGTAAATGTGGAGTCGAATTGTTTGGCAGCCGTCCAGTCAATTTTAGCTCCTTCGCCAAATCGGTCTTAGATTGGAATTTTGGCTCTTGATTGTTTATCAATCAAGCGACATTTCCTTCACTTGTCCTTTCAATGGACGCGTAGGATTGCCAATAAGGCTGCTCATGCTTTAGCCAGGGTAGCCTTATTACATGTAAACCCACATCACTGGACTGATCGTCCTTCTTGTTTAGTCTCCATTTAAAATTCAAATAGTTCGGTTTCTTTTATTATTGAGGGAGAAAGGCTAGTAGGTTCCGGTTGTACGGGATAAGCCTGTTGGCTTGGGTTAGTTCTCTTTTCCTTTCCTGCCTTTGTCTGTTTTATGCGCTACTATCGATTTTCTTCAAAAAAAAATATGACTTCTTTCATGCCAATATAAACCCTTATAGATAAGATAAGACATCCTAACTTTAAAGTTTAATTCTAGATGCTGATACCACACGAAAGCCTTGAGACAACAGCTAACCACTTGCGATATGATAAAGCAGACCTTTACAAGAGCTTAAAGATAGACAAAAATGCTTGTAGCTAAGCTCCAGGTATGTTAGTCGAGACATAAGCCCTTCATCTCTCAACAGGCATCAACTCTCAAAGCTTGCCTTTTAGAAATCTAAACTAACTAATCTTTTTTGTATAACTTAAAACTCAAATAAGATCATAGGTCTGATACTTTCTGATGCTCACGATCCTTATACAAAGACAAGTGTATAATATGTTCTTATCTCTGTGTAACATAAGTAAACCTATTGAAGATTCAAGTTTTTAGGGGAGAGGGAGAGTTCTAGAGAAAAGTCACAGAGAAAATACCCTTCTTTTATTTAATGGAAACTTTTCTTGAATACAATGGAAGAGCTTCTTTGCTTATACAAGAAAAGGAGATTAAAAATGACAAATAACTCTAAATAAGAATAATGTCACATCAATAACTCCACATAAATACAATGTCACATTATATAGTAAAGGAATAAGAGCAAAGTCACATCATAAAAAGACAAGATGTGACACCTTTACGTAAAGACAAACAACTTTAAATATAAAGATTCCAAAGACAATAAAAATCTTATTTATCTCATCTTTATTTGCTAGGTTCTTGTCATGATTACAAATTTAATGGAAAAGCCCCTCCACTCATATTGTCACAATAAAAATTTATCTAGCTCCTCTTTATCAATCATGAGAACATCATTATTTAAGTTTTGGGCATCTTAGAAGGTGGAAGTTTGGGACTGAGATGGTCCAGTGGTATTTAGGCCCAAGTTTATAAGGTTGTCTAAAATTGTAAAGTTTGACATTTGAGGTTTTCCATGAATGAATTCTCCTGGGTAAGGTCTAACGAATGTAGAGACAACTGGTAGTACATACTTAGGAAAATGATTTAGGTCTCTAAAGAAGTCCTCAAGACTTTTAAAGACATTTTCTTTATATCTTAGCCATTGAACTAAGGTATGCCAGAAATACACCTGGTTTTCATAATAGATGGACCCATTACGTGTTGTGATATAAGGTTGATGGAGGACAAAGAAGCAATGGGTGGTTTACTTCTATAATAGAGTCTCCCATAACCTGAGATACTCAATAACTTATGAGAGCTGAGTTTTCCATCTCATCAGTGGTTGATACCACTTAAGGAAGGTCTATAAGAGGGAAACCTCCATTTTCCCTATCATATAAATGTTAATATAAGTGTAAGGAAGGAAAAGAGATATAGTACAGGCTATAGGGTAGAGAGAGCCTATAAGTAACCAATGCATTTGCTGAGACTGGGCCATTAATGAAAAACATATTATGATATGGTGTCTTAATTTTAAAGAGAGATAGGTAGAAATACAAGCTTGATTGTTTAAGAAAGAGATGAAGATAGTAGAAGAGGCTTATTCAGGCAAGAGTGGCTATTGCATCAATACTGGTGGGTTTTCTTTCAATGGGAGTAAAAAACTTATTTTTCTTAACAGTATTAAGTAGGTCAGCCATCAAAAGGATGACAGGAATAGTTCTGGAAAGAGTGATGAGGCTAATACATTTTTTTAGGCCAAGAGAAGAAATCAACTAAGATGTTATGATGGCTTTTGATATGTTTAATTGTGAACTTATAGAGGGAAAACTAATCTTTCTAGTGAAGCAATTGACTTTCTGAAAGAAAAAAAAAAGTCTTTTGTTTGATCCAATATCTTTGGAATGGACGCGTTGTCCATTTCTACTGCAAAAAGATAAGGGCTAAGGTAGAAATTAAACATTTCTATACCTCTTTTTTTCTGCCAGAATCTCTTTGTAGATTGTATCCTAGTGCTTTTACCGGGTTTAAATTATCCACTAGTATCAGTATGTCCATAATAAAACCTCTTTCCTTCTATTTCGTCTATTAATACTGCTCCCCAAAAATCTTCACTTGGATCAGTTTGTAATCCAAGTTCTGGAGCCTTAATCATCTTCATCATCTGCTTGCTTGTTCTCTCCATCGTGAGAATTAATAATTTAAGTATGAATTAATAATTTCATATTTCTATTCCCCCAAGGCAACTTCAGCTATAAATGGCTAGTTATATGATCTATTGTGTGGCACCGAATCGGTATGCCGGCAAAAGCGTTACAGCAGTGGCTTTGCTAGACCTACCCAATACCAAACCAGCCCACTGGTTGACTTTAATGCCGTAGTTGGAGATGGTTTCTGGTTCTTACCTGCCGCGGTAATTATACCGTGAGCGACGGAGAGTCATCTCATTTATTATCAACATATATGGATATTTCATCTCTTTTAAAAAATTATATTTATATATGTGATTAATATTCATTCAAGATGGAAAAGGTCGGGCTTGAGTTAGGTAATGAAGAGTAAAAGGGAACCGTAATTGCACATTAGAAATTTAGGCAGTAAGATCACTCAGCAAGAGGATTTATATACACAAACCTCTTACCTTGAACATTTCTTTGGTCAACCTAATCTGTCTATTTCTTGTTTCCTGTGATTTAATTAATTTACTAGTGTTTTTTAGTTCTTTCGTGAAACCTTCAAAATATTATATATATAGTAGCAGCCTATTGAGGCTGGAATGGATTTACGTCAAGTTTAATAATCGTGTGTGCCCTTTTAGCAGCTTTGAGAACCATCTCCTCTTCTTGGTCATACCTGCTGCTTCTCTCTCGTCTACTGAGCTGTTTAATACCCTGTAATTCTCTCCCCATAGTTCTCCAAAGGAAACCCCTTTCAGGATTTTGATCACCGCCCAGTTTCAGTATCAGCTGCGAGAATTGAATTTCTTCATCAGGCATAGCAGGTTTCGTTCTAAAGATTTTGTTTTGTATCTTTCTGCAGTATAGCGTTTGAATCATGAAGAAAAAAGGACACAGCCAAAACAAGTTCGTCCGAATCGTGACGCTTCCATTAAAAGTTTTGGGGAAAGCAAAGGATTTTTACGTCAGGAGCCTCACAAACTGTTCCATGAGTGGTAGTCATGGTCATCGCATGGCCTTGCCAGATGGGCAATTCTCTTCTTTGCCAAGGAGTTTCAGTGTTGGTTCGCAGAGGCCTGATGCGGGTGAGGATTACAGAGAGCTAGTGAGAGCTGCTTCCGTCAGGAGCCTTGGTCACAAAAGCGAAATGGAAATGTACAGGCAACAACTGAGGCAGTCATCCAAAGGGGGATCTGAGATTTTGCCCAAGAGCTCTACTGTTTGTATGGGACGAATTGATGAAGATAAGGCATGTGATGACTTCGAAGAAGCTGGTGAAAAGAGAGAGGTGTATCCGAGAAGCAGGAGCTATGCTGTTGCCAAACCAAGTGTTGTCTTTTGATCGGTTCGGCGAATTCACGGTTGGTGTGGTTTGGTTTCAGCTCTTTTCTTGCTGCTATAAAATGTAATTTGCATTTGACCCGTGTGACTCGCTTTCTTCTTTCAAGCTTAAATGGCGATTGTCCTTTAAGGTTTAAGATTCATGGGTTCCTGTTCCTCCTTTTCTTCTTTTCAGTAAAGACAGATAATAATACGGAAAAGAACCAAACAGGTTAGTGCCAATGGTTGAGCACTCTTATCTCTTAATTAGAAGTCTCGAGTTTAAGTCCTGGGAATGAAAAAATTTATTTCGCCAGTATTTTACCTCTTATGAGCTGACCCTATGCGAGCGGAAATTAATTTAGAGGTGAATAGTTTAAAGGCACCTTCTTATAATTGGGACCTTCCTAAGATATTTCGTAAGCTTAAAAAAAATACGGAAGAAGGCGTGCGAGCATTAATTAAACCATTCATAGAAATAAGATAGGCGAAATATATATTTATTATTTCAATTTAACGTTTTTAATTCCTAGATATTAAATTTTTAACTAATCATATATTCAGATCATCAATTACTGCACCCTTTTCCTTGTAATTTTTACAAACAGATTATTAATTAATAGTACAAATTTTAGTGATGTGAATATTTAAATTAGATGTAAGAAGTATTGATACAGAATAATTAAAATGTAAAAAATTAAAAATTAGTAACCGAAAGATTGAGATAAAAATATTATTTAAGTTTAAAGATTAAAAATATGATTATTCCAAAGAAAAAACTATGGAACGTTATTGTTCGTGGCATTGCATATATGGTTATTTCTTCACAACGGTCAATGAAAATGACTCCCACACCTCCGTTTTTACTCGTTCAAGCATCGGTCGAATATTTAGCCAAATTGCCGAGCGACAAATTAAACATGCAAAGCGTCCCAAAATGATTCGCGAGAGGGACATTAAACGAGGAAATGTCGGATGTAACTTATGCTTAATATGCTACTCCAAAGCTTGATTTTTTTAAATACCAATGAGCTTGTCGTTATTATTCAAAAAAAAATGAAGGAGGAGAATTGTTAAAAGTATTCGTTCATATCATTGTTTACAGAATAACATTGGCAACATGATCACAAGTCAATTATTCCACTAAATGATAAAATTTTCAAAAATCTAATCATTATTTCTCAATCATGCACAACGATGACTTCACTTCTTTTTCATACTCTTCAACGATCTTGGCTGCAGCTTTTTTTCTATGCTAAAATTAGATGTTCATTATAATTACATATTGTTTTGTAGTGTGGTTTTCGTGTAAGTACATTAAAAAGTGCAATACAAAAACTCTGATTATAACTCAACTCTAAATATGTATATATATATTGCACACTTTTGATTTTTTTTAAGGAAAGCTTCATTTTTAGACGCTTTTTCTTGGAATTCTTTAAAAAATTTACAATTATTAATTATAAGTTTTGTAACAAAATTGAGTTTAAGAAAATCAATTTGGATCCAGATTAAAGATAATAAAGAAGTTAAATAAAGAACTTAATTAAATAGGGTAAAGTTCAATGAGAAAAAAAGAGTTAAGAGTTCTCATTAGTGTGGATCAATTATTCATTGAGTTTATGATATGAAAGCCTAATAAGGTTCCGATAATAGCTGTTAAGGCCTTCTGGTACCTGCTTAAGTAAGTTTGTAAACATATAGATTCTTTGACCTTATGAAAATGTCTGAGCATTAAGAAAAAGTGCATAAAAACGTTAACAACATAAAGATGTATGATTTTTGCAAAGGTTGTTAGAAATGTCTCAACAGCTTGTTTATTATTTGATGAATTTATTCAAATAATCTAACAACTTCCATCAGTTTATTCATCAAAAAATCGACAACAAAATAGGTCATTTTCTATATTATTTCCGTTTATACAAACTTATGGTTTATCTTAGACCGATGACTAAGGTTGTAATACGTGGTGTCATATTGGTTTCATGATTATATGAAGTTCAATAGAGATTTTCAAGTTTCTCTATCAAGAAATAAGAGAAATTAATCTGTTTTTCTTATATAAACTACATATATGAGGTTTGGATTGATTTTGATACAAGTATTGCAAGGAAAACGAGTGAAAAAACAAAGTTTTGGATATTTTTTAGCAAAAATTCATCATAATCGAATCAAAATCACCAAAAACTGTCACCAAAAATCACATGATTTGGATGTTGGGAAGAATAAGCAACTCCCTCGTGAGAGCTACTTTGCTATAATGCATCAACATTTGGCGCATACATCATTCACGTGAGATACAATGAACATATCTACGGGCACGTAGGTGCATGTTTTATATGCACCATGAAGAACAATGCACATTTATGCGTGTTTGAAACGTAGGCTACACATCCCTCACGAATTTTGTGGCACGTGCATGCACCATCCAACCATGCACAATACTGACATCAGTACACTAAAGGACAAAAATTCAAAATTTCCAAAATTTACAAAATGATCTCTTAAGTTATTTTGGGTTAACTTTTGGGTCCTGTGAATCATAAAGTGAGTTTTTAGATAAATTTTCCTAGATTTATTATATTAGTAATAAATAAAGTTTAACTCTAGAAAAGTTTAAGTAAAATTAACAAAGCTATAATTAAGTGAATTTTCATACAATTGGCTTCAAATATATGAGATACATGTTGTTTTTGTTATTTCATATAGTTGATTTATTATTGTGTATTGCATGATTATCATTTTGTTGAGATTTTCTTTGTAAGGAATTCTCATATAAGGTTTGTTGATAATGTTCTACAACACTGATATGTGATAATAAGAATGTGAATGAGGATTTTACATTGAATAATGGTGAGTTGTCATATATTATACTCATACAAGTAAATGTGAGAATAACATGTAAGTGTATCCCTTGTATTTATATAACAGTTTGAGTAATAATGAGAATGTAATCATCACATTATCCTTTCAAGTTAGTATTTGAAATGTTTTTCTTATATGTTAGGGGATGTCTATAATCTTATAGTTGGTTATTCTACTCACATGTGTTAAACTTATATGAGATTTTGATATGTACATAGAGGCATTTGATATAATCATTGCTTGAGTAATCTAGTCACTCACAAGTGGTAGAATCATTAGAGTTGATAGTGTGTACTGATCACTTACATATAGAGGTCTTATCTATGCATATTATGTATTCAGCCTACAAGTATTTCATGATATATGTGATAAGATGTTCATTACAAATATTGTTTTATGGCTTTAATTATCACCACTATCCTACATTTGCACTAATGGTTTACATTATCTATTTGTAGTCACATTTTTTGTGAATAAAAATAGTGTCACTATTGAAACCCTTACTGATTTCAACTTCAAGAAGTGGAAATAAGAGATGGAGTTCACATTAAAGATGGCAGATATCAATATGATTATGGTTAGAGACAGATCGCTAGTCTCCACATCCATCAATACAGAGGCTAAAAAACAACTTTTGTTAAAGAAATTAGTCCTAGATCATCTACTAAATGGACTTCCCAATACCAATATAATTAGATATTTCCTCAACAATGTGTCTCAAGGATATATGGTATCTTCAAATGTTGAGATAGGAACCTTACTAAAAGAACTATATGAGATATACATAAGTAGGGGGACTGAGGGAATACATTATTTGGATAGTCCACCTTCAAAGTAAGCTAAAGCCATTGAATATTTTTATTCCTAATGCTAGTATTATACATTAAGCTCTGAATACTCTTCCTTTAGAACTTGGTATTTTGATTACAATATAAAACTCTTAGGTAGAGGCTTGGGACATAAATTCATTAATTAACTGATGTTTTTGAGAAGAAGAAGCTAAAAAATACAAGTCAAACAATTTTGATAGCGGAAAGCAAAGCTTACTCCACCTAAAAATATTGGTTAGTCTAGTATAGTTAGTGGTCCTATGAACATCATGAAGAGTATGATATAAGATGTTTCTTTTGAATAAAGAAGGGGCATAAAAAGCTAGAGTGCCAGAAATACAAAACCTGGAAGGAAAGGCAAGAATTATTAGGTAACTTCTTAACTTATATGATAAATAAAAATAATACTATTATAGCCACTTCAAGGTCTTGGTGTCTAGATAGTGGAGCTTTACACTATATTGCCTCCATAATCTAGGGAATCATACTAAAAAGAAAGCCAAATAGGAAGGAGGCAAAACTGATGATGGGGATCAATGAAGAATTAGACTCAATAAAGTTATTTATTTATCGTAGATACATGATTCAAACTTATATTATATGGAACATTGTATATATTATCTTTTAAACCAAATTTGATTTCTATTTTTGCTTTGGATAAAGATGGTTATAGTTATGTAATTGAAAATTATGTTGTATATCTATCTTTCAATACAAAATATATCGGTATAACCTTCTTATCATATGGTTTGTATATCATGTTTCTGGCTTTCAGTGAGAAGTATGCTTCTTTATATCTTCCTAAATAGGTTAATAGAAACTAATCCTTGATAAAGGAAAAAATATATGTTATGGTCTATGGTTTAGGCCATATTTCTATAAACAAAGTTGAAAGATTAATAAAGGATAACATTTTTCCACCTTAGATGATCTAGAAACATATATTCATTATTTTAGGAAAAAATTGATCAAAATAAAGACAAAAAGGGTAAGCTCATACTTATGGCTTTTAAAAAGTATATATGCCACATATGTGTGCCCTTTATACAACTACAATATGTAACTTAGGATATTTTGTAGCATTTGTTGATGACTATTCCTGTTATAACTATGTGTTCTTGTTAAAATAAAAGTTTGAAGTTTTTAATAAATTTAAGATCTTTAAGATTGAGGTTAAGACCAATTGAGAAAGCCAATCAAATTTGTCATATCTAACTATATAAGAGAGTATTATGGTGGATATGGGGTTTTAGGATAAGAAAAAGGTTCATTTGCCAAATACTTAGAATCAAGTAGAATGGTAGCTTTGTTTATTATATTAGGTAATCCTGAGTAAAATAGTGTAGTCAAAAGAAAAAATCTCACCTTTAAGGATATGATGAAATTAATGCGAAGTAGAACTAACCTATCATATTACCTTTGAAGCGAAGCCATAAAGACTAATATGTATATACCTATACCAAAGTTGCCTTTTGAGCTTTAGAAAGGGTGGAAACCCAATCTTACTAATCTGTGTGTATGTTAAGGTGTGCATATATAATCCTTATAAGGATAAATTGCATTCTCATTTCCACTCGTTGTTATTTTGTATGATATCATAACCACTTTAAAGGATACAAATTTTATTATAGAGAAGGAGGATCCAAAATAGTGAAATAAAAAAGAAATAAATTTTAAAACATAATATCTATGATAATGGTGGTCCCTCTTTTTTTTTATGATAAAGAGTGGATATGACGGTTATATCCTATTCATCACTTACTCAACTGGGACTAGAGGATCTGGGTTTGAGAACCATACCAGTACAGGAATATAGTCTTATATATGTACAAACTAAGATTCTTGAAATATACGATTATGCCGAACTAGTTTGGTTAAGAAGATCCAATAAAGTGAGGAGGCTTATGATATCATCTAATTATATAGTTTATTTGGGTGAAGAAGACTATAAAATTGGACATATAATAGATCTAATTACTTTTACAAAAGTTGCTTTTAGACCTCAGGCAGCTTTATGTTAGGATGATATGAAGGACAAAATGCAGTTCATAAAGCATAATCAGGTGTGGAATTTTGTAGTTTTACCTCATAACTGTACGCTTGTTAATTACAAATGGTTTATAAGAACAAGAAGGACTCCCGAGGTAGGGTTGAATAGTTCAAAACCTGGTTCGTTGTCAGAGGATTCTCTTTAAGAGAAGGTGTTAGCTTTAATGTCACCTTTTCTTTAATGTCTTCCAAGGATGCATTTAGAGTGGTCATGGAAATAATAGTTCATTATGATATGGAGCTACATCAAATAGACATTAAGACCATTTTCTTGAATAAAGAGTAATTTGAGGGCTTTAAGATTAGAATAAAGTTGTTATTGTCTGCAATTGAGGAAATTCCTATATGGTTTAAAACAAGCTTCCAAACAGTGATACCTAAAATTTGATGAGGCTATTACTTTATTTGGCTTCATGAAAAATAAGGTTAAAAAATGCTTATATGACAAGGTAAAGGGGAATAAGGTTTTATTTTTACTTTTATATGTAGATAATATCTTACTTGCATTAAATGACTCGATCTGTTGTGTGAAATTAAGCAACTTTTGGTCAAGCATTTTGATATTGAGGTCCTTAGTGATCTATCTTTAATCCTCAATATTCATAATCATCGGGATCAATCTCAAAACTTATTAGGTCTCTCACAAAATGCTTAAATTAAGCGAGTGTTGTAAAGGTTTAATATGGTTGCTTATAAACCTCTTGCAACATTTATCTCTCATAGTGAGAGGTTAACTTTGACATGGTATCCAAATAATGATATAGAGAGAGGCCATAAAGAATGTCCCTTATTTTAGTATGGTAAACAGCTTGGCGTATGCTCGGATATGTAGTAGAATAGACATTACATTTGTTATTGGACTGCTGGGTATTTGTCTAACCTAGTTATAGATCATTGGAATGTAGTTGAATGAGTTTTGAGATACCTTAAAGGAACTAAGGATTATATGATTGAAAGCCTTTAATGGTCATTGGGAATATATACAGATTAACCTTTATCTTAAGTCTTTAGGATACGTAAAGATATTTTGATAAATATATAGATTTATAAGATATTAGGGGATATAAGAGTTTAATCCCATACAATTTTTCTTTAATGCAATTTAGCATTTAATGAGAGAAAAGAAAATTTTATATTGTAGTTTAACATAAAGTTTAGAGAAGATAAGACCAAAAAATGAAACAATGATACATTTCATATTATACATCCCATGAGGGGTAAGACATATTTTATATAATCTATATGACAAGAAGAAAATTCCAATATGTTTTGCATTGAAAGATAATTGTACAATTGAATTATAAATGAAAAAATGATAACCCTCTTTGTTTAACATTGATACAGATATCAGATTTCGTCTAAAAGACGGTATATAACATATGTCATGTAATACAAGTATAAGCCTCGTATCGAGGTTAAACCATACATTCCTTATAAACTGTTGATAGTGGTAGGTTGCATAATATTTTAATGGGTAGTTTAGTATGTGTTTAGCTATTAAATTGAATGCTTAATGCATGTTTAGGTTAGGATTTTGTTATTTAGTTAAATATTTGTGTTTTGTGTGTTTTATGGGTTAGAGCACCCGAGTGAGATTCAACTTGAATATTTATTTTGAAATTATAATATTATTTAGCTTTTTTATATGTTTTAATATTTATTTTTGATATTAGTTTTATTTCCTACAAGAAAATGAAACATCTCTTTAAATAATTTCTTACAAAATGGAAGTGAATTTGTCAAACAATTGTAAAGTAAATGTAAACCCATTGTTTAATATACTTTAAATATTATTTATATGCATAAATAATTGTTATTACAAAATAAAGTACATATAAAATTAATAAAAGTTCTTTTTATTTTTATGTTGCCAAACAATCTATTGTATGAAACTCTTTTAAAAAAACTATTTTTTTAATTGACAGCTAAACAGTCAACTGGTTTCTTAGAAAAACTTTTCTAAAAAAACTCTACTGACAAAAGTTCTACTGATATAAGCTCATCCAAACAGGCACTTAAACTCATTTCCTTATAAGTTGCTATTCACTCCCAACTTTTGACACTCATACCTTCACCGTCCAACCATCATTTCCAGCGATTTAGGAATCTACGGAAAGCTCTCGAGATGTTTTATGACACCCTAAACTTATTAGATTTGGAGAAATCACGATTGGAAATTTTGATTCATTTAGGTAAGTCGTTGATCTCCTATTTTTAGTCATGTTTGAGTGAAACTAATACCACCATAGTGTCTAAAGGCCTTAAACATATAGGAAAGGAGGGAAACTCGACACCAATTGACCTATTTACCGTGAACAGAAATGGGTTGTCTTTGAGTTTTAATCCTTCGATTCTCGCAAACTGAGAGGATTTTCAATGCAACATCAGTGCCATTGGATTCTCGAAGGTAAGCTTGTCATTTCTGAGTGGCTGGTGAAGATCACTACCTTTTCGGCCCCAGTGCATGTACCCC
>JANKOD010000006.1:4728226-4748236 GCA_026284645.1 Erythroxylum acuminatum | reverse complement strand
AATTGTAAAGTAAATGTAAACCCATTGTTTAATATACTTTAAATATTATTTATATGCATAAATAATTTTTATTACAAAATAAAGTATAGTTAAAATTAATAAAAGTGCTTTTTATTTTTTATATTGCTAAACAGTCTAATGTATGAAGCTCTTTCAAAAAATCTGTTTTTTTTCATTAACAGTCAAACAGTCAACTGGCTTCTTAGAAAAGCTCTTCTGACAAAAGCTCTACTAACAAAAGCTCTACTGATATAAGCTCATCCAAACAGGCACTTAGTCTTTTTCACTAAACTTATTGTTGTCATTTAATTGATATGGAATGGTATCATACCTAATCAATTGATGGTAAGCTTTGATTTAGATATTGGGTTTGAATCAATTAATTTAGAAAAAATTGAGACTTATTATGACTATCCTAATATGTTTTAAACTAATAGCTTGAATTGTAAATATTATTTTTTAAAATCAATAATCAATATTACAATTAGATGAGATCTTTTACTTAAATCGGAGTTTAGTATGTACTTTACTTTAGTCCCCTATCTACTTTCCTAACATAAAGAAATTAGTTGAATCAAAAAACAATGTCAAGCGACAATACTAACAAAGAAGCAAGAAATCTTGTAAGCAAGTTGCATAATTAATGAAGCCACGAGAATTGTTTGTTCCCCTTAATTAATAATTAGTGATAAGACAACACTTAAAAAGTAGCATTTATTTTAATTCCATACTTTCTTTCTTCTAATGTTTCCATGCAACTTACTTAATCGAAAAAGATTTAAGGGTAACTAAATTTAAAGTTAAATAATTTATAAATTAATAAATTTAAAGATAAATATTAACTTTTTATTTATGTATGAGGTGTTCTATACTTCATTTTTCAAAAAAGTCTTTCAAATAATATAATTATTTAATTTGTTTTTTTTTAAGATGTAAAAAAAATTTAAAGATTATAATTATTTAATATGGCTTATATAAATTTCGGTCACTTATATATCACTTTTCAATCACAAGTATATATATTATTATGATCAAAACATAGATGTATATTTTTTTATTAACTAAGAAACATATTGAAATTTTAAATTTCTTTTTAATTTAAATATTTTATCCATAATAAATATGCTTTATAAATTAAATATATCTTAAATTTAAAGAATAAAAAAATATAATGTCAAAATTTTTTAGAATTTTTTCAGTTCAGTTAAAATATTTTAAAATTTAAATTTAATTTTTCAAATTCGTATAACTCAAGTCAAAAAGTTAACTCTATGAGTTTTTTTTTTTAATTACAAGGGACGAAAAAACAAGAAAACTAGCATTGTTGGCGGGGATACGTCACGCCTTGCGCATCGCGGTGCAGAAGCGCCTGGAGGAACTCTGGAGGGTCCGAAAGAAGGCGCAAGCCCGGTCGTAAAACTTGTGCAAAAGCCGCCAATCTGTCGGCACACTGGTTGGCCTCCCTAAAGGCATGTTGTGGACCTCCTAGTCGCGTTGCAGCAAATCTCGGATACCTGCAATCAAAGAAAACCCATCAGTTATAGGTCCGTAAGAAGCAGAGAGGATGTTAATGACCTCGAGCGAATCGACTTCAACAATAACACGTCGGAACCCCAGGTCCCAGGCCAATTGGAGGCCGGTGAACACGCCCCAGCATTCTGCAGATAAAGACGATCCCCTCTCAAGGAGATGCTAAAATCCACCACGTCACCGCCTATGACAATCTCGAATTAAACCTCCGGCTGTGGTCAGGAAAGGTCCAACTTTGAAGGCACCGTCTGCATTTAATTTCACCCAACCCTTCGGAGGCTTAGACCAGTCCACAGGACTTCCCTCAGCTAGTCCCTGGCTCGGAAAAACTTGCTTTTCTAAGGCGCGAGCGTGACCAATCTAGTCCACGTAATCTAAGATGGTCCGCGTACCGTCCTCCGACCAGACAAAGCCACGTTCAAAAAAGTTGCTGTTTCGCCATTTCCATAAGATCCAAACGGCGACTCCGTAAATCGTGGCCCAAGTGACCCGATTGATATGCGAGTGAGAGCTAAGGTTCGTCACCAGCCAGGGCCCCTCATCCTGTTGGAAGAAATTCGCATCCACCACTTCCCTGGGAAAGTGACGCCAGAAAGTTTGCACTTGCGGGCAGTCACGAACTGCATGGATGGTCGTCTCTTCCTGTCCACAGAAATGGCAACCACTATCAACAGCGATGTACCTGACTACGCGCAGCTGATTAGTCAAAAGTTTGCGATTAGCAAGTAACCACAGGTAAGACCGAACCCGCTATGGTCTAGGCCACATCCAGATAAGCTTCCACAGCATATGATTAATGGAGCAACCTTTCGACATAACATTTGGACATCCACATTACAATATTGTAAACAATTTGTATCTGATCTTTTAATTATTTTTCTATGATTCACAAGCCTCACATAATTTCTTTGGGTGATTTTACCATGTCCTATTAATATTTGAGGCCTATGAGGAGTTGATGCCATGATTTTTGACTTGGTCTTAAAAATGGAGCTCCTTTCGGTTGTTGTTTGCTCAGATAGTTGGACGTAAACGAAATAATTCTACCACATTTATATGTATTATCTATTTTTTATATTCAATAGCAATTATGTTCATTTTTTATGACATTTATCATGTTTATAGTATGAAATTGACCGCCGATTTTCTTTATTCTAGTGTCTCACACCTTACATGTTCAATTTATTTTTAAAGTAAGTTGGAATAACAAGTGGTAAAAGCAAGTTACAAACCTAATACTCTAGTTTGTTCAAGATTTTGGTTATTAACCTTTTCATTTTGGCTTTTTTTCTTTGAATCTCTTACAGTGCACGTCAGTGTACTTAAATTTTTGTCTATTGCTTAGTTGATTCTTCCTTGTTTTGATTCTTCAACTTTAAGTATATATTATCGACTAAGTATGTATGATTGTTCATTATTGATAGTACGTGAACATAGGTTTGAAAATATATTAGGTATAGAAGTTAGATAAGATTAGACTTTAGTAACATTTCATAAGGTTTAGTGATAAAAAAATGGTGATTGTTTTATACGAGTAGTATTTGGTTTATATAAACTATGTATGCTTAATATAACATTGAAATTTATGTATAAAAGGTAAATGGTGATGGGTGGTTAGGATGGGAAATTAACTTTATTTTATATTGAAAAGTTTGTTTGCGAGGAAGATATGGAATATGTGGGTTAAGATATAAAAGTTTTGACATTGAAATTTATAGGTTTTATTATTAGGACCATGAGAGGATGCTCAAGAAGCAAATAGGTTTATATATAGGATGTTAAGTGGTTTAAATAATAGGTTGATTAAGGTGATAAGATGATATTTGGTTATGTTAATTAAACTTATCTATTTTATTTTGGCTATATTTTGGTGCTTAAATAGGATAATTAATATTTATTTTGTTTTAGGAGATAACAAGTAGAGATTGCATCAAATTGGAGTATTATGGGTCAAAATCATGAATTTGAAAAAAAAGTGGACATATTATTGTAGTAAATAAGATAAGATTATGCCTAATGCCAGATTCACCTCAATAGTTCAATTAAGAAACTTATTTCCGTCCCTATTATGTAGGGATTTGGATTTGATTTAGATAGAAATTTTTGCAAGATAGAAGTAGGCTAGGTTTTGAGTAGGAAAAGAAGGGAAAGATATATCAAACAACTTCTATACCTCATTCTCTTTCTTTCTTAGTAGTTTTCTTTTAATCTTTCATCATTTCTTCTATTTTTAGTGCTAAAACTAAAGCCATATATGACTAAACTCAAATATTCTGATTTAAAAGGATTCAAAGTTCTAGTTGTAATCTTACGAGGTTTTGTTCTAAACTTAGATTTTTGTTTCAATTCAAATATTTCTTATTTATTGTTATTTTATTTCATGAATATCCAGTATTGATTGATTTGACAAATTAGTATGAAGTTGAAAAATTAATTTGATGTTGACTATTCTATAGTTATCCATGAATTCAGAATTTAGTGATTTTGTAATTGTCGTAAAGAATTGGTAAAAGTAACAAATAAGTTATTTATGAAATTACATATTTAACTCATGAGAATCAATAAAACTAAATTGAATAGTTCTAATTATTTAATTTAGGGTTTAGTATTTTCACTCAGCTTATTGATATCATTTAATTGATATGGAATACTATCATACCCAATCAATTGGTGGTACGTTTTAGTTTGAACCAATTAATTAAGAAGATTTTGACATTTATTATGACTCTCCTAATAGGTTTCGACCTAAATGCTTGAATTGTAAAATTTATTCTTTTTAAACCAATGATCAATGTTATAATTGGATGAGATCTTTACCTTGAATCGAAGTTAAATATCATTGAATTTCTCATTTTAATATTTAGTTGATTTATTTTGATTCCTTGTTAAATTTTGTTTATTAGTTAATTAATCATAAACCCCCTCATTTTTTTATCAATCGAAATTAAGAAACTATAACTAGTTCCACGACTACTATAAGAATTTAGAGAGTTAGAATTAAGTTTAAGGATTTCAACAACTCGATCAGAAGGTAAAAAAAGAGCGATGCTTGTGTGATGGAGATATATAAGTTCATTGCAAAACATAACATGATAGAGATCTATATTGATTATAAATCCAGTTTGCTACATTTAGTACAAAATATGGATGTCGAAGTTAGTGTTGAATGTTTTGATGATGTTGCTGATGTTGAAGTTATTACTAGGATTGCAAATTACGTCCCTGTCAATATCACTTAATTCATTATTGTACAATCTATAAATGAATATGAAGTTGAGCAATAATTGATAGGTGTATGTGACAATGAATTTTATCTAGCTAAGGAATAAGAGAATATATGTTTTGATGTAAGGATTAAAGAGGACCTTGATTCAGGTTTTATTAATGAAGAGTTAAAATTGTTTGGAGATTTAGCTATTTTATTTAAAAAGGGACAACTGAAGAAAAATAATCAAGAGCAATGTCTATAATATGTAAAAAAAGAAAGATAAATGCAACAAATGATGAAGTTGATAATAGTGACATTTATGTACAAGATGACAATATGACATATTAGTTTGAGTCAAATGACAATTATGGTTTGAAGAACAAGATGGTTTAAATGTTGAAGAGGGGTTAAGAAATAAATCAAAATTTTATAGATTCGACCTTCATAAGGTAAAGATTGAGATTCAACTTGGCATATTGTTTAATGATTCCAACCAATTCATGAGAGCCAAATGCGTAAGTACTAAATCATACATTTAAGCCAACTTGGTGAGAGATTTAAATAGTTTATAATTAAATATTTTTAATATTTTTGGTCATTTTTAATTTAGGCACCATTGGTATTGTGGATTAACTATTCACATATATATATATGAAGATAAAAGTTCTTTAGCAAAAGCAAACATGTAATCCTATTTTTTATTAACAAAAATGTGGGTACAAAGTGGCTTCCTAATAATTACTTCAGTGACCTCTCATGACTCACTATATGTAAGCTAGCAAATGTTTGTTTAGAAAGATTTGAGACTCGATGTTGGGTGCAGTATTTGTTATACGGGTAGAAAGTTTGTGATAGAGTAAATGTATTGAGGTGTAAAAGCATAATATGACAAGTAATGAGATTACATGAAAGAACTTTTAAGGTTAAATCCTGGTAATAAAGATGAATTGGTTGTTGAAAGGCCATCACTTAGAGATGATTTATAGCTATGATTTGATATAATGTATGCAGTTTAAATGTTGCAAGAAATGGTTCTTAGTTAGTTGTAGAAGCTTGATCAGACTAGATGGTTACTTTCTTAAAGGTATTATAGAAGGTGAGTTATTGGCAATAGGAGAAAGAGATGAAAATAATCAAATGTTTCATATGATATGAGAAATAGTTCATATTAAAATAGTAGGCACTTAGATTTGGTTGTTATAGTTGTTGAAGAAAGACTTGGATCTAAAAGATAGAGGTGGACGGATATTGATTTTTGATCAATAAAAGATTTAGTATGAACTTTATTAGTTTTGATAACACGAATTTTCTTATGTTAGTTTTTTACTAAATTTTGTCAATTGAATGTTAAATAGTGTTTTGTGAAGGCACTTTATATGTAGTTCCTAAGGTTTTAAGTAAGGTCTTATGGAAGACAAATTTTTGTTAAGTGGAGAAAGAGGGATCATAAACGACTCAAATTGGAAAGACTATTATACAATGTTGTAAGTCATCTAAAAACTTGACTTAAATTATTAAAAGCATATTTCAACTATTCATTCAAGTGTTACATCGGGGATGATAATATTTGTAAAGCAGTTAATGAAATTATTGCTGAAGTTTGGACAAATAACATTATCACATTGCTTGCAAAAATTAGGGTGTTTTCATAAAGAGATTAGTTGAAAATAGAAACATGGCATGTAAGTGAATAGACTACATTGATTCAATAATTAAAAACAAATTGAGAGTTAATAAGGAGTTAAGTATTGATTATGATTTTAAGAGTAATAGTACTAGTAGATTTGAAGTAATACATAAAAAGAATTAAGCATCTTGTGAATTTGAGACATAAGACATGTAGTTCAAGGAGAGAGATTTTGGCCTAACTAAACATGGACCACCATTATTACCTTTGTGTAGGAAAATACCAGGAAGGCCAAAGAAGAATAAAAGAAAGGAGGATTGAGCGAATTTCACTAAAGACAATAAGTTGTCAAGGATATTAATAAAAATGAATTGTCAAACATGCCTCTAATAAAAATATAATAACACTATATGTCCAACGAAAAGTGTCACAACAAGCATTTTTATTGAAGGCAGAGATGATAATATCTCTTTGGGTGATCTTAGCAAGTCTGAGAAATTTCGTAGCTTCACTTGTTGTCAACAGATCACAAGAGAAGAAATTAAAGGAGCTTTGAAGAAGATAAAAAGTGGAAGGGCAGTAGGACCTGATGAACTATTCGTAAAGGTGTGGCAGATTCTAAGAAAAGAGAGTCTTAATTAGTTAGCTAAGCCCTTTAGTGTGATCCTCAAGTCTGCCAAAATGTTGGATGAGTGGAGACTTAGCAAGCGAATCCCTCTCTTCAATAACAAATAGGACATCCAAAGTTGTAAAAACTATGAACGCATCAAACTACTCAGTCATAATATGAAGTTACAGGAGAGGGTGATTGAAAAAGAGTGAGAAAGGATACACATATTTGAAGAACTAATTTGGTTTCAAGTCAGGAAAGTCCACGATAGAAGCTATACACCTCTTTAGACAATTACAAGTAAAGACAACGGGAATTATATATTGTTTTCATTAACTTAGAAAAGACTTATGACAAGGTATCTAGAGAAGTCAAGTGTAGAAGTTTAGAAGTTAACAGAGTTCATATGATATATATTGGTTATTAAGGATATGTACGAAGATGTTAAGACTAAAGTAAAGATAACAAGAGGATATATAGAACATTTCTCCATCAAAGATCGGGTTACACCAAAGATCCTCGTTGAGCCCCTTTCTGTCTATGATAATGATAGATAAGCTGATCAAAAATATCTAAGGAGATATACTTTGGTGTATGTTTTTTATTGACGATATTGTTTTAGCATATGAAAAAAAAAGATGTTGTCAAGCTAAAACTTTTCAAGGATATATTAGAATTAAAAAACTTTTTTAAGCAGGTAACATCTGATGTGAAAATAAAGCTTAGTTTAGAAATCATACCACATAAAGATTATTTTAAATATCTTATGTCTTCATCCAAAATAATGGTGAAGTAGACGAAAGATCATCTTATCGAATAAAGTGAGTCTAGGTGAGTTAAATAGAGATGTGCGTTAAAGAGTTTTCCGTGATAAGAAGAAACTGTTTAAGCTCAAAAGAATATTGTCCCTCCCGCCACGTACTTTCCATTGACAAGACATAAATCGAATTGTCCAGAAACTGCTACGTTCTGCGTTCATCGAGGGAAGAGAGAGAGAGCAGCTGGTAAATGAGGACACGGTTGTCGGAAATTGAGGACGAAGATGAGCTCGACGAGGAACCAGGGGAAGTGATCGAATCGGCGCCGCCTCTCAAAGTGGGTGAAGAGAGAGAGCTTAATAACTCTGGAATCAAGAAGCTGCTACTCCAAAAGGGGGTTGGCTGGGAGACCCCTGAGTTCAACGATGAAGTTACTGGTACCCAAATATATGCATGAATAAGATCCTTTATTCATACTCGCAAATGTCTGTGATATGCGTTTAATCTGTTTCTGTGATGCATTACATTTCTAGTTTTAATGGAATGAGTTTAAAATGCAGTTCATTATGTGGGAACTTTGCTTGATGGGACGAAGTTCGACTCTACAAGAGATAGAAATGTACCGGTCACTCTCAAACTGGGTAAAGGTGAGACATTTTTGTATCTTCTTGGGGTTGGTTGAATTCGGTAGTTTTAGTTGGTTCTTTGTTTTTGCTTGATTTTTCTGTGTTTTTTAACAGGTGAAGTGGTGACTGGGTTGGATCATGGAGTTATTACCATGAAAAAGGGTGAACGCTCGTTGCTTACATTACCTCCTGAGATGGGCTATGGAGTTGCTGGTCGGGAGGGCGTGCCTCCAAATTCGGTTGTTCAATTTGAGGTTGAATTGGTTTCTTGGATAACAGTGGTGGATGTGACCAAAGATGGTGGTGTTGTTAAGAAAATTATAGAGAAAGGACAGAGGATGGAGCATCCCGGTGACTTAGATGAAGTTCTTGGTACATTGATCTTTCGTTATGTATATGCTTTTGTTTCCTTGTTGGTCTTAATGTGTCCCAGCAGACTGACGTGGTTTGGTTTTGATGCAGTGAAGTATCAGGTGACCCTTGCTGATGGTACAATTGTTGCCAGTACACTGGAGGAAGGGATTGAATTTCATGTTAAAGATGGTAATGCTTATGAATAGAATTATATGGTAAATATTTCACAATATCAGTCATTTCTGGATGATGCTGATCTCTGCAGACTGTTGACTAATCATTATATTTGATACAGACCATCTGTTTCCTGCATTGCCGAAAGCTATCATAACCATGAAAGGAGGAGAGAAGGTTAAAGTAATTGTTCAGAGTCAATGTATGTGGCACCACTGTTGTAAATAAATATCCTATATCCTATATCTCATTAGTCTTTTGTTTTCTTCTATGATGTATATGTATTAATTTCAAATGATTAGTTTTAGTTACTTTTGATCGGATTAATTCCAGTATTGAACAGTAATAAACAATTGTGTGATCTTAAAGGGGAGGCAAAACTCATGATATTTGTCTTTTAAGTTATAGCTGACATCTGTAGTTTCATCATCTTTCCTATTATGATATAGAAGTTAGGAGATTTTTGCTTGTGGGTGAGCTTCAAGAAAGTATTTTTTCTTAATCAATGTGGAGTTGAAAAGGTAACCATCTTTACGGTGTTCAAAACTAATATTAAATTTCATTTCTGCAAGTAATGGCTTAACAAGCCACCCTTTGGAGTTGTCATGATTCATTGACGTTGCTGCAACATTCTCTTACACTGTGTGTAAATTGTAATGCAGAGTCAATATCAGAAGTTGATCTATCCCATTCCCACTGACATTTCTGTCTGTTGAGACTTTATTTTATGTGTTCCCAAAGCTGCTAGCCTATTGTATAGGTAGTTAAGTTATGTCCTTAGTTATATATTCATTTCTGGCATATAACTGTGTTTATGATTGTCCTAATGTGGGATTTGGGCACAAGAGGCAACTATAGCTGTCCAAGTTCTGTTGTCGTCATGGTATGGCAATTTGTATCTAGTTGGAATTTCAACTCATGTAAATCATTAAGTTGGTTGCTATCCAAGGGCCTTCATGCTTATACCTTTAAGTGGGAAAAAAATGCAGATGCTTTTGGGGAAGAAGGGAAAGATGTTGGTGATGGGATCATTCACCCGATTCCACCAAATTCTGTAGTGAACCTTGATTTGGAGTTGGTCTCCTTTAAGCCTGTTGTTGATGTCACTGGCGATGGCAAGGTATTTAAAAAGATTCTGAAAGAGGGAGAGGGAACCTTGGTTGCAAATGAAGGTGCATCTGTGAATGGTAAGTGCATTGATTAATACATGCTGTTATTTGAGCAACTACCTTTGTGGCATTTCATACTGCTTACGTGGATCCTCTATGATGGAATCAACAGTAAGTGAAGGCTTTAAGTTTCATATTATTAGTGGAAGAGAATCTATACATTTCATATGTAGTGAGATAATCTGCCAACTAATTTTGTTGGAAGTTTTCTCATGAAAATTGTAGCTTCCTAAATTTGTAATAGATGATTGTACCTTGATCAACAATGTTTATCGTTTAGATACTCATTTCATGGTGCAGTTAGCTATACGGCTAAGTTACAAGATGGAACTATATTTGAAAAGAAAGGAATTGATGGAGAGCAGCCTTTGCAATTTCTGACAGATGAAGGTTAGTTTATCTCATATGCTTTTTTTACTTTGGTCATTAAGAAGATCTGGGAATGAAATACCTTTGCTTTTATATATGTAGAACAAGTTATCTCTGGTTTAGACAGAGCAGCAGCAACAATGAAGAAAGGCGAGCAGGCAATCATAACTATAAGTCCTGACTATGGTTTTGGAGGTGTTGAAGTGAAGAAAGATCTTGCTACTGTGCCTCCAAATTCATTGTTGGTTTATGAAGCTGAAATGTTAGATTTTGTTAAGGTACTGCTTGTGTGATTATGCAGTATAGTTAAAAGAGTATGCTCGGCTATCTTTGCAATGATCATGTAATACACAGTACTCACTAACTCTGCATCCTTCCATACCGCTTCAACCAAAACAACTATTGAGGTGTTTTATTATGTAACGTGGGTCATCCTATCGGTATATTTTCTGATGGTTGATTAACAGGAGAAAGCACCGTGGGAGATGAATAATCAGGAGAAAATTGAGGCGGCTGGAAGGAAAAAGGAGGAAGGAAATCTATTATTTAAAGGTGAAAAATATGAACGAGCATGGAAGAAGTATGATAAGGTAACTTGGTTTTTAGAAATTTGGAAAATTTCCCGAATGATGTTCCCTAGGTGTAAATGTTCAGAAATTTCTGGGTACTTTTTGAGTAATGTTTTTCCCATTCCATCAGGCGGCTGACTATGTTGAAGAAGAATCATCCTTTGGGGATGATGAGGAAAAGCTAGTTAAAGTATTAAGAGTATCTTGCTGGCTGAATGGTGCTGCTTGTTGTCTTAAACTTGTTGATTTTCCCAAAGCAATCGAACTATGTTCAAAGGTAAGTGCTAAATTTAAAAGCATTTTCACTATCTTTCTAGAATTTTTAAAAGCAAATCACCAAATAGTTTATTTGTCACACATTTGGGTGTGACTTATGGAAGTATTTTGCTGTTGACGCCGGTGAATGCTGAGATATCTTTGTGCATGGGATCTCCCAAGTTCACTAACAGTATTATGATGATTATTGATGCTCCTCAGGTTCTAAATATTGAGTTCACCAATGTAAAAGCTCTTTACAGGAGGGCACAAGCATACATACAAACTGCTGATCTCTTCCTTGCTGAATTGGACATCAAGAAAGCTCTTGAGGTGGACCCTCATAATAGGTATTGGAAGACATTATTACTGCTAAATTTAAAAAAATGCAACATCTTGTATCATTCACTTTTATTGTTCCCTTTTCAGGGAGATCAAGTCACTTCAAAAGAGTCTGAAACAACTTCAGGTTGAAAGCAACAAGAGGGATGCAAAGCTTTACTCAAAAATGTTTTCTCGAATGTCGACCGACCCACCTCTGGTTACAAAGGTATGTGATTATACTGTCACTGAAAATTTACTTCAATACTTGCACTTCAAAATCTATTGTTAATACTTGTGGGGCCGTTGTTGACATTTCTGGTAGAAATTGAAAGTTGAGAGAGTGGAGGATGAAAAGAGATGAAGAAACCATCGTTATGGACGTGGAGAAAGTTGCTGATAGTTCAGGTCCTGAAAACAGAATGGTTGTGGACACCTGTTGAAGAATTACCTTGATATGGCGGTACTTTAAGTATAGTTTTCTTCTTTGGTTACAAGAAAGCATGAAAAAGAGATAGTCGAGCATTTACATCCATGTAATGGTGATTTTGGCCATAAAAGGAAGGATTATTAGCTGTGTATCTTAAGCTAATTTTGTTCTCATTGGCATTTCACAAAGAACATGTACCTTGTTTTGTAACCTCTTCAAATAAGGTGTTCATTAACTTAAATTTTACTTTTTCCTGTAAGTGTCCCTAGTTTTAGTTTTTCTGATATTTACGAGGATGTTTCTGACATTGGATAGGGAACTGAATTGACCATCACCTTTCAAGATACTCTTTAACACCAATTGAGCGGTAGGAGCACCCTGTCCCATGATTCAACCCTATGTTATTTAGGCTCTTATTGCAATATTGCATTATTTGTTAATTAATTTTAATAACGGTTAGTTATCAGTTGATTATATTAGTTGATTTAACTTGTATATAATATTAGCCGTTAATTAAAGATGTTTGATAAAATTAGTTGTTTAATATTAATTGTTTAAGTGTAAAATAACTTATAAGGGCATGACGTAAAAAAAAAAATTTAGAAGACTATGATTAAATATTTAATTTTACAAAAATTTAAGTTTTTAATTCTAATATAAAATATAAATTTTTAAAAAAATTATCATAATATATTTTTTATTTTGTAACCAAAAAATTAATCATTTTAGCATAATTCAAAAATTATGAAAAAGGGTATAATTAGTTTTTTATCTATTAATTTTAGCTGATCATTAAAAAATTCCTCTTATTGAACTTTTAGAAATCAATTTATTGAAGTTAAATGAGCTAACTAATAAGTTATTTATTAAATATATCAATAATTTTTTAAGATAGTCAAAAAGTTAACTTTTAGTCGATAAATTAAAAAACAGCTTATCAGTTGTTTACTAAATACCTCGGTCATATATTTATGTGGATCGTATATAAATATGTAGATAAAAACTAATTAATCAATCGTAATAAAAAATAGAAACTGAGTAATCTGAACATATCGTCTCATCTCCGAATTTATATTATATAAAATGTCTGAAATAATCTCATAAAATGGTGAAAGTCTGACATAATCCCAGAAAAAGGGCTTCAGATTATCAACGGATTAATCTTTATTAACTCATCTCGTCATGGAAGTTGACAACTTGGTTCCCAATTACGATGGCTGAGCTGTTAATGACATGTTTTTTATTATAATCATTACACTCTGATTTATTTTTGTTTTTGTCGCTTACTAACAAATTAGCAAAAGACAAAATCAAGTGAAGCCTCCTTACCTAATTGCAAAGAATATTTTATCTACCATTGAAATTGATGAACAAATATGTGTAGCAAAGTCCAAAGGAAGAGGCAACTCCTCTCCTAGTCCTACCCCCTCCCAAGTGTTCTGTTTTTGTTCTTGGACTCGTTCAGCTTCATGAATTTTCTTTTCTTTTCATGTCACATGTGCGAACGAAGGGGTCCATTTCCAATATTATCCAACACATGATACTATCCCACACCTCCATATTAAGCAGAACCCTAGTCCCGTGGACTTACGTGCACAGAAAAAGAACGCAATGACCAAGTGACTAAACACCAAAATGGACCACCAAACTTGAAATTATTAAGAAACAACAGCCTGCAACAATTTGCAATTGGCCAAAATTTCCAAATTTTGTCTTCTTAGTCATAAATTATAGCTCGATACCTTTGTTTTCTAGCGAATGACATGACTCGTGTTTGGTTCTAAACTGCAGCACTCTTGCTCTTGTTCCTGTCGCCTTATCACGACTGTACTTCTTTTATTACAAACCTCACACTATAGCTCGTTTTCGTCAAAGTTGCAATCCCTTACGGCTTCTCCATAATTATCGCCAGAAGACTATATATGCGTGGAGTTGCATTTTATTGTTGAAAAAAGACAAGCAAACACTTGGTCATGGCAACCTCAAGAATTATGAACAACGCGAGTTTTTATGTTTTGTTTATGTTGTTACGCTGTTGGCTGCAAGTAGCAGCGTCTTCATTGGTTAATCAGCTTCCTGGTTTTCAAGGGCCACTTCCTTTTCATTTTGAAACTGGGTTAGTTTTGTTATCTTAGTTTCAGGAAGATGGTATAGTGATCAGAGTTATAGCAGGAAGTTGGTTACTTACAGTTTGTAAAATGGGCAATTTTCAGTTATATTGGTGTCGGAGAATCAGAGGACGTGCAGCTCTTCTACTACTTTGTCAAGTCAGAAAGGAATCCTACAGAAGACCCTCTCGTATTCTGGTTGACTGGCGGCCCTGGATGTTCTGGCTTCTCAGGTCTTGTTTTTGAAATTGGTAAGGATTATAAGAACCAAGTTGCTTTGTTTGAATCAAGTTTCTGTATAGTTTGCTAATGAACTGAGCGAATTCTACTCGTTTTTTAAAGGTCTTCTTTTTGTATAATACCTTATATCAATTTGGATTTCTTTGGACTCGAGAAGAAGATTCTCAAAGTTCTGAATTCTCCATAGATCTTTATGACCAATTAGTTCAGGTGATGACAATATCATATTAAACAAGATCCAAAACTGATCCAAAGGGACTTCAGCTTTTCTGGGGGGTATTTTCTTGCATGTAATAAACAAATTACAAGCTAAAAACAGCTGCTCGAGTTGATCGATGGTCAATTGTCGATGTAGGTCCACTAAATTTCAAGGTTGTGGAGTACAACGGGAGCTTACCCACACTGGTCTACAATCCATACTCGTGGACCAAGGTGATCAGATCACTTGGTAACCATATAGAGGGAGTTATTTCTCTTGATATGTAAATATACTGACTATTGAGGTTTCAGGTATCCAGCATAATATTTATGGATCTCCCTGTTGGGACTGGATATTCCTATGGAAGAACACCCCATGCTTTTCATTCGAGCGATTATTTGTCAGTCTCTCACGCCGATGAATTTCTGAGAAGGGTAATATATATATATATAAACATACTGTCGTACAATCCCAAACTAGTTCTCAGGGGCAGTGAGGCAACAGCTTTTTATTGTTCTTGTTTCATACTGATATACATCCTAATTGGATTGGTGTTATTCTTGCAGTGGCTAAAAGATCATCCAGAATTTATCTCAAATCCGCTCTATGTTGGTGGAGATTCTTACGCTGGCCTCACAGTCCCAGCTATAGCTAAACATATCTCTGATGGTATGCATAAAGATAAAATTGATGAAGCTGAAGCACAGTGCCATTTTGTTCTTTGTTTGTTGATTGTTAAGGTTACGTATTTTCTGGTAACGCAGCAAACGAGGCCGGGACTACACCACCGATAAACCTCAAGGTGAGTACTCACTAGTCAAGAGTAACGTATGATACATTTGATCCCACCCTTAAAAGAGAAACGGAATTCATAGTGTCCTTCATCTTCAAATCTCTATGCAAAACCCCCAGTACTAGTAGTTTAGTCTAGAATTACTAATTTGATATTGGACGGTTTCAGGGAGTCCTAGTTGGAAACCCTTCGACAGATTCTACGGTGGATTACAACTCCAGGGTTCCATACGCGCATCGAGTGGGACTTATTTCTGATGAACTATACCAGGTGATGATCACAACACTCAGTTATTAACCTGAACTCACGAGTTTCAAAAGTAGAATATGATTAATCATCAGAAACTAGAACTTGTATTGGAGATTTTAAATTGCAAAACGAGCAATGCAGTTTCAGTTCATCTTGCCATTGTAATTTACTACAACCAGTATTGTTCGTAATTGGTGCAATGCTTGACAACTTGTACTTTGTTCCAGTTATTGAAGAATAGTTGCGGGAACAACTATTTCAACCCTGATCCAAGCAACACCGAGTGTACGAAACATGTGATGAAATATTACCAGGTAAGGCAGAACCCTTTCTATGTTTCTGTCCGAAGTATTGTTATCAGACATATGTTGGTTGACGTACATATGGTTGTGTTCACAACCTTCCAGTGTACATTTGCGATAAACCCTGTTCATATTTTGGAGCCCATTTGCGCTTTTGCTTCCCCAAGGCCAGAACAAATGCTTGACAAGAGAAGGTCTCTTTATCGAGATTACGTTCATTTGGAACAGATACTTCCTACAATTGGCTGTCGAGTAAGTAGTCCAAACTTACCCTATAAATAACATAATCATGTTCTTTGTTTCACGTTGTCGCGCGTTGTTTCAGAATTATGCATATCTGCTCTGTAAGTACTGGATGGATGACAAAAATGTCCGCAAAGCACTTGATATAAGAGAGGTATGTATGTGTTATATTCAGACTTAGTCTTAAAACAAAATCATGAGAAAGACAAGACAGTAACACAAAAACTAATAACTTTAAGCAGGGGAGTATAGGGCAATGGTTGAGATGCAATTATGGAATATCTTATGAAAATCAGATCCAGAGCAGCACAGAGTATCATGCATACCTTGGGAAGAAAGGTTACCGCATACTAGTCTACAGGTTCTCACTTCCTGTATTACATTTTATATACACTACTTTCTTCATGGAGTTTGTGAATTATACATTGACATCTGGGAATTAAATCTGAAACAGTGGTGACCATGATTTGACTGTACCATATGTCGGAACTCAGGAATGGATAAGGTCCTTAAACTACTCCATTGTTAGCGATTGGCGACCATGGTGGGTCAATGGCCAAATTGCAGGGTCTGTACCAAATCTAAACCTCTGTTTTAACTTGTTTTTTTTGGCAAGTGGAAGGGTTTTCCTGCAACTTCAAGGGCAATAGTTTCATATGCTTTTTTTTTTAATGCATTTGAACTTGAGCAGATACACGAGGACTTACTCTAACAGGTTGACATTTGCGACTTTAAAGGTAACTGAAGGGATTTATTCTCTTCCTCTTTTCTCTTTCCCTGTGATCATTTCTGGTCCTTCTGGCTTTTGCAGGGAGCAGGTCACACCGCTCCAGAGTACACGAGACCAGAAGCTTTGGGCATGTACTCAAGGTGGATACTTGAGGAGCCTATTTGACTACGTATTCAGAGCCTCCACACAGACATTGGAGTCTATACATTTATAGCTATTATTGGGAACTCCTAACTTGGAGATGTATGATTTAAGGATAGAGCTATAATTAGTCAGAACCACTTGGATTAAGCATTAGTAAGCCTTAGACCACTGAGGCATGTTTACCGTATGAAATGTACGTTGACCGTTAGCAGGTACGATCACTGTACCGAATTACGTTGACCGTCAGCAAGTCTCCCAAAAGGAAATAAATTGCCTTAGACCTTGGTCTATTAAGGTGACGTCTTCCTTTAAAAATATTAAAATATCTTTGTGATTTTTACTTAGTTAAAAATATTTTAATATGTTAAATTAGTTGAAAAATATTATATGATATTAATTTTTATTTTATTATTTTTAACATAAAGAACTATTAAACTTTTTTTTTTCTTATCTAGACCCTTTTTAAATTGACTAAGTTTCAAAAATTTTTTTGAGCATTTCACTTTAATTCTATATCCAATTTAATTTCAAATTTGTAGTAAAAAGTGTTTCAAGCTCTCTGCTTGTAATCTTATGGTGTCTTCAATTGATATGGAGCTAATGTTTTGCGTAACAAATCATACCAAAATTGAAATTGGAAGACTTAATTGTACAAAGATCCAACTTTTTATTTAGGGTACAGAAAAGTGACAAATGAAGAAAACAAACAAACAAGATCATCCTCGTGATATTCTACCATGGAGCTCACAGACACGCAAACTTAAAAAGGATTTCTTGAGGCATTAAAAGTTTTGAGAATGCCAACTCCATAAAAGATATTGTGAGAGCAATTGAAAGTTTTCCTAATAGAAATATAAAGCAAATGGAAGGAGATGAAGTGAGATCGGATTACTTATGTATGGCCAAAATGACCTCTTATCACCTGATTTTGAACATTTTATAACAAAACCCTTTTCTTCTGCAATGTTATATGTTAAGATATAGGTTATGATATCTAAATTTAATTTTGGACATTATATGATAATTGGACTAAGTTGTATTTAAATGAGACTCTTTCAAGACAAGTTTGATAAGGTTAAAATCCTAATTAAGATGATATTTAGTAAGTATATCCTATTATGGGATAATGATGATCTTTTGAAAATTTAACTTAATCTTAAGGTTAAGATATGATTATATATGCTGCTGACTTTTTGAAAGATGATGTGACTTGAGTGGAGTCCTTAGAGCTACGTTCTTTTGTAGTCTTTATTGTCAATGGGAAGTCTTTTTGCAGTTGTAATTTTCTGTAGTTGTTTTGGGTGATTTGGCTGGACAATCGATGAGTGAGTGAAATCATATCTGCTAGATTTTTCTGTTGCTTTAAGGTGACTTGAGGGAGTAGAATAATTGTTGTTGGTTAGCTACATTCTTTCCAGTTGTTGATTGAAAATTAAGGGCAAATTTAGTAGCTGGTTTTCTTGATATGTGTGTGAGTTTTTATTAGGTTGAAATGTTGGAGTTGCAGTTTCAGGCGTATCACGCAACCTAGGCCGAATTGTTTGTGCCACACTTTTCTTCTGTTGTATTGTCAGTGTGCAGCAGTTGTGATTTTTTATCTCTAGGCTTTTGTGTGCCTTTTTTCGGTTATTCTCCGTCTCTCTTCAACAATAACAGTGCGCTATGGAGAAGGTTGAAAGTGTTGAGTTTTGCAACTGGGTTTTGCTGATGTGTGCGTAAATCTTTGGGGGCTATCTTATTGTTTATGGGATGTTAGTTTTTGTGGCTGCTAATTATGAGTTGTGATGTGAGAAAATTCCAGAAGTTGCAGCTGATATTCTTGGTTGATAGTGTGATATTTGTTGAGTGGATTGAGTGTTGATTGGGTACGTTTTTTGTTGATATCGACAGTGGAGATGTTCTGCGAAAAAATTAGGTGGCTGATGTGGATTTTACAGTTCAGATTTTTGCAATATTTCGGTGAAGAAACGTTTATTATTTTTCTGATGTTGTGGGTGTGATGTTACGGTGATAATATCGAAAGACTATAACAGATTTATTGGTGGACAACTTTCCAATCTTTCATGAAAGAAGTTGGAATTAGGGAAGTTGTTTTTTTTAATCTCAAGTGCTTTTGTTTATGTTGAATTTTGTTTAATCACTTGATTTGTTTCGTTATCATTAAACATTGTTTGAGAAAATCCTATGTTGAGATTAGTACGAGGCGGTCGTACTATTAGATGTGAATTACTTTCACGGGAAGTGAGAATAATGGATAGTGTCGAGGGTTAAGTGAGTCGACTCAGTAAGGCGTTGTATAAAACTATTGTCGTTAGTGAAAGTATTAAGCTGGGTGAGGGCCCCGCAGACATAGACAAAGTATACTGAACTGCGTTAACAAATTTCGTGTGTTGATTTGTTATTTCATTTTTGATTGTTTTTGTTTTCATTTTTGTCAGAAAGTTTACAGCGATTGTGGCCATTCATAATTTGTGCGAAACAACATCCTTTGAAAATTTAATTGATATCAGAGTGGGTCATCGAATAAGAACTTAGTACGTCAAGTTAGTGTAGATTCGTGTTTCACAATTATGACTATAAAAGAAGAGGCATCAATCATCAGGTCACCGCTGTTGGATGGTTCCCATTATCGTGCATGAAAATCACGAATGAGGGTCTTTATTCAAGCATAGGGAACAAAAACGTGGAACTTAGTGTTACATGGTTAGACACATCCAATTATAACTGATAACAAGGGAGAAGTAGTATTGAAGGATCCATTTGAGTGGACAAGAGCTGGACAAGAAAGAGCGCTTAGAAACTCTCAAGCCATGCATGTCATCTTTAGTGTTATTAATGAAGGTTACTTTTTAATGATATCAACTTGTGAATAGGAAAAAGAAGCCTAAGACACTTTGCAAACTATATATGAAGAATCAAAATCTGTGATATGTTTAAAACTTCAGATGTTCACTGTGAGATTTGAAGAGCTGAAGATGGATGAGAGTGAAACCATTGGAGAC
>JANKOD010000006.1:4703772-4724903 GCA_026284645.1 Erythroxylum acuminatum | reverse complement strand
AAATCGCGACCGCGAAGCATCTCGCGATCGCGAGATTGCTGGTTTTTCTGTGGCTCGCACTCGCGAGCCGTCGCAGTCGTGAGCCAGCTCGGCTGTTTAGGAACTCGTGATTGCGAGTCGTCGCGATCGCGAGCGGCTCCGTTTTGCTGCGGTTTGCACTCGCGAGCCGCTGGCGGGTTTTCAATTTTTACTTTTATTTTATGTTCAAGCGGGTGGGCACGAGGCCAGAGAGGCCGAGGTCCTATAGATGTGAGGCCCGAGAGGCCGAGGTTTTACAAAGTTGATATTTAGTTGGAGACCTGTAGAAAGATTTGGGTTTTCTATGAGTTGAGGTTTTTCAAGTTTTATCTTGGTTTCTCTCTATATTGTGGGTTGTATGAGTTTGAGTAATTTGCTTTCACATGGTTTATATAAGGAGGTGATTGATTAAGTTTGATTATGATTCATTAAATGCATTTTTGGGGTTTATAAATTTAATCAGTCATATGCGGATGGCTTTGATGTAAGTACTGATATGTTGGCTAATGTTTTGACTGGTAGTAAATTGTCATCTTGGTGTGCTTATGATTCTTCCGCTGCACTTACTGATGATTTTTATGCTTCTTTATTTGCTGAGATTGATTACGTTGAAGACATTCTTCATTTTGACATGGTTTTGTCCTAAGGGGAAGATATCATATTGTTTTGGTGATTGTGTCCATTAAAGGTATATGCGTGACTATTAATCTTGCTTTCTAGTATTTTTTGCCCCAAGGGGGAGAAAACTGTGTGGAACATGTTTTTGTTAATTTTGGATGATTGTGTATGGTTGAAACTTGTTGACTAATTAAGGGGGAGTTTGTTGACTGATAATCTAGTTGAATGATTATGCTTGAATCGAAGTTCTATTCCAATTATCTCCTTCAGGGGGTGTTTCATATATGTGACAAATAATACCAAAAAGGGAGAAATTATTAAGATATAAGTTATGACATCTTAATATTTAATTTTGTACATTATTTGATAATTAGACTTAGTTGTATTTAAATGGAACTCTTCCAAGACAAGTTTAATAAGTTTAAAATCCTAATTAAGATGGTATTTAGTATGTATATCCTATTGTGGGATAATGATGATCTTCTAGGAATTTAACTTAATCTTGAGCAGCTGATTGAGTTAAGATATGATTATATATGTTACTGATTTTTTGAAAGATGACATGACCTGAGTGGAGTCCTTAGAGTCGCGTTCTTTTGTAGTCTTTGTTGCCAATGAGAAATCTTTTTGCAGCTGTAATTTTCTGTAGTTGTTTTGAGTGATTTGGCTGGACAATTGTTAAGTGAGTGAAATCATATTTATTAGGTTTTTTTGTTGCTTTAGTGTGATTTAAGGGAGCAAAATAATTGTTAATAGTTAGCTGCATTTTTTCGGTTATTGATCGAAATTGAGGGCAAATTTAGTAGCTGGTTTTCTTGATATGTGTGTGAGTTTTTGCTAGGCTGAAACATTGGAGCTACAATTTTAGGTGTAACCTAGGTTGAATTGTTTGTGCTGCACTTTTCTTTGGTTGTGTTGTCGATGAGCAACAGTTGTGATTTTTATCTCTGGGCTTTTGTGTGCCTTTTGTTAGGGTATTCTCCATCTCTCTTCGACGATAACAATGGATTGTAGAGAAGGTTAAAAGCGTTGATTTTCTACAACTAGGCTTTGCTGATGTGTGCGTGAATCTTTAGTCACTGTCTTATTGTTCATGAGGTGTTAGTTTTGTGGCTGCTAATTGTGAGTTGTGATGTGAGAAAATTCCAGAAGTTGTAGCTGTTATTCTTGGTCGATAGTAGTGTTGATTGGGTACTTTTTGGTGGCTTTCGATAGTAGAGGTGTTGTGCAAAAAATTCCAACAACTAGTGGGGATTTTGCAGTTCAAATTTTTGCAACATTTTTGTTAAGAAACATTTATTTTTGTTAGGTATTTTTCTACTATTGTGGGTGTGATTTTATGATGTTAATATTGAAACACTATAACAGATTTATTAGTGGACAACTTTCCGATCATTAATTGAAGATGCTGAAATATTAGGGAAGTCTTTTTTTTAAAAATCTTAAGTGTTTTCGTTTATGTTGATTTTTGTTTAATCACTTGAGTGGTTTATTTTATTTCGTTATCATTAAGCATTTTTGGAAAAATCTTCTGTTAAGATTAGTACGAAGCAGTCATACTATTGGGTGTGAATTATTTTCACAGGCAGTGAAGACGAGAGATAATATCGAGGGTTGAGTGAGTCGGCTTAATATCGTTAATAAAAGGCAAATCACATAAAACAGCCCCTGTGATATACTTGATTATTCATATTAGCTCTTGTGTTTTTAATTCGTTCACTTTAGCTATCTTGAATGAGAATAAAAAACACAGGGACTAAGGTGAACGAATTAAAAACACAGGGGCTAAGATGAATAATCAAGTATATCACAGGGGCTCTTTTATAGAATTTGCCTTCATAAAAGTATTAAACTAGGTTAAGGCCCCGCAGACGTAGAAATTTTGTATGTTAATTTGTTATTTCGTTTTTGATTATTTTTGTTTTTATTTTTGTCAAAAAGTTTATAACGACTTCAGTCGATCATAATTTGTGCAAACCTACATCTCCAAAAATTTTCACCATCTTTCATATCCTCCTTCCAAGCCAGACCAGTCTTGTAAATGTCAACTAGTACTGACAAAAAAACAGATGAGAATCCTTTCGTCAATTTCAGAGCTCGCAATAATGCAAATTCCATCTTATTTTCCCGCATAATTTCTTGTTAGTAAAAGTGACCATGTCTGTTCTCTCGTGGCCTTACTGGCTTCTCTTCTCTTCCAGTATTTATCTTTTTGGAGTGATTATTAGCTGAAGGCAAGCACAATATAATTAAGGACTGAACAATACAGCCAGTTATTAGTAATTATAACTGACTAATCTTATTAAATATTGATTTCTTATTTTTTATTTTTTATAATAAAATTTAATTAATAACCACAAAAAATTAGATCGCAAAACAATTACGACGGATAGGATAGGAGCCGTTGCTTGCTGCTCTAAAGTCAGAGAAGCAACCACTACTGAAGCCTAAGTTTCAACTACCCGACACAGACAAAGAAAAGAACAAAAACATCTTTATCATATCTATAAAATCGCCCCCAAAGTTGATATTCTGTAGTGCAAGAAGATCAAAGCACCTACTCTTTTTTTTTAATTTTTTACGAATAACTCCCGCACGAAAACTGATAAAACAAGTAAAGAAAAAGATTAAAAATACTACCAAGCATAAAAAAGATTAAGACTCTAAGAGGTCAGATGATTTCCATGAAAAGGAAAACGGAAAAAAGAATCAGAAGATTAAATCTATTAAAAGAATAGAAAGATTATGACATGACGCTTAAGTTAGCAAAACAGGAGTGACTAGCAAGGGTGTATGATACAAACATTCTGGAATGCTACCGTAGCTTAGGCCCGAAGAGAGCTTAGATAAGCGACAACTGATGGGTAAACGCTCTTACAGAACCAGGCGTGGTCACTATTTACTACAACATGATGAAGCATCTTCAAAGAAGGGAATGACAACTCAATTCTGCCGTATAAAAGTTTTTTTTCAGTATCCCCTTCCATATCTTCCACTTGCAGGCAATAAATACAAAAGGAAACCGGAGAAAGTAAGTTCAAATCTATTCCAGCAAAAGGTTTAAAGGTGTGAATATCTTCCAGCACGATCATATATGCTCCCACTTTATTTATCATGCAGTTCCCTTTTTGGAAGTACATCACGCCTCCTGAATCTGAACCTGAACTTTATGCCTACAACAGGGGGGCAGACATCCAAATTAACTGACGGAAATCAATTCTTTAATTACTATACCAAGTTATCCCATTCATCTTCTACCATGAGTATGGATCTATGTTATGCCTAAACCAAGATCTATCTTCTAGTTAACATGCCAGATAAACAGTAAATGTGGTTGATAATCTGAATAAAGGGCACAAATAGCATTTGAGGAAATCATATCAACAATTTTCTTATAGCATTGGTTTGATTTGATTTTCCTATTGGAGACAGATAATGCTCACATTGGCAATAAATTAAAGGTGAGATGAAGAATAGATCATTACCATTGGAGTTTCTTGAAAAGAACTTTAGGACTTCATCAATGACTATAACCTACAGCGAATACATAACATCAGCTCTTGGAAGGGGAGTTCATAAAGGTATCCAAATCATCAATGACCATTATCAGGAGAATTCACAAGCAAGATTCATCAAAGGATATAAAAATGAGAAAGGCACTTTCAGAAACAGCTGCTATCGTGCATGATTTTTGAGTTGCCTACTCAGTCACTAGTTGAAACTATTGTATTGAGCACTAGCAACCCCTAGTGATTAAACAAAACCTCTACTTCCTCAACACCCTCACCCCTCGTCTTGTTGTCTTTAAGGCTAGATCCATGCAATAACAATCTAAAGGAAAATTAAGAAAAGAAGACAGAAGACGTATTCAGTTAACAGTAACACAAGCTAAATCTTTTCTGGAATTTCATAAGACTGGAAAACAGACTGTGTAACCCTGATCATAGGCATTCATGCCTGCACGTAACATGGACAGCTGAAGAGCAAAGAAATCAGTAAGGGAAAAGAAACCTAAACATAAACAAGTAATTATGTAAATGGTATCACTGGTTGAAGAATAAAGATCATATAATTTAATAATTGGTAAACTAGGAGCAATGAAAGTCACCACATACAGGGAATGAAAGATATAGGACAACAGTCCACTCGGCCCAAGATAATGGAGTTACCTGCATGATACCATATTGCACATCAACAATAAGTTGGATACAAGAGGTGAAAGTAAACAGCTCCAAAATGAATGTGAAAGGGAAACTCGAAAAGAAACTACTTACTGAGAAAAGTATGGATAGTGGATGGACGTATAATATTAGCACATGAAGTAGCATGGTTAAGATAATTGAAGCAACAAGCCATAAATTGCTCCAAGGAGGAATAACACTGACAATGATAGGTAAACTAATGTCAAAACCTGATGTCAACACTAATATCCAATTGAATTCTTCTTTCCTTTTTCAACCTAACAGACAATTTATAATCTGGGAATATAGCAAAATTAAATGACCAAGAACTTTCTAACAAACAAAAAGATTATTTAGATGAGATTACACACATGCAGGGAAGTGTACGTGCCTAACTACTAATAGGAACCATGCCATGTATAATTGGGTTACCTCCTAAATGAATCAAAATGAAAAAAATCCGAATTTGAGAAACAACTCCTTAGCATACAGGAAATCAAACTTAATACTCACAGAAGGGACTGGTTTTCACTGAGATTATTCAAGGCATTAAACATCTCAACAACAACAAGCACTGTCATGGACATGGTTGAAGGATGCTTATCATCAAATATACTGCAAGGGTAAGTTGTCTTCCTTGTTGAGCAAGTGTCAAAGTTCATCTACAATCAATAAAAGCAATAAGAACTTCAGAATGGGAGCCAAGAACATCACAATGAGCAGCATTCAAATGTAATCTTTTATAGACAAGAATAACAAACATCATTAGCACCATGAAAGAACTAAGTAATTTTTAACTCAATCTGGACTTTTAAGAGCAAGGAAAATAATTTACAAGAAGACAAACCAAAGAGTGCAAATAACAATTAAAAATTGCCACTATAAAGATGAAAAACCAAGCTGTAGAATGAAATAGGTAAACCTCAATCATGTGAAGAAGGCAATGTGATGATAAAAGAAAAAAAGGAACACATTCAAGGAAGGTAACAACAAATAATTTGGAGAACGCCACCAATTAAAATAAACACATAAGAGTAATCAAGGACAATAAATGTGTAATCATGCATAGAAAAACTTCAACCGTTTATAATTGAAATGTGTTCTCTTACCAAGTCACTATATGGTAGTTTTGGACCATTGTCAGAGTACATATACCACCACACAAACCCAGCAACCGTTGCAAGACCAACATAGGCTGCATAAAGGGATATATGCCAAACATATTAGGTAGTTGACAATCACAATGCCGCACAAAATACTTTTCAAGACCATAAAATACAATGTTTTACTCTAAAATGCATAACTTCGAATGAGGAAGTTCTCCTATGAATAATTATTCGTAATCACTTTGTGGTACATTAAAAAGGTAGAAAATTTATGTTAAAGTTACAAAGGTTCGAAAGAAATTTTGTGACACTGCCACCCCCTTCTTCCCTCTCTATATCGACGACAGATAAGCAGCAATATGACAAGCATGAAATTTTAAATTACCTCCAATAACCAGATAACGAAAAAACAACCACCCATTGACCACAGCTTCATTCACCTGCAATCACATAGTTAAGAAAAGAATAATAAGAAAAAAAAAGATAAGAACAACAGTGTTGCCTTGTAATAAAACCCATACCTTGCGAGGTTTGGCTCTCATTACATCAGAGTCTGGCTTGTTAAATCCAATAGCAGTGGCAGGCAGGCCGTCAGTAACCAAATTGACCCAGAGCAGCTGAACCTGGAAGCAGTCACAGAAAGACCCAAAATGTGCACTTAAGATACTATAGAAGAAAGCAGATAAGTCAAACAAGGAGGAAACCCACGCCCACAAATGAAAGGCATTTAAATGTGATTTACAGCAATAAGAAAGGGAGATGTATCACGGCTTCCAAAACATTCAATTTTTTTCTCAAAATGCAGCTCCAATTTGGCATACATACAAAAAAAGAGACAGATATGCCAGAGATGATCTCTAAGTTTCTTTCATTTATCTCGCATAAAAAGAGATGGTCATGATCTCTAAGTTTCTTTCATTTATCTCGCAACAAAGGAGATAGTCAAAATCAGATCAAAATATTCAGATAGATAAAAACTTACTGGGGCCAAGGTATCAGGTATCCCAAGTACAGCTGCCACAAAGATGCAAACAACCTCACCAATATTTGAGGAGATCATGTATCTTATAAATTGCTTTGTGTTGTTGTATATAGCTCTTCCCTCCGCTACAGCCTGCCTAGGAATGAAACCGTGAAGAAGTCGAATGAAGCATATTCTTGAAAACATAAACAAATTTGTTTTGTCTGCTCATGGTTTTTTTACAATGGTATTACTGTTAACCAACCATAATATTTAATTTGTTTCTGGTTCACAGCACAAGTAAATTATATTGCCTATAGAAAATAGGCAATCCAATAAAGAACAGTTGATTATTTTACTGTCAAAAACAAGACTAATGGAACTGTTCTGTGAAGAGAGAGACCACATTACCGCAACAATTGAAGCAAAATTATCATCAGCCAAAACCATATCTGAAGCACTCTGGTATGCCAAGAATAAAGATTGTTAGAGAATGGGAGAAATATTGCACAACAAGAATTAACCAAATAATCATGCACGGAACAGCTATGCAAAATAAGAAAGTGATAACCGTCTAATTGCTTTACATTAAACAGAGACTGACATTCATTTAGACAGGAAAAATGAATCCGTTTACATTAAAAAAAAATAATGACAACAACAAGTTGAATCACACATCTTGACATTTAGCTTCAGGACAGGGGAATGAAAATAGCAATAATATGTGTGATTCGGAGGAATCACAAGTCAAAAAAATTAAAGAGTTTAGAAGGAAAGTGAGACTTTTGAATCAGTCTAAAACCAATTATGTTCAGAGCTACTAAAACCTCATATAGTGAGCCATGTACGCTAAGACTTGTTGCCATTGGGTCTGTGGCAGTGATTTTTCAGGTTGTTGAAGCATGATCCACGACAAAACCCATGGTTTATGGTCCTATTTTACCATTACAAAATGTAGTATTCCATCAATAGGAGAGGGTTTTGTGTACCTTTGCAACTGCTGTTCCAGATCCCATTGCAACTCCTATATCAGCTTTCTTTAACGCAGGTGCATCATTGACACCATCGCCAGTCATAGCCACCTTAGCAAACCAGAAGAGAACATATGAAAAAGAAACAACAAACACTTCTATAATCATGGAATAAATATTCGAGTGGTGGGCAAACATCTATAGATTTATTATAAACACAAAAGGTATTAGGGTATAACAATGACACTGCATTATGCCATGTATGTCTTGATATTCTCCTTGTAACACTGTACTTTTAAATAACTCCTCCCTAATTCTCCAGTTAACAGTCCCAAACATAAATGAAAGCTGAAGCTTTTCTCTTCTAGTCCTCAGTACATGCTAGCTCTCAAACGTACATTAAATTCAGCAACATTATACTTCTAGTTGTCAATACTTCTTTAAAAGGAATCCTGACTTTACACTTGCACTTCTCTGTCTGTTCATTTAGACATACATACACACCATAATCCTTCTGAGTATATGATAGAATGAATATAGGATTGCAAAATATTCTACATTGTAAGAGGATTACCACATCATTTTGATGCTGCAATGCTTCCACCAGCATCCTTTTGTGAGAAGGTTCAACCCTAAAAGAAACCGATGTTTGTGAATCTCCAGAAAACTACATCACAAAGAAGCAAATGGTTCTGGGAAGTCCCAACAGATGACACAGAACATACCTGGTAAAAAGTGCCATACGCTGCAAAGCCACTGTCTGCTGTAACGGAGGAAGTTCTTCAAACTCGGAAGCAGTGAAAGAGCGTCCAATAAAATCTTCAAACGTATCAAAAGCACCAATCTTACGACAAAGTGATTCAGCTGTGGACTGAAGTGATTTCCAATATCAGATAGGCAAGCATTAACGTGGAACAAAGATGCACTGAAAGGAGGAAACTGAACTACCTTGTTATCCCCAGTAACAACTATAACACGTATACCAGCAGTCATGCATGCAAGCATAGCATTTCTTACTTCTTCCCTTGGTGGATCAAGCATTCCAACCTTTGATTGAAGTCAGAAGACGAGGTAAACAAAATATTAAAAAAGGAACCTAATTGAGTTGTAAGAAAGAAAATGCAAATCTAAAAATGTGCTGACAGAATAAAAGGGACCCTATGTGCACTGCAAATACAGGGAGAGACAAGCAAATGACCATTCATGAACAAGTACAAAAGTTTGGGTGATGGGTTTTTGTGAGTGTGCAAAAGTGAAGACATGTATTCAATTTCAAAGAGAGGCAATCTCAAAATATTTTCACATATAGAAGTTACAAAAGTAGTAAATTTCTTTCTTGTCTTCTCTATGGTTCCAGTGAAAAGTTTGGTTCATGAAAAAAAAAAAACAGAAGAAAATTAAGGATCGTTTAAACCATAATCATGTATCAATTTGTCGATGCACATTTAGGGATATATGCAGAAATTCACATAAACACGAGCACAGTGAATATTTTATTGACTTTTGCCAAGAATGCATACCAACCCAATAAATATGAGGTCTTTCTCATCATCGAAGGATATACTCTGTTGACCTATTGGCATATATTTTAAGGCAAGTGCCAAGCATCTCAATGTTTCTTTTCCTGCAAAGCTGATCATAAAGACAGGAGTTCATAAAATAAAATCAAGCATTTTGAACATTAAATAGGTTCTTCAAACTTTTATATATACAATAAGATTCTAATCTCGGTAAATGATACATATATTGTGCATTAATACCGACAAATAAAGAATATATGCAACTACTGCCTCACAACTTAAAATTGAAAACCAAGACTGGAATGTATTAGAGTTGCGGAAGGGAGATTTCTGCTGTCTTATAAAACTTTCCACCTTGGTCCAATAAATTAAACAATGTTTGCTATACAAGATATACATGGCCATACATCACAAGGAGAGAAAGAGAGTAAGAGAAATCATCAATAGAACCTTAATTCAAAACAACATTTTTTTTCCAATATGAGGCTGGAGGGATATGACATTGATTGATCAATCCTAACCTGTGGAACCTTGACTCCAGCTCATCACGAATAGCAGCAGATAGTGGGGCAGTAGAACCATCATCATTACAAAGGATATGGGAGCATCTGGAGATAATACTCTCAGGAGCACCTTTTGAGAACATAACCTCCATCTGCTTTCGACTGCATAAAACACTCATCATTTTCCGGTCACGAGAGAATTCCAAAACAGAAACCTGTAACAAGTCAAAACTCTAACATCTATCAGTTATATGATCATTAAACAGAAACACGTTGCTAAATCAGTTTACATGGCTACTTCACAATATCACTATTTGACGCAACTACAGACATACTGTAAACCACTAAAATTAATATACAAGTATTTCAGCAAGATGGTTACACGCACACAAGGAGAAAAAGAAGGTTTGATAGTCAAGCAAGGGTAGGGGTTATCCAAGCTGATGAAGTGCGCAAGTAAATACAAACAAGAGGACAATGGAGCTTGGCTCAATGGATTGTCCAAAAAACTAGGGAAATTTGGTTCATTAGTCCATTTGAGGTATTTCTTGAAGAGAGAGGGGAGCTGGATGTCTATGGCTGGGTGAACAGGATGCATGGTGTATTGTGCAAGGACTCTTTCTGTTTGTTTTGTTTGTTAGCATGAATGGTAGTCGAAACTTGTGAACCTTTCAAAACAGACCTTTAGACTCAAGAATCATGATTTATGAGGCATGTCATATGCTTTAAATACATTGTAAGGATACAAAGTTGTATATGGCCAATTCTCTGAAGCTGAAAGACACCCGCCTTGAGTTTTTAAAAAGTTAACACTGATGTAGCAATCCCCTTGGATGGAAGGTGGCCATATGTGAGATTTGAAGAGACAACAAGGATGTTCTCACAGGAGCTAGTTTCTGGTGTCAAACAATGAGGTCGGAGATGTAAGTAATCGATAAGAAAGCTTGTTTGCATGGGCTCTCTTTGGTGCAAGAGCTTGCTTAGGGCTGGTTCATGCCCTGGTTGGTGACAGACGATAACTTGTCCTGTCAGGTTTGTGCTGCCGCAATATGGAATGAGTTTTCAAAGCTTTCAGTATATAGAACAAAAGGCAATATGGTGCCACATGTTCTGGCAAAGATGATTGTAATTTGGTTAAGGGATTCCCCACTGTAATGATCGAACTACTTGTTTCTGATTTTTGGCAATACATTATTGAATAAGAACTTATCATTCAAAAAACGAATTAGGGCCAGGGCAAACTACAGTATGAGCAAGAATGGAAGAAAAAACATTAAAGACAAGGAACAAAAGATGAAAATTTTGCTAATGGAAATAGTATTCCTTATAATTCAATGACCAAAAAATGAACTGGGAGAAACTTGTGTCAGCATATTTAATTGACGTATTCACTCTTTCTCTTTAATCACTGTGAGCTAATGTAACATACTCTCACCACCCCACACCTCCCTAAAAAGATTAAACCTTGGTGGAAAAAGAAACTTACAACAGAGACACGAGGCTTGGGGTATTCACTCTAGTTATAACCACACTAAACAAAAGTTCCCTACCTCCATGTGAAGAACTTTGAGATATAAGAAGTGAAGAAGTGTACAAAAAGAAACCAATGTATTCGTCATACCTTTTTCAATTGATGTTCCCAGTAGTGATTACAATATGACGCACGCTCATGCTTGCTCAGCATATGCAGAGCAGAAGGCATGGAATCAAAACCAGGAAGGCCAACCTGGAAGAAGACAATATAAAGGCTTAATGACTGCGTCAACAGAACTCAGAGAAAGACAGGGAGAGGGTGAATAAAACAACTGAATACATGGTATAAACAACTAGTTTTATAATTTCAAGCTGCACATATCAACCTTCTCTGTCAGAACACGAAGAGCTACTTCAGTTGCCTCCCCAATTTTTTCATAGTTACCCTTGTCTGGATTATACTGTAAGACTGACTCATTGCAAAGGGCTGAACACATTGCCATATGAAGAAGACAAGGCAATTGAGCTGGAAATTCAAGCTGCAAAAAGAACCAAATGTCACATGGGTATATAGCTAATAGTAGAACCAGGAAGGGTGAATGCAATAAGCTACCGACATCAATGTTTAGTCATAAATACAAAGATAGATAGGCCTTTCCATTGTACCAAAGGATATAAAAGATCAAAGCAAGGTTTCAATACGAAATTTTGCTTTTTTACTAGAAAGTATGGCATCCTGACTGCCATGGTTAGACAGACGCAGTACATTCTTTGTATGCTACTAAATAAAATGACCCACACATAATAAACACTTAAATATTATGTGCAATCGAACTAAACTCGCTCATATTGGTCCACGGACATATCAAGATAAAAGGTCAGCCAACAAGTAATGCCCTTGAATTAAGAACTTTAACCAGACAGAACCATAGAGCCTTTAATCAACTTCAAGCATCCAAAAAGGAATTCAAAATTCATATAAACAACTAGTTTGCATGACTATCAAAGACTTATAAAACCTGGAATAAAGTGAATCCAAAATTTTTTAAAGTCAACATTAAAAGTTTCAAAGCATATCAAAGAGAAAGAGAGCTCTATAGAACTACATAGCTTTATGGCTCAAACTTGTCTATTTTGGATGCCACGAAATTGACTTATCAATCTAATTCCCTGCAAGTTGCTTTACCTATCACATCCTTGGTGTAAAGGGTTGAATGATGAAAACATGATTACCTGCATTCCGCTACTGTCAAAAATAACACCTTCAGGAGCATAGGTTGTCCCACTGACACTGTACTCAGCTGTCAAAGGACTATGATGAACAGACTGAACCACACATATCTGTGTGGGAAACAGAATTAGAAAATCACATTATAGAAAAACATTGCGTATGCCAAGGATCACTCACAGCAGCAAATTAACCAGGTATATACACAAAAGCCAATAGCTTTCAAGATTAAATGCTCAGAATAAATGCATTAATGACTGAGACAGACCAGGTTCTTTGATATATATATAATAAAGCAGAGGTTCTCTATGTGGAGCATAGATATATAGGAAATGAAGCAGAGGTGCCTTACTCATGCAAAGCTATTTAGGAAGAAACAAGAAGTCAAAAGACAAAAACAAATAGTATAAAGCTACAAATTAGCATTCTTCATTGGCGTTTTCTGATAAAATCACCTTTGAGACAGACATCATATTAGTTGTCAGTGTTCCAGTCTTGTCACTGCATATTACTGTAGTGCAGCCTAAAGTTTCCACTGATGGCAAAGACCGCACAATGGCATTCAACCGAGCCATTCTCTTTGTTCCAAGAGCCAAACATCTAAAAGCAGAGCATAACATGCATTATGACAACAATAAGCGCAGGAAAGGGGCACGTATAGGTAAAGCTTCCTTTGGAGAGTACGAAGAAAAGATACAAGTGGATGAACTTAAAGTGCTACATAGCAATGTCACTCCTCCATATTCAGCTCCAGCAGTGTCATAGTGAAGCAAGTTTTTTTTCCCCCTCTTGTAAGCTGGGGATTGGTTCCCCATCAAAGCTTCCTTCTATGTAAAAGCCTATACTCACTGAAGTACCCTCAAACAAACAACCAACAAATCCTTTTTCTTTTCCTTAAGCGTAAAGGCTCTTAGTCTAAACACTTCCACTATAATCTTAATTGGAAATCTAAGGCTAAAGGAGTATAAATATGATTATAGTAAAATTCAAGTGCTTACGTTGTAACAACAGCAGGAAGACCTTCAGGTATTGCTGCAACTGCAAGTGCAACTGCAATCTAGGTGGGCAAATCACAATTGTGTAAAGTTGTCAACAAAAGAGTGGAGAAAAGGATAAAGAAATGAAGAAGAAGAAGTACAGAAAAAGAAGACATAAAAGGGAAAACACAAGAAAGGAAAAGGGAAGGAATAAAGATGAGTAACACCAACGAAATGAAATAGAATTTGATAGATCTAACAGGTGATACTCTGAAAGCCATCAAAGCACTGAAATGAGCCACAGAATAATACCTTGAAGTAATGGATTGCACCACGCAAAAACCCACCGTGGGAAGGGTCACGAAAGTGACCAATGTTTACAATCCAAACCAGTACACAAATTCCTGCAATAACCTTAATGCAAACAGAATGATCAAATGAAACTGGCTTCTTTTGAAACAATAATCAAATAGTAGGTTGAAACTGAAATCTCATTGCACAAAAGACCAAATAACTTCAAGATATTATGCCTCTCAAGGTTAATTTATCCAAGTTAATGACATAACTGTGCAAATCTTTATATATGCAAGCAGGAAGGAGAATGGAAATAACCTTAGCCAAAAAGGTACCAAATTCGTCCAATTTCTTCTTCAATGGAGTGGCTTCCTGCAACAAGTAGGAATAAGCAGTTATAGTAAACAAACTCATAAATGGAAGTATGGTTGAGAAAATAATAGACTTCTAGTAAAAAATAATGGTCATATAAGCACTTCAAACACAGATGGAAAGGGCTGAGCACAATTATCCAGAAATGCAGGTCCCCACAAACAGAATTATAACAGTGCCATAGAAAAGTGCATCAGGATGACAATTCCATAAAGTGGCTGCATCTACTTTATGAAGGCGCCAAAATTGGTCATTTTCATGAGAAGTATGGATTCCAACATATATATCCTGGACAAGAAGCTGGAACAAACAAAAAGTTTATAGCAATCACATCTTCTGTGCGCAACATGGAATCATGTATGCTCCCCATGGCAGTGTTAGCACCGACTCCAACAACAACAGCTCTTGCTCTGCCTGCCACAACCACGGTGCCCTGGTAATCACAATACGTTACAACTGCTACATAGTGCAGAACATGTTGAAAAGCATGACAAGAAACAATACATTTACTAAACCCCAAACAAATAATACAATAACTGAGAAAAGTCATACAGCATTATAAGCATAACCAAAAATAAAATTATAAGAGAATGCAATCAACGAAAATTCTCATGTAAGAAACTATTAAACATAATTTTTATCAAGTGTCAAATGCTTTTGGATAAAACTTGACAGTTGAAGGATTCAACATTCCAATCAGTTTTTGGCATTCCTTAAGCTCATGGAGTTCATCATTTTATTGCTTGAAATCAGAAAACCTAACTTTTTAATAGTAGTAAGGTTAGCAAAAGTCCTAACAAGATAGATGCTACTTCAACTCAATTGAAATAAGTTAAAAGGATATTTGTCGTAGTAGAGGATGTTCTGCTTCATCCCAATCACCACCTATAAACCAGCAGCTACATTCACCTACAATTTTGAAGTTCCATCTCAACCAAAACTGAATAGGGATTCTTTATGGGTATATTTCTTTGTCACTAGAATTACAACCTAAGCAATAAGATTTACTCTCCTGTTAGTAGACATAACATTTTTAAAGTAGTCAAGGAATTGCTCTCCTGATACAAGCTAGCCGGTTCTGCTAGTTATTTCAATCGCATCGTATACAGCATCAGCAAGCTCACATTTCCTCTCCATACTCGGAGTAAAGTAAATGTTAGTTGATACAACTCATACCTTGAAATGGTCAAATATTTAATCCATGGGTTATAACTATTAAGCAGAGTTATTCACCTAGAAAATGAAAATGATAGTTAAACCTACTGACAACCCTTCCAAATTCAATCAACTTCACTCCCAGGCCATGCCTATAATGATGACGACGGCAGCCCTAATTTGGCACACTGATTTTGGTGCTTTCGGCAATCTGGCAGGTACCACAGAAGTGACTGCTCTTATCTTGAACAAAATACAAGCAAGGAACCTAGAGGAAGTTGTACTGAGGATCAAATAACCATATAGGTAATTATATGGCTGAAAAAGAATTACCGAGAAAAGAATGTTTGTCTTGTCTTGGTATACAGCATTTGATGCTACAGTGGAATCAAGCACTTTGTCCACTGAGCAGCTTTCACCTATAATTATCAGAAAAATTATTATGTGGACCAGAACAAGCACATATTAGCATATCGGTAGCAGGTATCAAATAAGGTCCTAGCCACCACAATTCCAACAAACACAGGATACTTCGTTAAAAAATCTTAACTACTCACAAGTAAACAGAAAAGAAACAAACACAGAATACCTAGATTTCTATTAAGGATAAAATTAGGAAGTAGAGGCAGCATATCCCAGTAAGATTAAAATACTTCATCAGTACAAATGTGTGTGGACTGGAGTGAAACTCGAGCACTGTCTCAGACAGACACTAGTTCACAGAAGAGAAGCTATGGGAGGGAAAGGTTTATTAACCAGACCTGATAGAACTATAAATTATGACACGATGAATTACTGGTTCTAGAATAGACTGCCAAAGTTTCTTGAAGTATGAAACCAGTTGCAGCACACCATATGCACCACTATATCACAAACAGAGAGGTTTTCAATAAAATGGCTTAGCACATGAATTAGTGACCCTATAATAAATGGACCAGAGTTTCTTAAAGTATGAAGACAGTGCAGGCACACATTATGCACTACTTTTCTACAAGACGACAGTTTTTCATAAAATGGCATAGCGCATGAATTAGATTTTAACAGTCACAATCCAACATACCCAATATAGAAGCATAAAACTTTTCTCAAAATAGTCACTTTTTCTCTCCCACGAAGCTGATTAATGTCATTGCAAGTAAATCTATAGCCAAGCAGCATTAAAAGTTTCCTAAAGTCTATGAACATTAGGAGTTAATAAACAAGATTAATCAAAATCAGTAATACTTTACCTTTTCTCATGGCAGATGACTTTCAAATGGAATGAAAATTGGGATGAAATAGTTATTGAAGTATCAAAGATAGAGAAAAAAACATTAATCAAAAAGAAAGAGAAAAATTGAGGGAAAACCTGTAAGGATTGCTTGATCAACACGTAACTGATCACTTAGCATCTCAATCATTCTCATGTCAGCAGGAACCTTACATCCCACTATAAATAAGCCAAAACATGGTCAACTCATCAGATATAATGCTGGCATTTTACAATCATTAACTACTATGAACATTGAAAATGCACAATCAACTTACCACTAACTTCCACAACATCACCCGGGACAAGTTCTGTAGCTGGAAGAATGGAAAAGCAACCTGAAATTGTAGTTTTACATCTGTAAGTTTGTCAGAAATCAGAATGTAATAGAAAAAGTATTTATAAAGTGCCATTCACCAATAATAAGAGCTTCGATATAGCATAACAAGAGAATAAAAAATCTGAATGCCACAATATCCAGTCTTCTGTTCCTCATTAATCCCTCTTACACTCTTAATGAATTAACCCAAAGGCAAGGACCAATATAGGTAGTTATATGAAAACAGTAAAGTAAGATCAGGCATAGAAAATGGCAATGCTTTCCCCAAACAAAGGTCACTACAAATGAAGTGATTAGAAATTTGTAATCAAATCTGTAGTTGCGGTAACTAATGAACAATGACAATAACCTTATCATAAAAAGTCAGGTTAAGAGAAATATGAATGGTTATTTCAATTTTTTTCCATACCATTTCGCAGCACCGTTGCAATATCAGCTTGATAGGCACGCAACTCCTACAAGCCAGGAAAAGAATAACAAAGAAATAAAGGTAGAAGGTAAGAAAGCAAGCCTTCCACAACAAAACAACCATCATCATAAAAAGAAGTACATTATGGAGCATGCAAGGAGGTAAATGAAGCTTATCTCACCTTTATAGTTACTTAAATGTCAAAGTATACTTAGAAGTTCCTTTTGAAAGTTCAGGCACTTAACATGGAAACTCAAAATGTTTTGATATCATAAATGCATTTTAGAGTTTGTGTTAAATCAGTTATTGCAGTTTTGGTCGGTCAAGGAAAATTTCATTGGGAAACTAATCAAACAAGTAAAAAAGAATTTAAGACCTGTCTGACCAAAGTTTTGCAAGCATTTGAATAACTAGTTAAAACTCGTCCCTTACCTCAAGAGCCTTCTCAGCATTAGTTTCTGTAATCACACCAACAGCTGCATTGGCAACCAAGATCAATAGGATAACCTGTAGCATAAAACAAAACTCAGATTATTATAATTGCTTAGAACAGACCAAGTATGTAGATGAAGCACTAGAAGTGCACCACCTACTTGTACCTTTGTGCGGTCAATGGTCAAGCTGTTGGGTTTGGGTCACTTCTAAGTGGAGCCCAAAGCCCAAGTATAAAAGGGTGTTTTTAACCCTAAATAGGTTAAGAAAAATTGGAGAGGTTCAGTCGTAAGTAAAAAGAGAAAAGAGAGGCTTATGTGGGAATTTTCGTTATTCTTCCCAGCATTGCGCAGTGTTCTTCTAACCTTCGATCGCATGGTGATTTCTCGTCGGATTGGCCTAAAATTTTAACCAGAGATTCCTCTCTCATTGTTCTTCATTCTGAACGGTGGAGATTGAATTTGGAGGTCTCCAAGGTGCCCTGATCTTCAGTCGAAGTTGCTGTCAGATTCTAAGGATGATATTGTTCTCAACTCTTTGATTCTTTCATCTTGTTGATGACTGTTGTTGTCTCTTGAGTTGAGTGGTGACTCTAGTAATATCTAAAGGTGAAAAAACTCTTTGTAACTTGATTGGTGATAATGGAGTTTTTCTTTACTAGACTAGGTCCCGTGATTTTTCCTTTCTCACACTGAGAAAGGTTTTCCACGTAAAAATTGCTTGTGTGCTTTATTTCTCGCTGCTTAGTTTCTTACACTTGTGAGTTCGTTGGTTGTTGTTTTTCTTTTGGTGTGGTTTATTGGTTCTAGTTACTTTGTTTCCATTGCATGACCGGCTCCTCCTTTCCTAACATGAAGTTCCTACATTTGAAATATAAAAATAGAACCTTGAGTGCATTACATGATGTCTTCAGGTAATGAAACCCTAACAATCAAATGTCTGCTTCAACCATCTAAGCAAGCAAAAATTTTAAAAACATAACAATAAGAAGTATAGCATACTTGAGTCCTGTGTTGTGTGCAAACCCAACTGCAAAATTGTGGTTTGAATTGGCTCTCTCTATAGGTTCACAAAAGGTTGCTAATACTGGATCATCAATCGAAGAAACCTGAATTTGCTTGCCAAGATTTAGCCACTCAAGCTTCTTATATCCATTTATTAATGATTGCCTTCATGCTTTACTTCTGCCTTATATCCATTTATTAATGGTTGCCTTCAAGCTTAACCACTGCCTCTCTTTGCATATATGACACATCTACCTTCTGTTACATCAAAAAGAGGTACAGACAGCGAAATGCTCAGATTGTATTGATGACTTAACAATTTATTCTTCATAGGATAATTAGCGCATTCAAGAATATCTGAGGCTACAGGAGCCTCCTTGGGCTTCTGAAGACCATACTTTGGAGCTTCTGCTAGGCATTCATTTACCGTGCTAGTTACAACTCTCAACAAGTCTGCCACATCATGTTTTAAGAGTGTTTGAACATCTATTTCAACAACTATAGACAATTGGTGTATCCATTCATCAGAATTCAAGTAAGAAATGGGGAGAATATTTGGTTTTGGTTTTATCATTGGTTCAGCTAAAGCCTTTTATATTTGAGGGATGATTTAGCTCAGCTAGAATACTAGTTTATACTTAGATCAACAAAGTTATTTCTTTCAACCTTTGGCATTTCTCTGAAAGAGGGGCGGATATGCTCCCGAATTACTATCCTGACTACTTGCTTAATAGTACACATATAGATAAACCTATCTAGATCCTCAAATGGTTCTTTCACTAGTACCTCTTGTTTTAAAGCTATTAGATCTCACAATCCTCCCATCCCTTGGTTCAACATTGTATGGAAGGGAACCTTGAGTCCTAAGGCCTTTTTCACCACTTAGTTGGCAGCAAGGAGAAAGGTGAAAACGAAAGACAAGATCATTGGTTCTAATGATCTTCTATGTGAGTTATGATGATCTTCTATGTGAGTGCTGCTTAAAGGTTGAATCTATTGATCATATTTTCTTCAAATTAACCTTACTTGTTCAGATACTAATTAACATAATATTCTGATATAGGTTGACAAATAATTTCTAAAGTTAGAGAAGGATCAAATGTGTCTTAGTATCAATTTAAATTGATGAATATTGGTGATGCTGTCGCCTGCAACCAAATATAAAAGAAATCACTTCCGTTAAAACAAATTAATGTAGTAGCGGTAAGCGGATATCGTTCCCACGAGAAATCTTTAACGGTAAAGGTTAGCTAGTTTAAACGGGACAAAGAACAAAAGTAAAGAGGGGGGTTTTTTTGGTCACGACAATAATAATAAAAATCAAAGGAAAAATCGAAACAATAATTAAATATAAAAATTCAATAGGAAAAATACCTTGATTTCGATCACCGATATTACCATGCTATTATGGATCCTCGACATAAAATTGCAATCATTAATAAACATTATTGGGGGGAAATCTCTCTTAAGTGTAATGACTAGAAACATGTATCCTAGCAATCTTATTAAACAATAACCTAGATACGATTATAGGTAAATTGAATAATAGCATTAAGAATCAATGACAAATGATAAACATGTACGACATGCAACCAATCAAGCGAATATCTTCTTAGAATTTTCTGACTCTAACGTAGAGGGGTTAATTCTAATTGCTACTTATGGTTACCAAAATTGAACGTCATATTCCGTTAACCTAGCGGTTGAATCAATTAATCTCTAATAGCGCTCCTAGAAACCAATAAATCCAATTAAAAAGAGTAGATCCGAAGATATTCAATGTTTATTAACATCATAAAAAGTATTCAGAAAATCTCACCATAATAACATGTAACATGGATCCCTAAACTAAGAAAAAAAATAACTACTCATACTTGAATTGAAATCAAAGAAAATAATAAAACAAATAGTCTCCATAACAGGTCTTTAATGAAAATAACGACAATTCCTATTTGAAATCTGCAGAAAATAAAAGCAAGAAAAGAGAATGTGCGGTAGCCCTCTTAATCCCAAATCCTATGATAATCCTACCTAAATAATGCAAAAAACAAGAAAGTGGAGGTGCGGCAGCCAAGAAGAATAGAAAACCTGACCTAATCTACGATAAAACCTAATCTAATCTACCCTATAGAAGAGAATACGATGATGTTCTTTCCTAACCCTAAACCCCTTCATATACGGCAATCACCAATCTCCCTCTTCCTAATTGAATTCAATCTCTTCATTATCTTGATTTTTCTTTGTCCAGATTGATTGGTCTTTTAATTTCGGTGGAAGACATCTTGAAAAGAGGTTGAGAAGATCTTGGATGGTTGTGTTC
>JANKOD010000006.1:4677207-4703672 GCA_026284645.1 Erythroxylum acuminatum | reverse complement strand
GACTGACTTGAGCGTCGGAGGGGCCTTCCGGGAAACAACCCCCGGAGAGTCTTTGTTTGTCTTGCAGGTTTTCCATAGGAGAAGCTTTGCAAGATTATGGATCAGAACGACGATATTCCAGCCTTACAGAATCCAGCTGAACCAACTAGGTAAGAAGAAGTTTTCTTAAAAGTCAATTCAATTACCAACCAAAAAAAGAAAATAAGGGAAGAGGTTTTCATAATAAGTTTTATAAATTTTTAATGTAAGCTTGTGACCATAATTTTAGTTGTTTGTGAAATCTTTGAATAACTCCTCTAGATTAGGGTTGGCAATGGGCCAATTTCACCAACTTTTACAAAATAATTTTCTTAAAATTAAAAGTATAAAATAACGTTTTTTTAATTAAATTAAGGCTTGGGCTGACCAGGCCTAGACCTGTCCGAGACTTAACTCTTCTAAACAAAACGATATCATTTTATTTAGAAGAATTAAACCTCAAACTGGCCTAGGCTTAAACTTTACTTATTGAAAACACTTGAATTTAGGTCTATGGGTCAATCCATTGTCATCCTTACTCTAGATTGGTCTCACTGTGATGTGAATAACATTTATTTATTGTCATAATAATAAAAATAAATAAATGATAATAAAGCAATAAATAAATAGTAAATAAATAAAGCAATAAATTAAAGCATGGATTGGTGTATTACCAACCACTTAATAATTGCAAAATAAACATTAAATATAAATGTTATTGTTAGTAGGCAGAGAAACGTTAGTGTTAGTTAAAATATTATAATAATATTAGTGGCTATACAAATTATATTACATATAACAATAAAGTAAAAGAGATTAAGGAATAAATTAACATTTTATTTTATAAAAATGTTTTAAGTAACAAAAGTTTTACAAAGAATTCGCGAAAAAGAAGGATTAGAGAAAGACAAAGGGAAGGAATAGAAAGATATGCCTCTTAGGCGAAACAGGATAAATTTTAAGAGAAAACAACATAGAATTTACAGGCCACATACAACTTTTGCTTGTCTTTAAGCAAACATCTCACTAATGTACAGAACAATTGAAAATCCTTCTCTAGTTCACTCTTTATGATATTAAAAGTATATACGCTACAAGATATAAATCCAATCAAGACTTAAGTAAACACAGCATCTGGTAGTTGAGTTTCACAAGAAAATCCGAACAAAAATCGATACAATAGTTTCATTAGACAATGAGATTAAAATATGGTTAAATTTTCTCACTCTAAACACTCAAGTATTTCGTGATTCATTTGTTTCTCTTAGATTCTTCTTATGAAAAATGCACAACCATAGGCTTGCTGATATATCACTTATTCATCAAGCACACCTAAATTTAAAATCTGGTTTGTCGTTCGTTAAAAACCTTTTTTATTGATTTAATTCTAATGTCATAACAACTCCTAAGGTTAGTTAAAGACATTGAAATTAAGATTGGGCTCATATGATAATTTTTTATGAAGTAAAAGGAGTCATAAGGCTTAAAGGGTCAGATAAGAGATATTATGTCAGGTTAGCTATTTAAGTCCAAAACATTAATTCAAAGATGACATGTACCCTTTTCATACATGCACTTAGTAATCTTAAAACAACTCAAAGCAAGTTCTAAATATGTATTATTTCAATAGATTATTGTAATGTATTTGTAAGTTTTTTGTTTTCTAACCTTATTTTCCCCTTGTTGAATTAATCCCTAGATTTTTAAAAAAATATTTATAAGATATTTGACATTGGAATCTTTGTTTGTTCTCTCTTTGATTGATGTTAATTATACCATCTGATATGTGTTTAATTGTTGATATATTTAATCATTTATACTTAGCGATTAATGATACAAAAATGCTTAAGATGCTCACTTTAATTCATATATGATTTTAGGTACAATTTGAAATCAAAGAAATTAAAGTGAATCGAAAGCACTACATTTGAGTCGTTTTCTGAAGATTAATTTTCACTTGTCTTCATAGAGCAAGAAGAAGAAAATTAAAAGACAACAAGAAGACAAGAAAAATCAAAATACAAAGAAGAAGAATTAAAAGTGCTTACTGAAAAAATGATGAAATAACAAGAGACCAAAACACATGTAGCAGTTGGATTAAAACAAAGACAAAACGACAGCAACACCGCCCAAAGTAGAAGGAAGCTAGCATTTAATGCTAGCATCGCTTGGCGTTAAACGCTAGCGTTGCATACATTTAACGCATGACTTTAAAAACGCGAGTGTTGAACGTGAAAGCTAGCATTAAACGGTAGCGTTTAACACTACAAAAGGGTTGAAAAGAATTGGCAAATCCTATAAAAGAGCCCCTGTGATATACTTGATTATTCATCTTAGCCCTTCTGTTTTTAATTCGTTCACCTTAACCCCTGTGTTTTTTATTCTCATTCAAGAAATCTCAATTGGGTATTTTCGGACAAATTTGCCCTTGGAATCAAGAAATTAAAAAAATGTATTTCAATAATCTAAGGGCAAATTTGTCCGAAAATAGCCAATTGGGGTATCTTGAATGAGAATAAAAAACACAAGGGCTAAGGTGAACGAATTAAAAACACAGGAGCTAAGATGAATAATCAAGTATATCACAAGGGCTGTTTTATGTGATTTGCCATATATTTTCCAGTGGAGATGTGCTTTGTGCAGAAAAATGTGGAAACTTGGACAAGAAAGTGGATTGTTCTCGGGGCATTTAGCTTCTTTTGCTTGATTATATCAATAGTTGGCTTAATTGGGTCGGTAGAAGGGCTTATCAGTGCCAAGTTGAAAGGTTAAAGGGTCAGACCCAAAAAAAAGAAAAAAGAAAGTTCATTGTTCACAGGGCATTTAGCTTCTGCTTCTTACTTATATCCACAGCTGGCTTAGTTGGAAGGGCTTGTTAGTGCCAAGCTGAAAGGTTATCACGTGTAATAAGATGGAAACGTGAACTTTCTCAACTTGTTTCTCACTTCGTTCACTGAACAGAAACTTTGTTTCTTGTGGAGAAGAAACTAAAGGCTAAAAACTTTAATTGTGTACAAGCAAGAAGCAGGATTAAATTCTGTTATGGTTCCACCAATGGTAACATTTATGAAGATTGCTGCAACTATTTCTGAAGCAGGCAGAGGGTACCAGGCATCAATCAATTAATGAATAAAAAAATGAACTTACTGTGGATTTCATACATGTTTTGTTACTAAGTCTTAAAAGTTTATCTTAGGATGATTAGTCTGCTTATACAAAAATTTCCTGGCAGCAGCAGTGGCTTTCATTCAAAAGAGTGAGACTCAGTCTAGAGCTAATAACCATGAAACTTGACCTGCTAAAAATATGGTTATGTCAGTATGAGAATACTGCATCTGTCCTGTTCCAAGATATTAATATTGCATATGTCCAATTCTAAGACATCGTGTATCAGTAAAAGAAGGACAACACATCCTATGGTCAATGGTTCCTTCTATGCTTAAAAAATACTATCCAATGAATAGCCTAGGACAGAAATTCATCAAATGAGATTAATGTAAGAATGTAAAACATCAATGCAAAAGATTATATCAGAAAGACTTGTCTCCGTTGCAGGAAAGAATCTCTATTTAAGTTCAGAACAGAAATTGCACTTGAAAAGTTTGTTGTTGTTTATTGTAAATTGAAAAACTGATTAGTATACAATAATCAGAAACCAATGAAGTGCGTATATGATAGAATGCAGGAGGGTAAGTTTATATGAGGAGCATCACGTGCATGGGATCTTAGGATCTCTACTTACATCGGAAGAGGGCACTGTGGTGTGACTGTGAGTGAGCAATTAGCAAAGCAAGAATAAGGTGAAAGTGAAGAGAGTCAAATGTCAACCAGAAAGAAAGAAAAGAAAGAGAAAGAGAGAGTTGACCGGGTGTCTTGTGGGTGAGCTACCGGCCAAGGTCTCACACGCTCAACAGCGTTGAATTCTTTAACAAAATCACGCACCTTTGATGCCTTTGTTTTCTCTTTCCCATCTCTTGATCCAACCAACCAAGTCTTGTTTGTATATAAGAATTTATCCCCCAACCCCCATTTCTTAATTACAACCCTCTTTCACTTCTGTTTTTTTCTTTTTTCCTTTACTTCATAATCCATTCCTATAATCTTATGTTTTTAGTAAGCATTAGCATTTCTTAAGGACAAAAATTATTAAGGCAAAGATGGGTAGGATTCCGTGTTGTGAGAAGGACAGCGTGAAAAGGGGACAATGGACACCTGAAGAAGACAACAAACTGTCTTCCTACATTGCCCAACATGGCACTCGCAACTGGCGCCTTATCCCCAAGAATGCTGGTCACCTTTCGTCTTTCTCCTTTAACTTAATCCATCATTGTTTTTTTCTTAAAAAAAACATCCTTTGTTTGTTTCTCATGATTCTTTGCTACACATGAAGGGCTCCAGCGTTGTGGCAAGAGCTGTCGCCTGAGATGGACCAATTATCTCCGTCCTGATCTCAAGCGTGGCCAATTTTCTGATGTTGAAGAGCAAACCATTGTGAAGCTTCACTCCGTTTTGGGAAATCGGTAGGACAAAATCTGATCAAGCTCCATGTTTTTCGTTTATTTATTACCAACAATAACAATCCCAAATGCCATGGCAGATGGTCAGTAATAGCAGCTCAGCTTCCCGGACGCACTGATAATGACGTTAAAAATTACTGGAACACCAAACTCAAAAAGAAGCTTACAGGGGTCGGTATCGATCCTGTCACCCACAAACCCTTCTCCCACCTCATGGCTGAGATTGCCACCACACTAGCTCCACCACAAGTTGCTCATCTTGCAGAAGCGGCCCTTGGATGCTTCAAAGACGAAATGCTCCATCTCCTTACTAAAAAACGCATCGACTTCCAGCTGCAGCAAACCAATGCCGCACCAGGAAACTCCTCTTCCCCTTATGTTGATGTCAAACATGATGAAAACCAAGATACTATGGAGAAAATCAAGCTTGGTTTATCCAGGGCTATGCAAGAACCTGGCGTGCAACCACACAACAAGACATGGGACTCTGCTCTAGCTTCATCAATGAATTTTGTAGGGTCCTGCAGCCGCTACTCTGCGTCAATCAATGGATTCCAGTGCGGCCCACCTTTTGGAAATGACGGGGAGTCATCGCCCTGGAGCCAGAACATGTGCACCAGAAGCACATGCATGGAAGGGGACGAACAAGGGCAATTGCATGAAAAGCTCGAGGACGACAACAGCCCACAGGATGCAAAAGAGAATAGGGAACGCTCCAGTATGTTTAATACCAACTGCGTCTTATGGGATTTACCATCTGATGATCTAATGAATCCTATGGTTTAACATGGGACTAGATTCTCTTATCGTTTCTTATCATAACAAATGTAAACATAACTCTTTTTCTAAATGAAGGAGAAATGTCAACAAATTGATATTAATTGAAATAAAAATGTAAGTACAAATCTAAAAATATAAAAATTTAGGTACCAAATTTATAATTTTTAAAAGATCTAATCCTAAATTTAAATTTTTTTGAAAGATTTGATTGTTATTTTAAAAAAATGTTTTTTTAAGTATTAAGAACACGGTATATTGGGCCTTGGCACAGGAAAGACATAAAAGTCCAACTTCGCTTTCCAAGACCACGTTACGCAAATATATAACCGTTGAAACTGAAATATAAAATGCAAGAGATGAAAGAAATCTGACCGTTGGCAAGGATCCGTTCTTTAGATTCTCAGCACTTATAAATGCATCTACAACTCTCTTTTATCCCTACCAAAATTACATCAAAGGCCAACTAAAGCGATCTTCTCTTCTTCAAGCAATTTGTCTTCTTTCGCTTCATATTGCTCTTTCCTATTTCATTTTTTCTGGTTTTCTTTGTTTATTTATTTATTTGAAATTAAGTTTGGATCTTTATTCGTTTGGGAGCAACAATGGCTGAAAAGAAAGATGCCCACATCGTAGAAATCCCTGTGGTAGACGAAGAGCAGCAATATAAACTAATGTCTGCCATGGACGCAAGCACTGCTATACAAAATCACCCATTAACTGAAATCTCTAACAGTCCCGGCCATCTCTTGCTTCTCAAGCTCTGGCAAAGAGAAGAGGTCCTGTTTTGCCGTCGCGTTGCAGTTAAAGAGTCTAGAATGGACTCTGTAAAGCGCGAAATCTTCCAACTTTGTTGTTTCTTCTTAGTTTTTCATGGCTTCTTTTTAACCATGTTGTTTACTTCTTCTTTTAACGACAAGGACAACACTTGTAAGAAGTGGTGGGTACCATGTCTTATGTCTGGGTCAGTCTCGCTTGTGTTTGTGTTTCTCGTTCAGGTTAATGTTTGCAGGTACTGGAAGGTGTGGGGGCAGTTGCAGAGGGAGAGAAATGACAATAGGGTGCTCACAAGGTGCATTCAAGAGTTGAGGATGAAAGGGGCTAGCTTTGACTTGTCCAAGGAGCCTCAATGCGGCAAGAGACTGAAGAGCTCCAGCGTCCAGATCAAGTGGAAGCAACTCACTTGGTGCTCACACAATCTTATCACTATTTGTATAATTTGTTTGGCAGGTTTGGTCCTTCCGGCGTGCAAGTTCATCCTCTGTGGATTCTAGAAACATGAAGACGTGATGGTCTTGAAGTTTCTACTAGTCAAGCATGCAATCTGAACCTTTAAGTGGAATTTGACAAAAATGTAAGACTTGCAAGTTCTGAACTTGGAGATTTAACAAGAAGAGAGCGGTCAAATTGCTTGAGTTAACAAGCACAACTATTTTCACAAGTAGTCAGTTTTTCTCTCTAGCTAATGTTCCATTTCCTTTTCAGGTATTTCGCAGTAAAAAAGATCCATCAACACTTACTCATGAGATTTTATCAAGGGGATGAAGCGTTTTGGTCCGATGATCTTTGTTAAAATTCTCATCGTCAGAAAAATAATTCAATGAGAGAATTAAGAGGCAGATCAGGGTGCAAGTTCCTCCAGGATTCATAGAGAGAGTGATTTCGTCAGTTAAGGCATCATATTGTGACGGCATGTCTTCAGCTTGGATTGTGTATTGGTTCAAGTAACACAGCTTGTGTACTCTCACCTGCTTCAAACAAAAGCTTGCGATCAATAAATTTCAGCGCAACCTTTCAAATATTGGAAGTTTATACATCATTGACAATGCACTTGCACTTTCAATTCCAAAATTCAGAACACACCTGAAACACCAAACCCAAAGATAAGGGTTCTTTTTGTAGTTAGTATTTTCCAATTAAGTCAATCTAGGTTAGAGGAATACATAAATGTCACTGACGACAGTAGAGGCAACAGCTGAATCAATTGCCAATTATCTGCCAGGAAGCACCTGTATCAATTGCCAATATCTGCCGCCAGTAAGAGTACTTAAGTTTGGTGAATGTTCTCAACATAGCAAAATATCTGCCAGGAAGAGGCTAGATCAAGAATTGAATGGTTTACCCAAGTGAAAATCCATTATGTGATACAAGTGAAATCCATTATGTGAAAGGAAGCTGCTCGAAATTAAACAAACCTCGAATCCCATGTTCCTTTGGGATCAATGGCAATGCAATAACAACCAGCTGTGTGAGCCAGCATATCAAGTGATTGAAGAGATGGGTATTATCTGACTACAGGTAAAAGCTGGGACTTTAACTAATACAAAACATAGGTAACCATTTTCAGCATTCAGATAAGCATTCTCATCAAAATATATTGTTCTCACCATCCCTGTAGTCAAAAGGGACATCTCTCCTGTCATGTTCCAAGCAATCTCATTTACCTACCAAAAAGAGAAAAATATTACAATGTTCTCATATATAGTTGAATCAGGTTTAAGAACTAAGATATATATATGACCAATTCTATTTTTGTTTCATCTAGTACGTGCAAAATCTCCTTAAAGAGAAAATAGAAGTCACATTTCGAGCCATCCCCTGGTATGCTTTAAAGTGCCTCAGGCTCAATAATTATCTGTCAAATCCCAAGCCTGGATACAAGGTTTTCGTCATAATTGAACTTCATCCTATTAATCGGCTTAAACTTTCAAACATCTCTAATATTGTTACTTCATCATCCTACCAGAAATAGGCAAAATATAAGAATTAATATCTGAATGATGAATTGTGGGATTCCTAATGACCAAATGAACCTGAGAAACTTGACAACAGTTAAGTTAATCTAAAAATTTGCTTTACAACTATATATAAGAAATTAGCAGGTAGATGGCAATAGAAGGTAATGCCAAACATTTACATGGGTTTCATCAGGTCTGTAAATTATTTTTATATCCCCACTGAGTTCTGCCATTTGAGACCATTTTCCACCTGCATAGCACAGTAATGATTACTAAGCCTTTCATCAAGTCACCAGTAGACGGGATTTATTCATCAATGTTTTATCTCATTTGAAAACACACTATCATTGGCATAAAACAGAAGCCTACTTTTGGAATGGGTAAAGATGATTATACAACAGAGTATTTCGTACCAAGAGCATTCCACAAATGACACTCTTGTCACCCGATGCTGTTGCAATCAGATCAGCATGTTACGGTCCCAACAAAGCTGATCCACACTGTCATTGTGCCCCTTCAGCTCTGTCTTTGATTTTGTCCTACAACAATAATATCCATAAAGCAAAAAAGAGTATACAGTCAGAACACAAAATTGCAAACCTGATAAATCAACCAACGGAAAACGAAGAGAGCAGCACAGTGAGCTTGCCCGAAGGAGGTGAGATCAGAAACTTATGAGTGACTTCTTTGAAATTAAGAAAATAAATATTGGTGACTATACTATTCTGATTAGTGGAACATTGCACATCCAATTGGTACAGAAGAGGGATGCAAACATTTTGGCGCGAACAGTTTTTGATGTCTGCGGATAAAGCAGCCTGTGTGATTCAAAGCCGTAAACCACCGTCGTACCAGTATTGTGAGGAAAGTAGGAGTTGGTCGCGCAGCAGAAATAAAGTTGCCAGAACTAATAAAGCACACTTCTTTATCGTAAGAAAGGAAAAACTATGACCTAGTTTAGTAAAAAAAACTCTATTATCACCAATTAAGTTACAAAGAGTTTTTCACTTCTAGATATAACTAGAGTCACCACTCAACTCAAGAGATAACAACAGTCATCAATAAGATGAAAGAATCAAAGAGTTGAGAACAATATCACCATTAGAATTTGACAACAACTTCGACCAAAGATCAGGGCACCTTGGAGACCTCCAAATTCAATTTTCACCATTCAGAATGAAGAACAACGAGAGAGGAATCTCTGGATAAAATTTCAGGTCAATCCGACGAAAAATCACTATGTGATTGAAGGTTAGAAAAAGACTGCGCAATGCTGGGAAGAATAACGAAAATTCCCACCTAAGCCTCTCTTTTCTCTTTTCCCTCTCTTTTTCCTTACGGCTGAACCTCTCTAATTTTTTTCTTAAACTATTTAGGGTTAAAAACACCCTTTTATACTTGGACTTTGGGCTCCACTTAGAAGTGACCCAAACCCAACACAAGCTATATCTACATTATAAATAAATTTGGAGGAATGTGATCGCAGAGCAAAAAGCAGTAGAAACCGAACAGCATAACATTCAAAAAGTTAACTTGTAGGCATTTGAGAAGATCAGTTATAAGTTGATCAAGTGAATGAAAGTTTTGAATGCTTAAGAAATTAACCACATCTAAACACAAATACATATAACAAAAACCTATCAAGTGAATGAAAGTTTTGAATGCTTAAGACAATTAACCACATCTAAACACAAATACATATAACAAAAACCTATCAGCGAAATTCCACATGAAGACAGGAGTTCTTAATTATTCATCTCACTCGTTGAGGCACGTGTATATATATCTGGCCACAGAGAACTTAATAAAATTGCAAATATGATATGAATCGGGTCAGCTAATTAGAGAGGAATTAAAGCTTACAAATGGCTCTAGAAAAGCTGTTAAGCCAGTCTCTCCATTAATCAAAGCCAAAATGAAAGAAACTAGGGCAGCAGCAATCAATATCTTAACAAGCAAATCGTCAAACTGCTTGAGAACCAGTTTCCAAAAGGGAGTCCCTGCAATGATCGAGTATAAGAGAGGAAATTCGCACCATCTATTGGAAAAGAAGCTATACATGACGGAGGAAGATATATTTACTTACTTTTTTCTTCAAGCAGCACTGCAACCGATGACCGGAGCAAGCCAACCAAAAAGAAACGTCAAATAAGAAAAAATCGTTAAATCAAATAAAAACTGACAAGTGCATTCCAATCAAATCTAGTAGTTTTTCATACTAGATTTCTTTTCATTGCAACAATTTGTCGACGAAAACAATGTAAGTGCGAGGCTCAAGCATGCAATATTCATAGTTTTGAACTGACGGACAAGACGTACCGTTTTTACCGTACATATTTGCATGTAGCGCCACCTGCAAAACAAAAATTCATTAGTTCAATTATCCAATTCATATTAAACAACAATGACGTTCAACTCAGTGAGAACGAATTCAGAAAATGTAATAAGTTCAGTTCAGCTTCAACTCCCAATACCTGAGAGTCGCTCAGACCTTTCGCCGGGTCCACCGCGAAGTAATCCAACACCTGGCCAAATAAGACAAGAGAAGCATGCACTTTCTTCAACCACCTCACAATCAAGGACAAACGACGATGAAATCTTGTGAAGCGAGCGTAATTACCTCCACGACGGATCTGGCGTATGCGTCCTCCATAGAGAGACTTAAGAAATCAAATCAAATCAAATCAAATCAAATCGGTGATGCTATGACCGTGATTCTGGTAATTCCAGACTTGTACTCGTTTCTCGAGCTTCTTTTAACTGCACGGTTCAAGTGAACTAAGCCGTGTTCACGCATGCCTCGTTTGTTTTAGATCTACTGGCGTTCTGTTTAGCTATTAACAGACAGTTTCATTCAAGCAATGTCACGTCTCCTTCTTGGACCCTAGGGTTTGGGCTTTTTCTTAATGGAGTTTTTAATTTTCAATTGGGCTAGAGTTATGACAATCACACAGCGTCAACTCTAAGCAGATTTGATATTCAAAAGACTAATCTGGGATTCTGGGCCTTTCCAACTCAAAGAGGAATAATTTGAAAATATAAATAATTCAAAAATAAATAGTTGCACTTTTTCTATTAAAAGGTCTACGGTCTTTTCTTTTCCTATCGACGACGAGTCGTTTCCGGGGCCTTTTACACATATAATTACAATTTGATTTGCGTTTGCCTATGGTCGCCACGTCAGGCGCAACCTCAGAGCTTAGAGAAACGACACGTCGTAACACCATTGTTGGGTTAAGAAAAAGACAAAAAAGATGCCAGTCAATCCCCAATACGGATCCGGTTCAAATACCCACTTGATCATAAATGAACGTAGGCGCTAAAACCTCAAAAACCTAACGACGCCCACTCGCCTTCTCTGTTATGCTCTCTTTCTCTTTGCCTCCGACGCATCGTTTACTCTTTTATAAGCATAAACCCTAACAGAACGACTTCGAGGTTTAGCCGGTCGATATGCTCGGAGCTGCTTACCGGAACAGCTCAATCGACTGGAGGCCGTCTGCCGTTGTAGCCCTAGCCACCAGCGCCGACGACTCTCAGGTCGCCGCCGCTCGTGAGGACGGCTCGCTTGAGATTTGGCTTGTTTCTCCCGGCGCCGTCGGTTGGCACTGCCAGCTGGTGCTTAATACTTGTCCTGTGTATTTAAGTTCATGTTACTTGTGTTGTTGAATGAGTTTAGTTTCATTAATCAGCTGCGGTTTTTGATTGATTTCACGTGTAGACTATACAGGGAGACGCTAATTCGAGAGTTTCGTCTCTTGTATGGTGCAAAGCTGGCTCTAGAGGTTTGCCTTGTGGGAGGTTGTTCTCGTCTAGTATCGACGGTTCGGTTTTGGAATGGGATCTTTTTCACTTGAAACAGAAGGTGGAACTTTTTAAGATCATAGTCGCTTGCATTTAGTTTTCTTTGGACGAAAATCGTCAGAATCACTTGTATTAAGAATTTTAGTTTTTCTATTGACAATCACTTTCAAGATAGTAGCTTTAGAATGAAGTTTAGGTGAATGATTAAGAAAATACGGTCGGGAGTGGATGTGCATTTTGAAGTTAGGGAATGGTCTTTCTAGTTGCAAACTGCTTTGTTCTCTTTAATCATATATTTTGCTGTTTGATAATGTATTGAATTATCAATGTCATCTTATTCGCTTATGCAGAGTGTGCTAGAGTCTATCGGGGTCTCAATTTGGCAGATGGCTGTAGCACCCTCTAATAATCTGATGATTCATACAGAGTCCCAGCATCTTGGAAATGGATATGTAAAACATATAGATGATGGAAGCGATCACGAATCTAGTGACAGTGAAGATGATTCTGATTCAAATAACATCAATGAATTGTTAGACGTTGAAGATCCATGTGTTGCAATTGCTTGTGACGATGGCTGTGTTCGGCTTTACAGAATTCCTGATTCAGATGAATTCATATACTATAGAACATTGCCTAGGGTCAGTGGTGAGACATCTGAACTTCTAAGTATACTATCTCCTATTATTGCTCTAGCTTTTGTCGAAGGTGTGTTGATAATGTTTCGAAATTCAGGCCGCGTTCTAAGTGTGACGTGGAGTTCTGGTGCAAACAGAATATACTCAGGGAGTAGTGATGGGTGAGTCGGCTGGCCATCTTCTGTGTTAATTAAGCTAATGTGTTTACTTAATTTTTAATGCGAATATTGTATAATTAGGTGAACAATCAATCTTGCGGAAGCTTTTTATACTTGCACTGTAGGGCATTTTTCTGTTATTAAAATTTTAAGTTTATCCTATCTTATGCACGGCAGACTCCTTGCAGGTTTATAAGGTGTTGGGATGCTAAAATAGGTCATGAGATATACAGGATCACGGTAGGGCTTGGTGGTCTGGGTTGTGGGGCTGATATTTGTGTGTGGTCTTTACTTGCATTGAGGTAGGAATTGAATCACTGTTATCTGTCTTATGTGGTATCTTTGTTCACCTTCTATCATAGTTCTGCCACTAAGCAATTATTGTCAACTTCAGGTGCGGTACACTTGTTAGTGCTGACAGTAACGGTAGTGTTCAGTTTTGGGACTCTCAATTTGGGACACTTTTGCAATCTCATTCGTCTCACAAAAGTGATGTGAATGCATTGGCAGCTGCTCCAGGTCATAATAGAGTGTTCTCTGCTGGATCTGATGGCCAGGTATAGCCATTAACTTCGAAACTAAGAGTTGGGAGAACTGTGATCCAAGTATTTCAATTGCTTTGGAAGAAGTCATTCTTGAACATGTCAACATAGATATAGATTCTCCTTGATTCTGGTCATTGTGAACTTTGGTATCTGGAAACATTAATTTCAAATTGTTTCATTCTTTAGGTTATTCTTTATAAGCTTTCTCATGAGGCAATTGGATCTAGTGATGACATTTCAACTTCTAATATGACCAAGAAATGGGTGTATGTTGGATATGTACGCGCTCACACACATGATGTTAGGGCTTTGACAGTAGCTGTACCAATCAGTCGTGAAGGTTTGTTTAATGTCTTTGTTTGTGCAATTATCTTTTATCATATCGTGTGTACCTTGCTATTTGGTTGTGCCTTGATGCTTTTGGCTTTTCTTACAATTTGAAACTATACTTCTAATTAGCAGATCCTTTGCCTGATGAAAAAGTGAAAAGGGTACGCACAAAGAAGAGACCAGTAGAGTTTAATTACCATAAGTGGGCTCATTTGGGTGTTCCAATGCTCATCTCTGCTGGTGATGATACAAAACTCTTTGCCTATTCTGCCAAGGAGTTTACAAGATTCTCACCTCACGACATATGCCCTGCTCCTCAGAGAGTTCCCATCCAGTTGGTTCTGAGTACTGTATTTGAGCAGAATTCTTTGCTTCTAGTGCAAGCATCTTCTTCCTTGGATATTCTTTGTGTTCGCATCAAAGGTGGAGCTCTGCCAGTTATGGGTTCTGGCTTTTCTAAGGGACATGCATCTACAGATTTGGTGGCTCGAATCAAGGCTAAAGCATCAAGAAAGATCATTTGTAGCACCATTTCTAATGCTGGGACATTATTTGCTTATTCAGACCATCTTAAGCCCAACCTTTTTGAACTAAAGAAAAATGAAGCTGGTAAAGGTGCATGGACAGTTAATAAAAGGAAACTTCCAAATGAACTACCATTTGCTCATTCCATGGCATTTAGTTCTGATTCTTCACGGTTGATGGTAGCTGGGCATGATAGAAAAATATATGTAATTCCTTTCCTCCCCTTTTAACTTTTTCTTTTTGGTTTTTATTAACTTACCTGTTTGAGATGCTCAAGAATGAGGGAACCATTTACTGACCCTGCTTCCTGTTATTTACACTTGTACTGCTACAGGTTGTGGATGTGCGAAGCTCAGAGCTTGTACAAACCTTCACCCCTTGTCATGAGGAGAATGATGAAGGATTATCGCCTAATGAGCCTCCCATAACAAAAATGCTTACCAGTTGTGATGGGCAGTGGTTAGCTGCCATTAACTGCTTTGGAGATGTATATATTTTTAACCTCGAAACGCAAAGGTCTGAAATAAAACCTTTTGTAGATTCATATGGCGCATGACTTCTAATAACTTTGTTGTTGTTATCATTGGTTTGTTATTTTGTTTCATGTTGCTTGGTTCTGATGTCTGCTTTTCATCACAAATGAATGTGCTAGAACTGGAGAGTTTATGTGGTTGGGTTTTGAAGAAATTCATATGCATTACCAGACAAGAGGGTCCTGGAGATGTCAAAAGGGAATGAGGAATATAAGTAAATGATAGTAAAAACTCAGTAAGGCAGTAGAGCTTGTACGGATGACTTATTCTATTGGAAAAGAGATCATGATGTTTATGTTTAGAGGAGTATGACTTCTGATTTATCTCTCCTGTGTGCCTAATTATTGAGCAAACCAGTTGCTTTCTTGTTAAGAGGTTACCTTTCAATTATTGCAGCTAGTTTCATGAACAATTTAATATGCCACATTGTCAGTTATCTATGGTTGAGCTTACTTGGAACCTGTGACAAAGCTTTTATTTTAATGTGGAGTTGTGAATATACAGATGTTTCTGTTTTTGTTTTCTTAATGATTTTTTTTTTCCTGAAACAGACAACACTGGTTCATAGCAAGATTGGATGGGGCATCAGTAACAGCTGGTGGTTTTCCCCCTCAAAATAATAATGTTCTTGTTGTGACAACCTCTTCAAACCAGGTCTACGCATTTGACGTAGAAGCAAAACAGCTTGGGGAATGGTCAATGCAGCATACATTTGTTCTGCCGAGAAGATATCAAGAATTTCCTGGAGAAGTCATTGGGCTCTCTTTCCAGCCTTCAACAAGTTCATCATCTGTCATCATTTATAGTGCCAGGTAATGCTTACAGTTTTTTCATTCTTTATTGTAGATGAACAAGGATTAACAACTTTGAATGGAAATGGAAGCAAAGGACCTCTTTAATTACAGATTGAGTTTGCTGACTCACCTCTCTCGTCTAGAGAGAGAGAGAGAGAGAGAGAGAGAGAGAGTCTATATTGCACAATTACTTGTGACAGAAAAAGATGTGATCTTCACTATTGTTGAGAGGCTGTAAAATGTGATTCAAAAATAAAAGGGATCCTGGTATTTGTAGTTAGGTTTTATCCTGAGTTATAGCAGATGAATTCATAGCATTCTTTGGTATTTATTTCATCAATGGACCAATTTTCATATGATACAGGGCAATGTGCTTGATCGACTTCGGGATGCCAGTAGATAGAGAGGAAGATGGAGACACGTTACATAGTCCAGTGAAGAAGTTACAATGTAATTCTGTTAATGGGAGACTGAAGCGAAGGTTAAAAGACTGCCAAATAGAGGCTAAGCATAAAAGGAATTTTGAGTTTGTTGCTTTCAGAGATCCAGTTTTATTTATTGGACATCTTTCTGAAAACTCTATCTTGATCATGGACAAGCCTTGGATGGATGTGGTTAAAACATTCGAGGCTCCCCCTGTTCACAGACATATATTTGGGACGTAAGCACGATATCGAAGTTTTTCCATACTTCGGTGGAGAATACAAGCAAGGCAATCAATCCAGTAGCTTTGGATCACAATTTTGTTTTCAAATTATGTGGTGGATGGCTTTGGAGGCATTGGGTGTTGGGATCCATGTATTGTAATGCTCAAATGATTTGTTGATCAGTAAAAGTAGCCATTTTTTAAATATGTTCCTTTTCATATTTGTTCTAATACATGCCTTGATATGTATGTACGTATAGCCAATTTCCAAACCAAGTAGTCAATTTCAGACTTGTTATATAAGATGATTTACATTACATCTGAAGTGAAGACCCTTCCACTTAGAATAATAGATCAGAACAGTCTCTTTTCGAAAGAATTCCTGTTAGAATGAACTTGGAAATATTTATGATGATATATGCTCATTGCCTTAAGGTAATTTTCTAGCGGAAGACTGTCTATGTAGTCCTTTTCATTATCGTTTTTCAGGGGACGACGAGAGCTGGAGGATACATCAATATTAGCTTATGGCCTAGGTATGTGTATCTCTGTGGCTCGAGGGAAGACACTGTAATAAGCTTAGGCTTTAGGCTTATCTGTCCCTCTTGTCCTTATGTTGATCAGCCCATCAATGATTTTATATTTGTTTCGTGGTTCTGTAAAATGGAAGATTAAGGTGTTCGATCATTTACTTGGCTGAATAATGTTGCCTTTTGCATTACGAAAAATGGAACATTATGAATGCAAAAGCAAAAGGCAAGAAGGTTGTTGTAGATTGACAGGCACTTTCTAAGACCCTATAGTCCGAGATTCAATGAATTCGTGCGTTATCTAAGATCTCTTTGTAGCAGGAACCTAGGCAACTACCTAGTAGCGGCCTATTGATTTGCACTAGCCTCTGTCTCCTCCCCAATAATTGTATCCTAGTTTAAGGTAAAATTGCATGATCAAGTTATCATCTAACAGTCGGCAACTATGTTCTTGTGCTGTCAAGTCATTTCCATGAAGTAGCACTACAAAAGAAGATGATTGGCAGGACAGAGATGGAGGGTTTTATCTGAGTTCTTTTTCCAAATTATGGGTGCTCAATCTCAGAATGGGAAACCCTCCAAAAGATGATTTTCAAGTAACCCTCCAAAAAAACAAAAAAGTAAATCAATTAAAGCCACCATGGATCACATTACAAGCAAAGTAGTAGGTATGATGAAAGGTGGGGTGCATCTTTTTGGTGGCCTCTTGATGCTATATGAGGCTTACCTTCTGTTTTTGTCTGGCTCGACTCTAGAAAAATGTACCCAATTTACCAAGCCTACCTACTTCTGAAGCTAGGCTGGCAAATAAGTGGAAAAAGGTCTGTCACTGATGTGTGCTTACTAGTCATTTGGTTCGCTCGGCACATGTGTGCGTGTGTGTGTGGTTGGATTAGGTACAAATTGTTGTTCATCAATGGTTAACACCGGTAAACCCTGCTCTTGGATGGACGATGTCTTTCTCTGCACCAAGCTTCTTGTTTCCTCTCTTCCTCTCCTATTCTATTCACCCTTTTACTCCTGCTGATCGCATTCCTTTCTCGCCTTGTAAAATGAAAGGAGTGTTTGTGATTGTGATTCTATTAGGAGATGGTTGAAAATGTTCACAAGATCTTCAGTCACTAATACGCACTAAAGTGATTAGTTGGACGCTGCAGGAATGATGCAGAGACAGAGTTTGAACAGCAGGCCTAGTACTTTCCTTATTTGATGTCTACTTGTCCCAAAAGAAGGAAAAACGGTAGGCGTTAAATACAGAGAAAATAATTAATTATATTTGTTTTTCAGGTTGTTTCCCTCTGCATTGACAGGAAGGCATAGAAAAACATGCACAACAGAAACAAAAAGAAGAATAAGGAATGAAATCCATTTAAGATATGCTGCCTTTTTCCCTTTACACATTGGTTCCGTCTCTCCGGACCAACTGGCGGTAGCAGAGATGGCAAAAGATGCTGCTAATCATTGCTCTCTGTTACTTCCAATTTCTTCCTTGAAAATTACCTGTCACATATTCTCCAAAATCTGAATTAATCCCATGAAACTCTTGTTACAATGTGCTCCAGGTTCATAAATTTCCATCACAATATCTAACCTGGTTCTTTGGAAGCGGATTTAGAGGATTGAAAGAATCCAAATTGTTTTTTAAATGAAGATTTTCCCTGAGAACAAAATGAAATGACGTCGGACATTGTTGATTGCAACATCTAATAGCATTCAGAAACTGGAAATTTCCTGGAGGAATACCTTGCAATGTGTTGCAGAGAAACCCTGCGAATATTCCAAGCTATGCTCTTCATTCTTGGTCACGTTCTGTATAACAACATTAAGAACGTAGACACTTCTCTCACAGTTGCGCATATGTATGCAACATTTATAGACATGAACAGGAAGACCATACTAATTAATTATCCTGAAACTTGCCTTATTCAATACAGGAGAACTAGCAGTGTCATCCAGGCACTGTTGCTGGTGACTTCTCACATGATCTTTGTTCAGCATTTTGTTCTTTCTTTGCTTTGTCGACTTGTGGAAGCAGTATTCATCATCTTCACAATAATGAGGCGGACCAGAGGAGGCATCTGAAACCATTGACAAGTCCTCTTCTTCGTCCTCCAACTTTGCATGATCTCTACCGCCATTATATCCACCAATTCCCTGAAACTGGTTTTTGGAAATAGAAGATTGATCCAAATATGATGTCCAACCAGACTCACATCCACTACTGCTGCATTGAGAAGTTGACAGATCCATTCTGAATCCTCTCTGTCAAAGACAAACTCCAAACGGGATGACTTATATAGGCTCCTTGTTAATAAGAAATAGAAAGAGAGAATTAATGAGTTGCTCTCAGTGTCACTCGATGTTGTTCTCTCTCAAAATAAGTAGAACAGATGGAGCAAGAGAGCTAAGAAAAAACCAAATGAATCAAATTCAAATCCTAGAGTAGTTTTGTCCTTAGCCCTATCCTTTCTCCTCTCTTATTTTATCTGTTTGTGAATCAATCAAGTCGCCAGTTGGCTTGAGTGTGTACGTATGCGAGAGTGACAGAAGGGAAACAACAACAGTCGTTAAAAATTCATGATAAGGGATTTATATATGCACTTGTGGTAATAACACTCGGGTTACAGCACGAGTCACCCATAAGAAACTTTGCTTCGAGGGGCTGGCTTTCTTCACTTTTTTCTTTTAAATTTTATCTTTTCCTTCTTGGCAAACCTAGGAGTTCTTAAAGTACTGCAATTAACGTACAGACAGTGGAACAGTAATTAATATCCGCCTCATAGCTTATAGGATATGGAAAGGATGTTGAACTTGGTAGCAAATCCGTGACAGATCATGGGGAATGGAAACTTTCGCATGTTCTTATATTACGACAAGCAAAAAGGCCATGGGAGTTTAGACCTGTCTAATGAAATTAAAAACCTGAAGGGCTAATTATGCAAAACATTCTTTGCAGTCCCTTGCATGTAATATCTATTCTTGTGCTCACAATTTATAATAATTAGGGTCCTGAGTCGTTAGCTAAAATAAGGTGAAGCACATTATGTTGGCCAAAAACAGTTTCTTGTATATTTCCTTTCCATTAATTGTGAAGCTTATTTCACTTTCACATTACTTTGAATTCCTATATGAAGCCAGATATTGGTGGATAATAATAGCACACTCACATCTGAAACATACACTTGACATAGACAAATTCGTTCGAGTCTCTGCCATATCAAAATCAGAAAGAAGTAGACAGTGAAACTTGCATTTGGCTATAACTGTGCATACAGTGATCTCAATAGTTTCATGTTACCAGTTTCTTGCTGTCCTATCTCCATTTATCTTTCCTGAATTTTCACGGGAAAAGAAGTATAAGGCCATGCCTTCAACGATTGATAGTGATTCTTTATCCAGTTTGACAGAATTATTGATACCTGTCCATTCGATGAGTGCACAGAACAAAAGCTATAAATTTATCGTCCCCACGTACGCTCGTTTGCTTTAATAATCACTCTTATCACCAAAGTCTCTGTTGACCCTTTTGTTGTTCACTTCTATTAATTTAAGACAGTGGTCTTAGTCGGCGTCTAAGACTTGTAAGACTCGTGTGCCTGAACTATGATTCCCGCTTGGCTTTATATTATTCTTAGTTTTGTAAGTACATTTTCCAAATGGTTAGCTTGCACGTAAAATCTATACACCACATCACTTACTCAATGATGACTTTGTGTTAAGTTGGAGCTATCGAAAGCTCACCAGCATTGAGCCACGTATATATAGTTAAACTAAATAAAAGTATAGAATCTCGGTTAGTGACAAAAGAGCTTTCCCATTTTAAGGTAGAAAAGCCACCCTCGTACATCCAAGATAGCTGTTTATGGGGCCCTTTCAATAATGTTTGTGATCTTTTTATCGGGGGAATAGCTTCAGCTCTAGCGTTTGAATAATGCCAACCCCAGAGATTGTACAATTTCAGGCAACATATGCATATCTTTGGATTCGCAAACTGTCCTGTAATTAGCGGCAATTGTCCCATTGCAGACCCTTATTTTGTGAAAGCTGCCTGGACATTTTCTTCAGAATGCACTTAACCTGAACTGAAACACCAACACATGCTTAAGCTGGTTGTCAGGTACAGATGATTTGTTGTATACCGAGCTCTAACTGCCATCACACTAACCACAAATGAATCTGTTTTGACGTGCAATTAGCATAGGAAGAAGCGACCAAAATCTGCAGTGACCCTTTTAACTTTGAGGCCAGAAGCTGACGGCTGATATGATCTAAAAATGACCATGAAGTGTGATTTATTGTAAAGATCAATCATGGGGGCCAATTTAGGATCCTCTTCTGAATCATAAATGGTCCCAGACACTCTTGTACACGCTAATGTTGCACATGCTCTTTGTTAGCTTGTGGCCCTTTGCCAGTCCACAGGATCCGTAATTCGTGTAAGAACACAGAGAATTGGTTTAATGTGATTTCTGGTTTTTCCATTTTGGTTTATGTTTTCAACTATTTCCTCTACATAATTGAGGGAAGGAAAAAGAAGCTCAATAATTCTTTACGTCAGTGGAGAATATGTAGCTGGAGTGACGTGAAGGATATGTAGCTGGAGTTCTGTTAGGAAGAAGCTAAAATCCATCAACCCACTTTCCATTTGACCTTCTCTTTCACCACTTCTCATCTTCTGTGAAATTTCATGTACTTTTCTTCCATTCAAAGACCACCGAGTTCTTAAAACCATTAATTGCCATTGGTTAGACAAGGGGTAGTTGATGGTTTTAGACCTAAATATCCGACCCCAATAGCCCTCCCCATGTAGCTTGCACTCATCAAATAGATTTGAAACGGCTAGAGTTATGGGCCTCTCATCAGCTGCTGGAGGTTTGTGAACATGGTCCCCAACAATGGAAAGGTCAAATCTTTGCCAGTTGCTACAGTCTGCCCATGGAAACACCACTGTCTTCTCTCACAAATCTAAACTCTTCCAAGAACACCAAAACTCCCTCCCCATTTGTTTCGAAAGAGTAAAAAGAATAAATAAACAATTCTACACTTCCTTTCTCGTCCATGGCTAATGCAAACAAGTACTGCAGGGTCCTTATCAACATGAAATAATAGTCAAACCTTCTTTTGCAAAAGAAAACTCCACTCTATCTTAAGCAAGTCTTTGTCACATTAATTTGGTCATCCCAGTTATTGTATAATGAAAACAACCTTTTGGATGAATTACCGTACTTCATGTCCACAAATTCCACCAGAAGTCTCCAAACTCTGCATGTCATAACCCAGCATATCACGTAAAATATAAAAATGGAATCCGAGCAGATCTTGCTATATCTTCAAAGTACGAGAGTATGGATCCTGAAGATCTAAAATTCAACATTATTTTGACAAGAATGTAAAGCTGTGTCTAAATGGATAAGAAGTTGAATTAACAGTACTCAACTGGTGCCAAATTATTGTTCCCAGAACATATAAACCTGTCATGACATTGATAAACCCTTCCACTTTCACATCTTTTATACGTGACAATAATGCAACTAATGTACAGAAAACTCAATTGAATGAACCTAACATGACAATTAAGTGTCACTATTGCTTGTGCAGAGTAATCGGTAGGTTTCTTCCAAACTGACATCCACAGATAGCGATAGCCCGCTTCTCTCTTTGTTTAACACTTGTTGTTGGCAACTACCATCTACAGCTACTATGTATCATAAGGTAACAAGTGTGTGGATCGTCTTTCTTCTCTGATTCAGAAAGAAAAGGCTAAAATTTGTAGTTGGAAACTTGGAAGCTCACCAGCTCAATTCTTTAAATTCTTGGTCCCATGCACGGGGCAGCGACTTAAGATTAGTTGGTGGGGCTAGGCCAGTCGGTCCAATGAGTAGCCTCGCAGCACATTTCAAGGAGTCCACTACATGAATTTTATTTTCATGTCTTCATACATAACTACCGCACTAATATTGTCTAAAATACAATGATTAAACACGTGAACAGCATATGAAGTTGAGGTATTTTACATTTATCACTTATAATAAAATATATTTGGTATAGTATGCAGCAACACGAGTTCTACAATTTAAATGGAATTCAATCTGTACAAAGGAAAGCCGGAGAATCAAATATATGGCTTTGGTCCGGAGTACATCGACCAAATGGGGCTGCAGAAACGGGACCTTTGGAGCTGTGAAAAGTCCTGATGTTTGCAGCAAATACAACAAAATCATACGTAAAGAAGAAAGGGCCATATTGGTTCCGGGTACAACTCCCCATGTTTACGGCTGCCAAAAACACGTACATATGGGTCGTCAGGACTTTGGAGGTACAATGAGCGGCCCCATTTTACTCTTCAGATTCGATTTCCAGTCTAACCCATCCACGGTTAGTGTTTGCTTTATTGATCAAGCATGCTTCATATGGTCTCTGTCCTCCCAATTTCAACTCATTCACCGCAAGATTTTATCATATAAGCCTCTATTCTAGTCCACTACTTGCAACGTTGCATCCATTATCCCATATTTAGGTTTAAGGTCGTTTTTACAAATTTGTCTGCCTTTTTGTTTGAAGAGTTAAATCCGAAAATTAAAGATAAAGTTTGGATTTTAAAAAATAAATAAAAATTTAAGGGTTAAGTTTGAATTATAAAATAAAAATAAAAATTAACTCGAGTTAATAATTGTAAATAATTTATAATTATCGTTTAATACTTATTTTAAATTAATTAATATTTATATATGTACTATTTAAACCTTATTCAAGTTATAAATTTTTATTAGTTATTTAATTTAATTTTGTTTATGAATTACGATTAATATTTATATGTATTATTGTAAGAGGTTATATTTTTATTTCAAATCAACTTTATAAATATATTATTTTTAATAAATGATCCAATAAATTATTTATATTTTATGTAATCATTACAAAAATTAAATAATATGGATTTTTAGTTTAAATTTAATAATTTTATAATTAATTAAATTTAGGTTTAATAAGGAGACCAAGTTAAATATGAATTAGAGTTTAATTAAACTTGTTCCAAATTTGCCCTTCAATAGATTTAATTGGCAGGAGAAACTACGTACTTGCCTCTAACATTGGTGTTTAGGGGTTGAGTTTTCAAATTATTCATATTGGTAAGTATATTATATTAAAATTTATTATCAATTAGTTGAATGGAGTTTGTCAATTAATTAATTTATTTCAAGTATAATTAAGTACAAATAATATATTTTAAATAAAATATTTAATGAAATAGCAATTCATAATCAATAAATGTAATAAAATTAATATTAGTAAGCTCAATATCCAGGGACAAGTTCAATCTAATTAATACTAACAGGCTTAATGCATATGCATTTGATTAACTACAGTAAAATCTTAGGTAAATTGTAAAAACTATAACTCGAATCATCAACCTCTAAAAGTGAAAGACATTTCGAGAGGCTTCATTCTACTTATTGGACCAACTATAAAACATACTACCATTTAATTTTGAATTATTATTTTATAAATAATTTAGGATAAAAGATATGGAGCTATTTTGTGGTTTGAAAACTTTAAAAAAATCTTTAATTTTTATTTTTTAAATTCCTTATAGTTTTGAATTTTCCATAAAACCCTTTTCTTAGATTTTGAATAAAAAATAATGATGAAATATATTCAATATGAATATCATACATAGACTAATTAAATGCTACTTACATGATGATTCAACTTAGCTCTCAAACTCAAATGGAATTAATTAAATTCAAATCAAAATAATAATTTATTATAATTAATCGAGTTTAAGATCTGAATTAAGTTATCATGTTAGTGATATTTGATTAGTTCATATATATGTTTTATCATTATTTTTCAATTGAAGTTAATGAGAGAGACATTTTTAGAAAATATGAAAACTAAAATAATTTTTGATAATTTTAAATTTTAAAAGGCTTTTCTAAAATTTCTTAAACTAGTGGGAAATCTATATTATTTACCTAATAATTTATTTATAAGATATAATTAAGAAATTATTTGATATACCTAAAAATGAATTGGCTATACTTAGAAAAATAGGGATCACTTACTTACCTCCTTGAAAGTTGGAATAAGAGATACCATTAACTCATTTAAAGAATAGCAAAAAGTGCATTTTGATCCTTACTATTTTCAGCATATTACATTATGAACCCTAACATTTCAAAGCGTTCAATTTGAGCCCTAACATTTACAAAAATGTCCAAAAAGACCCTTAATGAGCAGAAATTTTGATGAGGTCAATTGTTTGTCAGTTAAATGTCAAATTAATACTGATATAAAATTGTTTAGTATTTTTTACAATTAGATAGTGGACCTTACTGTCACGTGTTTAAGTGGAACCTACTATTAAAAATAAAAAATAATATGATTATAATAATTGATATTAATCCTTAATTAGGTTAACTAAATTATTAAGATACCTAATTGTCCAATACAAATCCTAAATTGACAAAATCCACAATTTAGAAGATGATGCTCTCCTACTCCCTCAAGCTTTTCTTCTGCATTTGCTTCTCCTTGGCTTCTATCTCTCAGACGTCTTCTATCTCAATTATAAGTTCTCTAGTTTTATCTCTCTCACAAACTTGGTTTTTCTCTTAGTTTCTAACTTATCTTAGCTGTACTGTGTTTTCTTTCTCGCACCAACACCTCTAGTGTCTCTCCACTCTATATTTATGTTATACTTGTTCCTAATTCTTTTTTTGATTTGGTCTCCTCCATTTCACTTAGGAACTGTTCATCAATTTATATTTCACAATTTGGTGTTGTTTTCAACATTTGGTACGCTTCAATATTATTCATATCTCAGTCTCGAAATGCACACGGTGTTTGGTCCATATGACAATTCTTCTGTTTCCATCTTTAAACTGGAATTATCAATTTAAAAAGGGACTAGTTGTCTTTGGATGCTTAATTTATGTAACGTTTTTACTCTAAAAGCTACAAGAGATGAAAAGTTCTAATTGAAGATTTGATTTACAGTCTGTCAATTGTTTCAACTCCTCACATATCATCTTTGTAGCATTATTTTTGTGTTAGCACAAAGTGGCCATAATTTGGTGTTAATGTCCTATCTATTTTCAACACAGATACACAACCAATAAATTGAAAACAAATAAAGCAAGTTTCTTGACATGATGAGGCTTTAGGTTAAGAACATAAGCAATGAGAAAAAAATCACCAAAGGCTCTAATCATTTTACTTTAGAGTATGTGGATGACAATGGAAGCAATATATAATAGAAATGGTACTTTTCCGTGAGGTTTCAGTGGTTATGTTGTAAGTTATTGTTTTCGTTAAAACTTGAAATTCTAGGAAAAGAATTGGTTGAGGCCTTGCCATATAACCGCCTATTCCTTTTAGGAGACTTTTATGACTCATTAACTGCCTTTAAACTATTCATTGTCGTATTTCTTTGGCTTTGGGTTCCATCTATTTTATTTAGTTAATCAAAGATTTTGTGAAAAATATTATAATGATGGAATTGTTGGTATTATTGTGGGTTCTAAATAACATAATTAGGAGCTTGATTTATCAGGATGTACACTTGAGGAAATTTTGTGTTATATAATTTTATATGTTACACATTGATGGCGTGTCAAACCAGCAAAAATAAATTCCTACTCTAGAACACTTAAGCGAGTAAAGTGATGAATAGGGTCGAACCATAGAGACCAGTGAAGTAATTATTTATTTGTTCGAAATCAAAAATAAAAATAAAATAAAAATAATAATGACGAAAACAATTGAAATGGGAGTGATTGATTTTAGAAATACGAAATCACGCAAGAAGGAAATTAAAATTAAAGATTGAAATTAATATGAATAAAAGCCTAGCCAAGGTACTCTCCCGTTTGATACCGTAATTCGATCATAGACTCAAAAATATAAATT
>JANKOD010000006.1:4655960-4668462 GCA_026284645.1 Erythroxylum acuminatum | reverse complement strand
GATCAAACAAAATACTTCATGACAAGCAACTTGTAGGCCAAGCCAATTCCTTTCTATTGTCTTTGGAACAACCAACCGACAGAACTAAAGATCAAGCACGGTCGATTCACAAATTGTTATGATGGAAACTGAAGCATCAAATTTCAACAAATAATGTAAGAAGGAAAGCAAAAAACCACTATATAGAGTTTCTTAAAAGCTTTCCCTGATCAAGCCTTTGGCAATACATCTTCATGTCTCTTCAATTACGTCATCAAATCCCTAATTGACCTTGACATAAATCATTCCTTCTGCATTGCCACATATAAAATCAATTTCAGGGACAAGATAATAATATTAAACTAACAAATTGTTGTTCATAGACTAGAGCAAAACCTTTTGACACTTAGTGCTATGACAAGGTATCGGAGAGTCAATTTCATGCCTTGTTCGTCGGCTAGAGGGAGTCCTATAATTAGAGTTAAAAGCTTGCACAAAATATACATTTGTTAATTTAACCTTCCTATACCAGGCCAAACCCCTAGTGGTTACACTTGTTACTCATAAAGGTTATTTCAGATCATCAACTTTGGTACCAGTTTCATTCTCCCCCAGGTAAACCGAGATTTTACTTGGATGATTTTAGTTCCATATAATTAAAATTTAAGTTGATTAAGAATCACTGCCTTTCCCATTTTAACTTGCCCAGTTTCAATTTTTCTAAACTTTTTACTATTTTTCCCTGGTTCTTAACTGTTCCTAATTTCAGAGCTTCAGTCATCACTCTCTTCCCTCTATTGCTCTTCACCGCTGTTTACCACATATGGACCGAACGTAATGTCAGAACCTTCTTGAATGAAGCCTTGGCTGAGGAGCGCGTGCTTGCAGGAGTGATCTCCCACGTTAGAGAACTGCTCAGCCTATACACCGAGAGGAGGTAACTTGACAATCCTTTTCTTTTTTACAGGGTTTTTTCTAGGTCACAGCTTTCGAGGTTTTCTTCGGAGTGTCCCCGCTTGCCATGCCTAGTGCCTACCTTTGGAGGAGTAGCGCAATTCTTTCTTGGTGGCAGTATTCATCTTGGCCATCCGGGGCCATGGCTACACAGTTCATTTATTTCAGTTTCGCCTATGCTTGCTAACTACGGGTTGGATAGTCTTAGTTGGGCTTTCTTTTGACTTTGTATGCTTGGGCTTTGGCTTTGTTTCTTGGTGTTATTGATGTTCCTGTAGAGTGGGTTTCGGGTTGCATCTTCCCTTGCTGCAGTGGTTCCTAGATTATTATTGGTCGCCCTGAGGCTCGACTGGAAGAGCTTTTTGCAGCTTCGTCTGTGAACTTTTCTGTATATATTTTGTTTATTTATTTAATTTTTCTGATTTACAAAAAAAAAATTGACATGACATTTAATTAACGAACAGTTACCTTATCAAATTTTCTGCTCAGTAAGGCTCTTTTTTGAATATTTTACAAAAGTTAAAATTAAATACTATGAGGTGTTAAGATTCATATTATATTCTAATAAAAATATCAAAATTTAAATGTACTTTTAACCTTTAAAAAATCACCAAAACTTTGATACTAGGATGGAAGATAAGAGTTCACTACTTCTATATATTAAATTCATAATTTCACAAAATGTAAAAATAAGTATATTTAACTTAAATAAATCTTAGCGAGATAAATTATTATTGTATAAGAATAATTTAATCATTATAATGATTATAACATATAGTAAACATGTGAAAATAGTTACTTCTAATCCTTTTTCTATATTAAATTCATAATTTCACAAAATGTAAAAATAAGTATATTTGACTTAAATAAATCTTAGCGAGATAAATTATTATTGTATAAGAATAATTTAATCATTATAATGATTATAACATATAATAAACATGTGAAAATAGTTACTTCTAATCCTTTTTCTAAAATAATAATAAACATGTGAAAATTACTTAATTCACATATGGCATTAAGTTTAAAAGAATGAAATGATTGGAAATCTTGCCAGAGTTAAATTATCTTTCCTTTAAATATTGCACCATCTTTTACATGCATTTCATGAGATATCGTGCCTCATTGGACGGATTTTTAGGAGACTAATAAACACTTTTGTCTATTATAATTTTTTTTTAAAATAAGTATTTGACCGTAAAATAAAAAAGTATTTCTTTAATAGATATGTTTGGCAGTCAAAATATAAAATTTTTAAGAAGCTCAAATTTGGAGCTTCTCAAAAAAGCTTCTCAAATGACTTTTCAGGTAGATTTTTCAAATCAATTAATGAGCATATTCTTTAGTCCCTTTTGTTCTTATATTTTACACATAATTCTCACAGTACCTACAAATTTAGCTTCCCGTTTATTATGTATTTAACTATTTACTCAACTTAAATATTTATTTTAAGATTTATATAATATTATTTGACTTTTTTATATGTTTTAATATTTATTTTTTATATTAGTTTACTTATGTTATAATCCATATAAAAATTTTGGTTAGATATATTTTTATTTATGTTTCATATGGTTTAAAATTATATAATAATTAATATATTGTGTTTTGCATATTATTTAATATACTTTAAATAATGTTTATATGCATAAATAATTGTTATTACAAAATAAAATATAATTAAAATTAAAAGTGTTTTTATTTTTATATTGTCAAACAGTTTACTGTATGAAGCTCTTTCAAAAAACTCTTTTTTAAATGACAGTCAATCAGTTAACTGGTTTCTTAGAAAAGTTCTTCTCAGAAAAGATCTACAAATAAAATCTACTGACAAAAGCTCTACTGGTATAAGTCCAACCAAACAGAGGCATAGTTTGAAAATCAACGAGATCTTCAAAAGGTTAAATTAGAGGTAAGAAATATTTAGGACGACGATGAGTTGCTCATGGTTCTAGATTCATATGTTTTCAATAAATTAGGGTTAGGCTCAGTCTCAAGTTCAAGCTCAGACCAACTCGAGGTTTAATTATTCTAAATGAAACGACATTGTTTTACTTAAAAGAGTTAAGTCTTAGATAGACCTAAGCCTGAGTAACTCAAGTCCAAATCTAACTAAATTTTTTTTTACATTTTTAATTTAAAAAATATTTTAAAAAACTAATGTGGCCGATCCATTATCATCCCTAGATATATTGGAACTTGTAAAATTAATTATTTTGTCGTTTAATTTTTTATTTCTTTTCTATGCAATAGTGTTACATAATTATAACATTGTATTTATCCGGTGCCCGGTGATAGTATGAAGATTATAATTGTATAAGTTGGTCAAATTCATTTAGTCCAATATATTAAGCTAAAAAGTTTGCAAGCTTAAATTTTAAGAATTAATTTATAATTTGAATTTATATTTAAATATTAAACTAGAAAAATTATAAAATTTTAATAAAAAAGTTACCACGAATTGTAATTATTATCTAAATTATTTATTTAGATTAATTGATATTCATTAAAATGTTTTTATTGTTTAAATTCATCAAATTTATGAATTATTATATTTATTTATCAAATTTAATTTTAATGAGTTATAATTAGTAATTGACATAAATTATTGATAGAAATCATATTTTATTATTAAAATTTTGCATAATTATATTAAGCAAATAATTTGATAATTTTATTTTGTTTAATATGATCAGATAAAATATATTAAAATATGAATTCATAGGTTGTATTTAAATTTATAATTTTTATAACATATCAAATTTATATTTTAAAAAAGTATTTAATGGGCTTAAAATTATTTAACTATCATAGGGTGAATTTGAACTAAAATAGACCTAATCTAAATTATGTATATGTGTAATCACAATGCACAAATGCCCCTCCAACCATCTACATTATCCCGATGACAGTACCTTCAGGATTACATCTCCAATTAATTGTAGTAACTAGTAGGTGGTTGTATTCCGCAGGCCAAACAATCATTGTTATCTACGGTATTATACCGTCCATGCAAAGCTTTCATAGCTCAGTTGGTTAGAGCACCCGTTTAGTAAGCGGGAGGTCTTGAGTTCGACTCTCAATGAAAGCATTTTTCTCTTTGAGAAAATATGCAAACTTGAACAAAATTTTCAACTTTTCTTCAGATGGGATATTGAGTTCGTGCTTACAAATTCTCTCTCATCACACTGCCAGAATCAGGGTGGTTCCTCAGTTTACTCAATATCCCATCTTAAGGCAACTATCTTCAACTTATAGTCCAATGTTCAACTAGGGCAACAGTTCAGATCAAGCCATTTAGCCAAAGAACAGATACCACAACATTTGCGAAACATGAGCACGCAAGTAACCGCAGACATCCTGAAAGGCCTGGAAATATACATTATGATGAGACATTACCGAGCTCTAATTTGCTTTCTGAGTTAAGCTGCTTTTTGCTAACATAATTCTTGTGTTTTACTGATAAGCAGGGAATAACAAGTTAACATGCTAAAGACTCGATGGACAAGAAAAGTGTAATGTAACGGAAGTGCCCTGTGTTTACGGCGCTGTAGTGTGAGGAAGCTGTAAGTATTCATGTTTTTAATGTACCAAAAGAACTCATCATCTATTTGATGGCTCTTGGACAACTGAGGCAAGCATTTCTTGAAAAGGTCCAAAATTTCCAAAGGGAAACTTAGGCCGGCAAACCCATTGCAGGGAGAGCTGACTTTAAATCAAATATGATCTTTTGAAGAATAGGAATATCAGGCAACCATGGGAAGGAATTCAAGTTTTCTAGATGTGTCTTGTGAAAGTCAGATCTTCGAATCACATCAGGGAACTCGCTTCTAGCTGCTGTATATATGGTCAAGAAAAGGAAAAGGAAGCCAAGCAAATACCTGCAACGTAAGTTAAGTGTTAGATTGTAATCCTTTTATGATCCTTATTTATCCTGGTACAAAATAAAATGATGAAAGCAGAGAATGAGTGAAGACGAGTTGCGAGACAAAAGTCCTACATCCAGTCTCTGAGGATGCTAAGGAACAATTATTCCGCTCTGTACAGGTTTGTGGTAATTCACTTTCTTCCACGGTCCTTCTCGTTTTCCTTTCTTTGAAATAATCTTCTTCCCATCTTCAAAAGAATCAAATCCTAATAAACTTGCACAGCCATCGGTTTCTTCGAACAAAAAGCAGTTTCATACACACGATGACGATAACAAAAGCACATCAGTACGTAAAAGAGATCACGCATGCACAAGACCGAATTAAGTTTCATATAGCATTCTTCTAGTTAGGGCACTCATATTTCAATGCCGAGGTGCCTTTAATCTGTATAAATCGGCATGCAATTTATAGTTCAGAAATTCATTCAACTGTAAATTATTGTGTTTTCCCCATTAATAATAGATTTTAATTTACAAAAATTATAGGATCGTAAAACACAAAAGTTATTGACGAGAACAAATCACTTAAGAACTTGTTATATCTTTTCATAGTTTAAACAACAAACTTCCTTGCAAAATTCTTTCTATGTAATCTTTCTTATCTTTTTATTTTATTTTGAAAAATACACTTCTTTTCTTTTTGGGTTAAACCACCCAGTATCTAACGTCACATAGGCAACCGACTAATCATGATTCGAGCCGGATATAACCCTTTCTGGGTGACAAAGCTCTCCCTCACGAGTTTTTAAAACGACTCTATTCTCAATATTCAAACTCGAGACTTTGGTTAAGGATGGAAGAGCCCATGCTGCTCCATCATAGCCCTTGTGGGTAAAATACAATCTTTTGTAAGTAATTGAAATTATTTCGACTGTATTGAAGTTGTCTTGAAAGTTGAAGCGGTCATTATCATTTCACCAGACACTCATGCTATCCATCACCAGAGCATAATACCATCTTGTACTCTTATTCTTTTTTAATCTTATTTATTTTATACTTTTATAATTGTATCCAATTCTTTCGCTAAATTTGTATATGAGTTACACAATTAAGATGACACTCCTCTGTTCTATTCTAAGTTCTCTCATATTATATTTATTTATGTTTTCTGTTATTACAAAACTACAGAGCTCTCCTTTAGATATACATCTTAACCATAAATTAATTACCAAACAATACATATACTATATTCCTAAAATACTATAATCCTAAGGTACTCCAATGATTTGCTATACTCCTCCTCAAGTTGGAACATACAAATCATAAATACTCAACTTTCCTAACAAATAATGAAATTATTGTTTGCCAAGAGCCTTGGTGAATATATCAGCCAGCTGCTCTGCAGAACGAATATACAAAGCAGTAAGACAACCAGTCGGAATTTGGTCTCGTACAAAATGACAGCCCAATTCAATATGCTTCGTCCTCTTATAAAACACCAAATTGGTTGCTATATGAAGAGCTATCTGATTGTCACAGAACAATCTCATTGGCTTGGAATGAGAAACATCAAGAGATTGAAGGAAAGATTTTAGCCAAATTAACTCATAGGTTGCATTTACCATGGACTATATTCTACCTCTGCAATTGATCAAGACACTGTATGTTGTTTCTTGGTTTTCCAAGAGATGGGAGACCGACCAAACATCACAAAGTAGCCAATCAATGATCATCTAGTTAGCGGACAGCTTGCCCTAACCTGGATTTCCCTTCAAGAACCGCAAGACGCGAAGCACAGCATCATAGAGTGCTTGGAGTGGAGCTTGCACAAATTGAGCAAAATGTGAACCGAATAACACAATTTTGGTCTTGTAATTGTTAGATAAATTTGGAGCCCAACCAAGCGTCGGTATCTCTCAGGATCCGCTAGCTTGTCACCAGCAGATTCAACTAATTGATGACTCTGCTTAAATGGGATTGCAGCAAGTTTTGCGCTTAGAAGCCCGCACTCAACAAGTATGTCGAGTGCATATTTGCGTTGGTTCAGAAATAGATCGGTCGGTCCTCTTGCGATCTTTATACTTGAGCCCCCGAAGTCCTTTATGTGAAACATTTTACTCATATACTGCTTAAAGTCACAGATTACATCACTATCATTTCCTGCAACAACTAGATCATCAACATAGATCAAAATTGCTAGGAAAATATTTCCCATATGACAAGTGAAGAGTGAGTAATCTGGCCTTGACCAAAGAAACCCATATGCCACAAAAGTCTTTGTCAATTTTGAAAACCACATACGGGGAGCTTGTCGCAGCCCATAGATTGATTTTTGAAGACGATAAACATTTCCAGGCTAAGAGGGAGCAAAACTAGGCAGCAATCACATATACATCTCCTTGTGTAGATCATTGTGCAAAAATGCATTATGCACGTCCGTCTGATGTAATTCTCAGCCTTTGATAGCTACAATGGCTAGAAATGTACATATACTGACCATTTTGGCAACTGGAACAAAGGTCTCAGTATAATCTATCCCTTTCACTCGTCAGTTTCCAAGAGCAACTAATCGTGCCTTGTATAGTTCAACCCGTCCATCAACATGGCATTTGATACAATACACTCACTTACAGCCTATTGCAGTTTTATTAGGCGACAGGTCCTACAAAGTCCATGTCCCATTTCTTTCAAGTGCATATATTTCAACTTGCATGGCATCACACCAATTTTTATTCTTTACCGCCTTACCAAAATGCTCTGGCTCTTTTTCTTTGGTAACTGCAGCTAACAATTTTCTGTGTACCATAGAAAAGTTATCACAATTTACATAATGAGCTATGGGTTAAGGGGTACCTAAGGAGCCAATAGATGTGGGGTGAGTGAGAGATGGTAGTGTAGCATATGTAGTCTTGAAGTCGAGCAGGAGGTCACCTCACACGTTGTCCAGGTCAATTGAACCTGTGATACAGGTTCAATACCAATTTCTAAACTATTATCATTATTTTGTTCCTTTAAAATCACCGCTTCATCACTTCTTTGTTCCTTCTCAGAACCACTCCCCTTGCTACCAACTCACAACTCTCTCCCACACACTGAATATCACTATCACCATCATGCACATCAACTCTCCCCCTTGCACCTTCCTTGTCTAAACCAACTACCTCTATATTTGGTTTATGAGCAAAAGGAAATTCATTTTCACAAAGCACCATATCCTTTAATACAACAAAATCTCCTGCTTTCATATCATAAACAAGCCAACTCTTCTTACCAAATGGATACCTAACAAATATGCACTTTTTGCTTCTAGTTTCGAACTTATCAAAAGTAGTTGACTTGTGTGAGATATAACACAAACAACCAAAGACACGCATATGTAAGTATAAAGGTGCCTTTCCAAACAATAGTTCATAGGGTGTTTTATTTTATAAAATTTGAGTAAGTGTTCGATTAAGCAAAGAAGCAGCAGTAAGAATACATTCAACCCAAAATTTGAGAGGTAAATGAACCTGAAATCTTAGAGCTTGCACCACATTGAGAACGAGATAGTGTTTTCTTTCTACCTGACCATTTTGTTAAGGTGTATACACACAAAAGGTTTGATGAAAGATCCCATTCTCTATGTAAAACTGCTTCATGAATTCTGTCTTAAACTCAAGCCTATTATCGCTCCTCACACATTTAACAAATTTTTTGAACTAGGTCCTCACTATCTTACAAAAGGATATTAGCATATCAAAAGTTTCCTTCTTTTCCGGCATCAAATACACTCAAACAACTTGAGAAAAATCATCAACTATTTTTAGAAAATAATGAGCACCACGATGAGAAACAAAACATATAGACCCCAAATATCACGATGTATTAATTCAAATGGTTCCATAGCTTTATTTAAACTGATATGAAACACATCTCTAGTTTGTTTAGCCTATAAACATATCTCACATACACTTCTTGAATTACAACTATCACCTCTAACACCAGGGAAAAGAGATGTTATTTGGGTTGAAGGGTGTCCCATACGTTGATGGAAAAATATATAATCTTCACCTTTACTTGCATGACATGCTCGTGCTAATGCTACTGAATGATAGAAGTAGATTCCATCTCTCATCTCACCCACACTAATCATTGTCCTCAAAGTGTGATTCTGCACAACATATAGCTCATCAGTAAATGTAACAAAGCAGTTACTATCTTTAATTAATTTACTAAGTTAAATTAGATTACAATTCAAACAAGGCACGTATAACACTCTTTTGAGAACCACTCCTCCTTCTAGGTATATTGATCCTTCTTATTCAGCCATTATTTAGTCTCTATTTAGAAGTATAACTGATGAAGGGGTCACTAGATAAACACTTTGCAGGCAAACAAAATTTCCAGTCATATGACGAGATGCTCCACTATCAAGGAGCCAGTTTGGTTCATGAGCATCACCATGCAACTTTTCATTTGTACCACTCGAGCTAGGAGTTTACTAAAATAGCCATAATTTGTTTCATTTGAGCATCAGTTAATCCTAGTATTTACGACTGTGAATTGTCTCCATTGGAGTTCTGAGATGCAATGTTGTTTCTTTGCACAACATGGCTGATGCAAGACCTTATCCCTTGCTTCTTCCACCGCCACATCCTCCACGACCCTAACCTTTTAGGTACCCAATTATTTCAAAACACCGTAAAACTTCATGTCCTGCTTTACCATAGTGTGTGCACACCATTTGCTCACCAATTCCCCCTTTTGCTTATTGGATTATGTTCTATTGAGATGCATAGTGAATCACATAACTTCACTTCTCTCGTCACAACCTAGCACAATTGATCTGTGTCTCTCCTCCTGCACCACCACTGAGTAAACTTTACCTAAGTTTGGCAACGAATACTCAGGATATTGGCTCTCGTTGTCCCAAAAATTGAGTCATCAAAACCTATAAGGAACTGATGAATCTTTTCTTCTTATATTTCTTTGAAGAGTTTGATAATCACATTGCATGTCCCACATGCCCTTGAGATGTGCGTAATAGGTCACAACTGATTGCCCTTATTGCTTCGCTCTAGCTATATTAATTTGCTTTTACTTAATAAATACGTGGTGCATTACCAACAGAAAAATGATCTCTTAAATCATCCCAAAGTTCTTTTGTTGTCTCAAAGTAAGCCACACTTGGTTGAAGTACAGGATCAATCGAATTAAAGAACCAAGAAACCATCATGGAATTACAAAATTCCCATAAACCTGCCTTAGGTTCTCCTGATTTCGGCTTAGTAACAATACCATCAACAAATCCCAGTTTATTCTTAGCGTGCAAGGCATTTTTCATTGCCTTTACCCACATGTCATAGTTTTCCCCTTTCAAGACACATGAGCTAATCATCATACCTGGGTTATCTAATGAATTCAGTTAAAAAGAAAGGTATTGTCAATGAATTTCTTGACAGATTGATCAATTACGAACTTCTCAATCTTGTTTTCCATCTCAGCAAACCTTTTAATACACCTCTCTGTGGATCATTAATAATGTGAATTATCACCACATCTCTTGGAGCTCATGTGGAGATAACGCAAATTAAATTTTGTGGCAACACTAGAGCGATGGCGACCATGATACCATGAACAAATTTGAGGAAAAACTTTATTTCTGTTTTCCGTGATTACAAAACTACAGACCTCTCCTTTATATATACATCTTAACCCTAAATGACTTTCCTATCAATACACATAATATATTCCTAAGATACTCCAATGATTTGCTATAAATATGCTTCCTAGAATTATCTTATAAAGTCACATCACACTTGATCTTTTGGTAATATTATAAAGTAGAAAACCTTAATGTTAGTTCTTAAGAATTAGACAATAGTTATTAGAGTATATTATAAAACTCATTTAACCTTTAAGGTCTTATATAATGTAACTTGAGATTTTATAACTTACATTAATCCCTTTTTATGGTCAGTTGTAAACATATAGTAGGAGTTATGTCTTATGATATTAATTCTTTTTCATATAGGGCGGATGTCATTTATCCATGAAATATTATATAAATATTAGTTCAAATATACTTAATATTATATAAATATTACTTCCAATATACGTAATATAAATATAGTTAAATTTTTCATAACTCACATCTGACACTTAAGATAGATATAGTGATTATTTAATCATTCCAAATTAATTTCCTTTTTTATTATTTAAATTGACAATTTATTGTTTAAGTTACAACTATTAATTATCACTTAGATAACAAACTCTAAACTTGTTTTTATCTCTATTTATTACAAATTTTGGAAGCAATTGTCTGTGTAGGATAGCCAATCTCTTATCTATTTGACATACTTTAATTCACATTCTATACATTACACATAGAGGAAGCATACCTTAGAATCAAGTGTTATATAATTCTTATCACATAATTAACAATATTAACATATATTAGGCATTTAAACATGACAATACAATAAATGAACATTCATTTAAAAATATTTATCAATAATATATCAATATCTACATAATCCTAGCCATATATATATTGGATTGACTTTGTCATTAGGTTTGTTATCACATCATGTGAAGATATATAATTCATGATCACTTCATCTCATGCAGCTATCTTTCATGTAATTATACTTAGTATCTACATATTTGACTTTATAATAAAATTTGAGATCTTTCATATATGTGATTGCTACTTGACCATTATAATTGATTAATATTATATCAGTTTTTATTTTTAATGAAACTAAGAAATGTCTAAGTCATACAATTTTCTTGTACTGTAATTAAAAACATTATGAATTCAACTTTCATTATTGATAAAATAACAAATGATTTTTTTCTTAGCTTTCCATAATATTTGCACTAGTATTAAGTAAGAAAACAAATTTAGAAGTAGATTTTCTCTCAAAAAAATCTCATTCCTAATTTTAATTCATATAACCTTGTATATATAGGTTGTTGCCTTAATAATATAAATCAATAATACCTTTTAAATACCTTAGTATTCTCTTTATTGATTTTTTATGTGTTTAACTAAAATTTGACTGATATTTGCTTATCACTTTAGTAATGTAACATATATCTGGTATTATTTACATCTTTATATACTTAAGGCCTCTAATTTAGTAAAATAAGGAACTTTCTTCATTTGTTCCCTTTTCTATAATGATGTTGGACAAAACTTTTGACTAGAAATAGGATTATCAGTTGGATTACAATATTGCATACGAATTTGTTTAAGAATTTTCTATGAGTATATGTCACTTGTAAAAAAGATAATAATCTCTTTGAACAATCTTTTAAATTCTCTACTCCAAGATATAGGTTCATTTGTGTCTTTTTAAATTTGGATAACAACCAATTTTTAATTTACTTAACAAACTCACATTATTATAAGCAATCAAAATATCATTTATATAAAAAGATAAAATTGCAAATTTATTTTTGGATCTTTTGTTGCACACATAATAGTCTTCATTGATCATGTAAAAATTATATAAAATAATTACAAAAATGTAGGAATGTGAATTTTGGGTCGAGTTTGGCTCGGCCCACTCGACCCAACATGATTTTGGCCTAGATTGATCGAGCCACGGACCAGCCACAGGCCAAAATTGTTTGACCCAACTGGGTCACCGGGTCAGCCCGGCTCGTGACCAGATCGTAACATCAAAAACGACATTGTTTTTTTAATTTTTT
>JANKOD010000006.1:4585713-4607930 GCA_026284645.1 Erythroxylum acuminatum | reverse complement strand
CTGTGGTTCGACCCTATTCACCACTTTACTCGCTTAAGTGTTCTAGAGTAGGAATTTATTTTTGTTGGTTTGACACGGCATCAATTATCAATTAGTGCTATATTAGAATCTTGAGACCTCAAAATAATGTTGTTCTAAGTCAGATATACCTTAACTATAATTTATTTCTAAAGTTAATATACTTATAAACTTAAACTCAAATCTCAACTCATAACAGAATAATAGATATCTTAAAACTTCTTAAGTATTAGATATCTCAAATATTAAATACCTTTAGTACATTATCTATGTATTTGGACTAGAATAGGTAAATAACTTCTGTATTTATCTCTATAAGTCTAATTCCTATAATTAAGTTTTGATCTTTTCATATCCAACAAAAATAGGTCATGTACTATTATATCTTCATTAATTGAAAATGTGAATTCTTGTTCTCTCTATAAGCAATATATTTCTACAAGCTCCTACTGAAGAGGACAACTGTACTCCCACTAACTTTCTTACAAATATGATAAATCCATAATCATTTGCAAGATAAATTATTTGAATTTATCATGAAAGTGAATCTTTCAATATCTCGTAAGCTTTTTACTATACATCAAATGTATTAAGAGATTTGAACTTTTTCAAATTCCATCTTGCTCCCACTACTTATCTTGACGACCATTGTCCTATAAGTGTTCATTAAAACAAATATTTTGTTTATTGGAGTTTGTAAAATTATATCCAACCTTTTTGAATATCTCATAACTTTCTATTATTTAATATAGTTCTAAACTTATTGGATAATATATGCTTCAACTAAGCATCATATTCCAAAATCAATAACTTTAACTCTTTTAAAGTCTTACCATTTCATATATAATATGAAACCTTGTTAATTTTTAATTACATTATTGAAAATAATTTGTTGTACTAAGTTTTGTTTTAAAAGAAATAAATATTTCATTATACAATATCTCATATTGTATTTTTTTATACAAATCCATATTGTTATGGGATTTAGTTGTCGAGGTATTTACCATAAAATCACATTCTTTTTAAATAAATAATTTAAATCTCACATCAATCTCATTGAAGTGCTTCAACATTTTCAATGCTTAACTTCTACTTATACTTAAATCCTTTAAACTTTTTAAATTTTAAATCATTATATCACATAAATTCATTAGTAAATATAATAAAAATAAGTATTCATCCTTTTATGAATTGTTATTACACTCAACACATCATATGTATAAAATTTAACAATTTAATACCACCAACATTTTTCACCAAAGGTTGATTTGGTTATTATTTAATTTAATAAGTTTCGCAAGTTTCATATGATTCATAATTAAATTATACATATATCCTACTATGAAACTTTATGATTCTCATTATGTTGATTTAATAAAATTGGTATAAAAGGATAATCTTAGTTATCTAACTTTTCAGTTTTTTGGCCATTTATGTAAGCCCTTTGATTTAATAGATACAAACTATTGTATAAACTTGGATCAATTACTTTTACCTATCAAACTATGTCATATGATACCTTAAACATTGTAGTAATGTTGAATCCAAATTTAGTACTACATACTCAAAATCATGAATTAGTAATATATATAATCTTCATCATATTTCATATTGGTAATAAAATCCTTGCAATAATTTTTCTTTTGTTGATAAATATTATCATACTATAGTCATTGCGTTTAATTGTAGTCCATCTTTATGCTTTTAGTAGGCTAAATTGAGAGGAATAGTTCCATCAAAGTATTATACATTTTAGCTCTACTTCATGCAAATCCTGGCATCATGCTATCATAGTGTTGATATACATCTTACATGTTGCTATTAAAGTTTATGACACATTAATCAACTTAAAATGTCATTATATTTTGTCATCGATATGATATTGATATATCTCTAAAATTTTGTCACCAAATCTTTAACAAACATTAATAGCAATGGTGCATAATGGATATACAATTTTCCTTTCTAACTTATTTATCTTCTTAACCATAACCTAAAATTTAGTTCACTAAAATTTAGTAACCTATATCTAAGAAATTTGATTCACTAAAACTTAGTATCAATTATACGAACAAGGGTAATTTCTACTTAGAATAAAATATAAATGCCAAGAAAGCCAAGTAATTGGTTACCTGACATAACAACCAAATAAGATCATAATTTTAATAATATATTTGGTTACTCCTATTATTTTATTAAAGAATAACTCAAACTACTATTCAATAACATTACTTTAATTCCTATAGTAGGCTAGTATCCCATTTAAATTTACTTAATATTGAGTCACTGATCAAAATAACTAAACTTAAATTGGGTAGATAACATCCTTATCAATCACATTTCATGTGACTCTTAAATCCATTAGGTGACATGTCTTGTCAAAACATTTCTTATATATTATTAATAACCTTGCCTCTAAACTTATATGATCATGAGCTATTCATCCAAATTATACAAATTTAGATAAGTAGGACTCATTGATTTAAGATAAAATATATTTAGGTTAAAGAGACATTGAGTCACCGAACAAGCCTTATAATAAACAAAACTCTTTTTTAGTTAAGTAGGACCCATTAATTAAGGATAAAATATATAAGGTTAAATAAGCCTTGAGTCACTCAATAAGCATTACAATAGATAAAACTTTAATTTATGCTTAAATAATGAAAGGCAACAATTATGTTCTTAACTCGACATTATCTACATTTAGAGATCTTTTAGGTTTGGAGTTGAATTTCAGTAAAAGCCATTTTATTCTAGCTACTAGTGTCATTATGATGGAGGATAGAATCTCCCAAGTCACTGGTATGAATAGGAAGCCTTCTCCTTTGACCTATTTGGGGCTGCCCATTACTACCAAAATGATACAATTCTTTGACCTATTAGGCGTGTGGACAAATAAAGTGCTCTCATTTGGAGGGCGATTGCAACTCGCCAAATCTATCTTGAATTATCTTCACATTTATTGGTCGTCTAACATGACTCTAGCTAAAAGAGTCATCAAGACGATTAATAAACTAATTAGAAGGTTTCTTTAGGGGAATTTAATTTTGGATAGTCACTTTGCCAAGGTCAAATGGTCACAGGTATGTATGAGAAAAGAGGACAGTGGTTTGGGATTGACCTCTATTAGAAACTTTAATAGAATAGCTTTGATAAAAAATCTTTAGAACATCTTATTGGATGGGAATTCTTTATGGATCAGATGGTTTCATAGCTATATTCTTAAGGTTCTAGCCTTTGGTCCATTATGATAAAATCCACATTTTCTTGGTCTTTGGCTCAGCTTTTGAAATTAAGACCTATCTTAGAGCCTACGGTTTTTTGTAAGGTTGGATATAGGGAGAAGGCTTTTTTGTGGCATGACAACTAGACAAGTTTACGCCCCCTAACTCAAATTCCACAGGCTCTCGGCTCATGAAATGGATTTCATGCCAACTCTAAGGTTAGTTCGATTGTCATAGGGTTTCAAGGGTCTATTCCTACAGATTTGCAACATCTTGCTCCCAACTACCAACCAGACTTGGGAAGATAAGATATGTTCCATTATCTCAACCTACAAAGTCAACATCTCAAAATTCAAGGTATGGCATAACCAAGACATCCCAAGGTTTGTTTGGTACCCTATAATATGACACAAATCACTTATGCCTAGTCACTTCTTTCCTTTATGGCTTGCTACTCTGAATGAATTGAGTACATTGGATAAGATACAGTTCATCCCTATCAATTCTACTTGTGTCCTCCGTGAAAGGGAGGAAGAATCAATAAATTACTTGTTCTTCCTATTTCCTTTCTTGAAAATTATATGGGAGATGGTTCAACAACTTTTCTAGTTTCTAATACTGGAATTGTCTTTATGTTTGGCTTCTAAAGTTGAAAAATACTCCTGATCACAGGAAGCATTTTTACATCATCTCTTTCGCCTCCACAATTAAGGAGATCTTGCAAGAGAGAAACCTAAGATGTTTCTAGAATATCTCAAGCTCCAGAGATGAAGTTTTTTCCTCATTAATTTATAGAATTATGGAGAAACTCCTCTGTCTTAGGAGATGTGAGGTATTGCCCTAACCTAGCCATCTCATGGCAAATTGCTGAAAATTTATATAAGAGCATACAGTCACATGAAAGGGAAGATAGATTAACATAAACAAAGGAAGATTGTACTTGTCGGGGATGTTGAGACAACCCATATTGTTATGCAAAGATTGGTGTTGCACTTCCCCTCCATCCATCCTTCTGGAAGTCTGAATATATTTTTCAATATCTATCTGATGCGTTTGTTGTTAAGTTGCCTGCTGACTCTCGCCTTTTGTTCTTTGGCGACTCCCCTCTTTTGTGGCATTATATCCCTAATCTGGGTGACTTTAGCATATCTACTTTTACAGGAAGATTAAAGAAGAAGAGATGCATCAAGATTAAACTTTCTCACCTCTGATTAGATGGAAGCGAGATGAGAAGCCTCTAGATTGCCTCTACTCTCATAACCGTAATTTGGAAACACTAGAATCTTCGATGTGCAGATGGGAGGGTTCTTTTACCTCTTTTACAATCAACCCTACCTTGGATAAGCAACGATGTCGTTCTTGTTGTCTTTTGGTCCAGTGTACGTGTTTCCTCTTGCTACGTTGTCATTCCAGTTGGTTTGATTGTATTATATAGTGTGTTATTGTTTTATCGTTTAACAATTACAATGACTTATGTGTCGTTTGTTGTAGGAGAGTAATACCACTCTCCAAAATTAATTTTTAATTTTTTTAAAAAACAATTGTGTTCTCAAGATGAAATTAATATTTTAATGAGGAATTTAATTTTTATAGTCTCATTAAACACAACATTGCATGTAAAAGTATCATACATCATAATTATATCAACCATATAAAATAAATTATGTAAATTTTAATGCAAATATAACCAAATTATAAGCATAAAATAATGACGTTTGATTATAATTATTGATCTTCTTAATCTAAAATAATATTTCTAACTCTTTGGATAATTAAATTAGATTAAACATTAATTTGATTCGAAACAATTTTTAAATTCAATATAGAACTATTTCAAATTATCTTAACTCCTTCAATAAACTTTAATTGAAAATAATTTTCAATAAATTATATTTCTTGCTTATGATAATTTAAATAAAAGCATAAAAGATATAGACATTCCTTGTAGCTTCAAAAACTTTAGAAAAATCTCATAATCCTTAAAATTATCGAAAAATTCCTTTTACTTTTTGGTTTTCCAAAAAATCCTTTATATTTTAGTTTAAAAATAATGATGAAAAACATGTGGTGGAAACATTAGAGGTGGATTTCTTGAATCAATAATATTAAGGACATTTCAAAAGTATTTTCAAAATGTCATTCTACCTTAGCTAAGAATTCTTATATTAATAATAATCAAGAATTCTTATATGAAGTCTGTTCAATGAACTTGTTTGCTAATAAGCACCCCATAGTTTATTTAAACATCTCCATAATGTTGTACTTCAATTTTACTCTATTAATCCAAAATTTTAATTATTTAAAAAACAATTATGTTTTCAAGATGTGATTAACATTTTAATGAGGAATTTAATTTTTACAGTCTATCAAACACAAGATTGCATGTAAAAGTATCATACTTATAAAACATGTAATTTAATATACATCATAATTATATCAACCATATAAAATAAATTTATGTAAATTTTAATGCAAACATAACCAAATTATAAGCATAAAATAATGAAGTCATGTTTGATTATAGTTATCGATCTTCTTAATCTAAAATAATATTTCTAACCCTTTGGATAATTAAATTAGATTAAACATTAATTTGATTTGAAACAATTTTTAAATTCAATATAGAACTATTTCAAATTATCTTAACTCTTTAATAAAATTTAATTGAAAATAATTTTCAATAAATTATATTTCTTGCTTATTATAATTTTAATAAAAGCATAAAAGATATAAACATTCCTTGTAGCTTCAAAAACTTTAGAAAAAACTCCTAATCTTTAAAATTATCGAAAAAATTCTTTTACTTTTTGGTTTTCTAAAAAAATTTCTTTATATTTAAGTTTAAAAATAATGATGAAAAACATGTGGTGGAAACATCAGAGGTGGATTTCCTGAATCAATAATATTAAGGACATTTAAAAAGTATTTTCAAAATGTCATTCTACCTTAGCTAAGAATTTCTTAAATCAATAATAATCAAGAATAACAAAACATTCTCTCTAATAACTTTAAGTTGATGAATTTTATATTGATTATTTAAAATTTCCTCTATATAGCTTATATTACATCCAGTAACTATCGACTGAGCTACCCTTAACTAGAATAATTCATATGTAATATCAAAATATAACAATCCACATATGAGATCCTTTCGAGATCTTAAGTCAAATGATTACTTATGAATATCAAATCAAAGGATCACTTATGCAATCATAACAACATAGACATATAAGTAATGTTCCAGATGAAATTCTTATAAGAGGTCAGTTCAATGAACTTGTTCGCTAATAAGCAACCCATAGTTTATTTAAGCATCCCCATACTTTAGTTAACGAAGTATTTCTTCATTTATAAAAAAGAAATATAACATGTGCTAGTCTTTTTACTTTTTCTTAATGTTGAATCTCAATGTAACAATAATTAGGAATAATTTAGAAATAATACATAAATACAATATGAATTTCATAACTATGATCTCAATATAATTTTATTTACAAATTCTATGAAATTTATCATATACATATTAATATGTATAAGATAGAAAAACCCACCTGTCTTTGAGAAACCAGAGCATAACAAAACCCAGCATACCTAACCAACACCTGACTCAAATTTCCCTCCAATTCGAGGAGCTTCGAAAAAATCGCATAAGGCTAATAATGGGAAGACCACTTAGAGCTCTATAGTGGGCAACTCTAAGAGTTTGGGCAAACTCATGTTTGTGGAATCTGAATATGAGCTGCCGATTCAGGTGCTTCTGGAGGTGCTACACCAAGGAGCTCAGAAATGGAGAACCTCCCTTGTGCGCTTCTTCCTAGAGAAGCGACTAGAGTTCCTTATAGTCAGTCGATAGGCAAATAACACATGGAGGAATAAGGGATTAGAGCACGTCATGGTGAATGAGGGTGAACTCTTTGTCTTCAAGTTTAATTCCGAGGAGAATGCACAAAGAGTGCTAGAAGCCAGTCCATGGCACGTCATGGGGCATCCAATACTCATCAAGAAGTGGCAGTTAGGGATGAAGTTAGACAGAAGCAAGCTTAAATCTATACCATTATGGGTCAACATACATAAGGTTCCTCTGGAATATTGGTCATCGAAAGTTATGAGTTACATAGCAAGTAAAATAAGTATAATGTTAGGACTTGATGAAAACATTGCGCTAATGAGGAGAATTGGGTCTGCACAAGTGTGTGTAGATGTTGACATTTCTAGGAAGCTCCTTAAAAACTTGAGAATTATGAGACTTTCTGAGAATGGTCACTTGGTAAAAGATACCATAGGTATTTCTTATATATGGAGACCAAAAACATAAGAGGTGCAACAAGTTTGGAAAAGAAAGGATGGTCAAGAGGGACAGTAGGAGTTGAAGAATGGTCCAGATCATTCGTAGCCATATCCAGTTAGAGAAATAGCCCCCAACGTGCGTGTGGAAAAGGAGACTTGGAACCTAGTAACAGGAGGGAAAAAAGTGGCATATCTAAGAAGGGCATGTATAAGGGTAATAATGACAAAGCAGAAACGGGTTCTTAAGAATCAATGAATCAAGTCTATGAGAACACGAAACTGGTGGGAAATAGTTGGGTAACATCAGAGGTACATGGAGACGTGATAAGGAATGAAGGTGACACATCTCTCAGGGGGACCAACGAGGAAGAAGTCGTAGCTAAGGAGGTTGAGACTAGGATAACTTTGGATACAAATAAGGGGGAGGTGAACATAGCCCAACTAGGGAATTAACTAAGCAATGAACAAGAGAGATTCCGAGCTAAAGAAGAACTCAATGGGACTTTTGTCCAAAAAAGTGCGGAAGCATCAGGCTCTTAACCTGGCACCGTATCAATCTCACTAGGAATGAGTAGGAAGGCTAGGAGGAAACGGTTTGGTAAAAAGAAGAACTTATGAAACTAGTAGCTTGGAATGTTAGGGGGCTCAGTAACCTAAATAAGCATCTTGCAGTCAGGGAATTGATTAGGAATAGTAAAGCATATTTTGTTGATTTATTGGAAACCAAAATAAAGAGGGAACACCTAGAGAAGGGGTATGGTTATTGGATGAACACTGGAGGGGGATCTTCAATCATGATCAACATGTGAATGGTCGAGTGATAATACGTTACAATGCTCAGAAGTTAGAAGTCTTTACTTGGAGCAACAAGCAAGCTGGAGAATGGTTTTTAATGCGGAAGTTAGATAGGTATATGGTGAATGGGAAGTGGATAGAGCAATTCCCCCTGAGTAATGCCACTTTTGAAGAACTGAATGTTTCAGACCATAGTCCAATAGTTGTGGAGTTAGCTACAGACAGGTGGAGGCTAAACTCTCCATTCATAATATTCAATCATCTGATGGAACGCACAGAATTCAGGGCAATTCTAAGTAAGGGGATAAAGGTGGAGGTTAATGGTTCAAAGAGTTACATTTATAGCAGTAGGTTGAAAGTGTTGAAGGAGAAATTGAAACAACTAAGCAAGGACTCTTTGAAACCAGAACAGATAGAGAAAGACAAAGCGATGGACAAGTTGAAAGAGTGCCAGAAAAGAATTCTAAGAAATCCAAAGGATACACATCTTACGAAGGTGGAAGCTCACCTAGTTTCTAGTTATAATAAAGTCCTGATCAATATTAATATTCTGCAAAGACAAAAATCAAAATTTTATGGTTAAAAGAGGGGGGATGTTGTACAAAGTACTGTATGAGTGCCATTTCAACACGAAGAAACAAGAACACCATCAAGGAGCTGGTGGACCATATTGGTAGGAAGTATGAGGATCAAGAGAGCAAAAAACATTTTGTCGTTGACTACTTTAGTAAACAATATGGAGCTGATACACATGTAAAGGAGATACTAGGAGAGTTAGTTGTGAACCTGAAGAAGATGAATGAAGAGAACAAGAGGCTACTTGTTAGGGAAGTCACAAAGCACAAAATTCAGGAGATAGTTTTTACAATGAAGCCTGATAAATGCCCAGGACTAGATGGGTACAATGGCAGATTTTTTTCAAAAAAACTGGGACATAGTGGCGGAAGAAGTTGTTGGAGCAGTGCTAGAGTTTTTCTAAAAGAAAAAACCTTCCTAAAGGAGTGGAATAAGACATATGTATGTCTCATCCCTAAATAAAGTAATGCAACAAAGCTAGATCAGTATAGACCTATTGCCTGCTGCAATTTTCTGTACAAAATCATTACAAAAATTCTGGCAAATATATTGAGAACCAACTTGGAGAACATGATCAGCCCTGAGTAGAATGCCTTTTTGAAGGGGAGATCAGTGAGTACAAATATACTCCTATGCTAGGAATTGATGGAGGGTTATCATTCCAAGAGGAAGACAATAAATTGTATCATCAAGATGGATATAACCAAGGCTTATGATTCAGTTAACTGGGAGTTTCTTTTCAATATCATAAAAGTTGTAGACTTCCCTGAATTGCTTAGAGAGTGGTTGGAGATATGTATCACCACTGCCACTATGGCCATTTTGGTGAATGAGGAACCCACCGAACTAGTAAAAGCTAGGAGAGGACTCAAGAAAGGGAATCCTCTATCCCCTTACCTGTTTGTCATCTATATGAATGCGTTGACCACTCACCTTGCAAGGATGATCTTAATACATACAGAATTCCAATGCCACTACAGATGCAAAGGTTTGAAACTAACTCACCTCGCTTTTGTAGATGACCTACTGCTGTTTAGCAAGGCTAAGCGAAACTCCATCAATTTATTATTGAAATCCATAGAGGAGTTTTAAGGCATGTCAGAGTTATGGAGTAACCCAATGAAAAGTAGCTACTATCTTTCTAGTAACTCCAGCATGGTGGAAATGCACAAAGCAAGAGAAATGGGGTTGAGACAAGGAACATTACCTTTCAAGTAACTAGGAGTCCCAATATCACAAAGAAGATTTAGTGCAGCTGATTGCAAACCATTGGTGGAGTCCATACATGGGAAAATGCAGGAGTCCATACATGGAAAAATCAACCAATGGAGCGTAAGATTCCTCAATTATGGAGGTAGTCTCCAACTCATATAGTCAATCCTCCGTAATATTACCAACTACTAGCTAAGTCATATTTCAATACCTAAAAGCATACTCAAGGAGATAGATAGAAAACTTCGAGAGTTCCTTTGGAATGGACCGGATCAAGGCAGAAACAAAGCCAAAATAAGTTGGAGTAAAATATTCAGATCGAAAGAGCAGGGGGTTTACGATTATATTTTGCAAGGGTGATTAATAGAGCTTGTCTAGTAAAGAACTTATGGTGGTTGTGCAGTAAAAAGGAGGACCTTTGTGAGAAATGGATATATAACATATTCATTAAAAATGATAGCTTATGGACTCTGAAGTATAAGCAAGGCATGTCCGGAACTCTAAGGAACATTTTAGGCATAAGGGAGTGGATGGAGAGCCTGATGTTCCACAAAATTGGAGATGGTAACAATACCAACTTTTGGTTTGATAACTGGCACTGTAAAGAACCTTTGTACAAAGTGATGGAAATCTAATACATACCTTAAAGTCCCCTCAGTTACCCGAATAAGTAGGTTGATTAACAAAAATCAATGGAATTGGCCATATCAAAATTGCAGGGGAGCAGAGATTATATTGACTCAGGCACTAAGATGTAATCAGACGGAACAGGATGAAGTGTTGTGGATAGTTTCCAATTTTGGAAAGTTCAATACCAAAGCTTGTAAACTCCTTTTGCAGAAAGAAATACAACCAATAGTAGAATGGATGAAATTAGTGTGGGATATGGACATAAGACCAGCATACTCCTTTATAATATGGATGAGAATAAATGGTGGATTACTTACGAAGGATAATCAAGTTTCCCATTAACTCATTAATGTGTGAGCTTTGTAACTTAGAGTTGGAAAATATGGAACATATTTTGATTAATTGCAGGTATACAAAAAAGATATGGAGTTGGTTGCATGCAATATTGAATATTAATCGACCAATAGATACATTGGAGGAAACAATTAATTGGTTGGTGAAAATTAAGATGGAAAGTCATGCGGATTTCAAAGTACTCAAGATTAGTTGGGCTTCTATGACTTACCATATATGGAAAGAACGTAATTGCAAAGTTTTTAGACAACAAAGCAAAAGTGAAAAGCTATTATTTAAAGAGATTATCCTACATATTCATCTAATCTTGTTAGCTAGAGGTATAGCTGATAACCTTACAACAATTATGAAGCAGAGATGGGCACTAAACTACATCTCATATAATGAGATTGGAAATCAATAATATTTCTTTTGTAACTATTCGTTTGTATTATACTAGCACTTTTGGGGTGCTATAGTTTGTATATAATATCTTTTTAATGATAACCTTTAATTTTCAAAAAAATTATATTACTAAAACTACAACTAATTGGTTGGGTATAGGGCATAAACCAACACAATTATTTAGGAATAACCTCACAAACTAGCCCCATCATTTAAAACTTATGCAAATAAGCGATGTTCTGCACTTGACTAATCAATAATGGGGCAATATGAAGTTATATTATAATTGGATAGTTATCTCAACGATGAAATTCGCCTATGTAATATGCACCAAATAATTTCAGACAAAGTGGACTATTTCAATCTTAATATTTAAACAAAAAGTAAACTTAGATTTAATATTTAGGAGTATTTAAAAAAATTATTTTTAAAAAAGATAAAGAAATTTGTATTATCTCAAGCTAAGCTTGAAAAAAGAATACATCATGTTGGCATACATCAAAATTGCAACTCCAAAACAGAAAGAGTAAAACGAAGATCTAGAACTCTATGATTCTTGGTAATCTGAATGTGAACCATGTATCACATATTCTAGAATTTCCTCATGTATGGACTAAGCTTAATTTGATTTTCTTTGGCTAGAAAGAGTTCTTTAATCCATTAGATTTTTGTGTTCACTAGCTTCTGCGTTTCCACCACATTTCCCGTATGCAACCTAGTGTTTTGTTCTCTCCAAATTGTGTAAACAGCACATCACAAAGTAATTTGAATAGCTACTCCATCTAATTTCATTAATGTCATCATGTTGGCAGTCCAATGTATGATATTCCCCCATTCCCCTTGAGCGCAATGCACCAGCATTCTATTTAGGACTGTATTCCAAACTGGAATGAAACTTTAAATTGAAAAAACAGGTGATCTAGAGATTCATTATCAACACATCACAAGACGCATCTATTTTCCATGTTGGTTGAGTTACCAAACCATCTATCTTTAGTATTAAGCCCATTCTTCATTGAGAGCTAGCTTAGGAAAGCTACTTAGGAGATAACGGGTTCTTCCAAATAGGGTCAAACCAAAGGAACTTTGGGTGGTTTCTCATTTAGGTTCTGTCAAATTTGGATGTATAAATATTTTTATTATTTTGTATGAGTACCATATTATCAGATAGACATCCCAACTGCAATATGGGTTCGTTAATCTTGCCCATGTTTCCTAATAGTTTATAAGTTATTCCAACCCCTAAATCACAAATTCACTATCATCTTTGACTATTACCCATATTTGTCTTCATATCTTTATCTCTATTTGCGTCTCTATTTGCCTTTGTCTACGTTGGTTGATTTTTTTCCATGCCATTTCAACTTACATACCCTTTTTCATTTTTTCTTTGCGGAGGGTTATTTACAGGTAAGCATGTACATATGGCGTTTCCATTATTATTCTTACATTATTTATGCATGCGATCTTAATTTTCATTATCGATTTTCATTCTTCTTTATTTTTTACTATAGTTTCTTATTTTATTGTGTTTATCTAGGTTTGGAAACCAGCCTCGAACCCATCTCGTAGCCCGACTAGGCTCTAGCCTGGGCTTAAAGCTTCAGGGCCAAGCCTTAACCTGATTGGGTTTAATTAAATATATATATATTTTTTAAAAATAAAAACGACGTCATTTTCGATTATTTAAAAATTATGGGTTTGGGGTCAAGTTATGAGGGGAGATTTTTTCTAAGTATATGTTTATCCTTATCGTGACCCACATATTCTTGACCCCAAAAATATTAATTCATTGGATTTACCAAATATGAAACAATAAAGGATGAGTGTAGGCATGTGGGAGCTCTGATGTTAAAAAGGAGCACATATATGCTTATGATAAGTTAAGATAACTATTTCATATGATGATTTAGTTTTTGGTGATATAAAAAAACAATTAATTCTGAGTTATAGGAAAGTAGATGGGTATGAAATCAAATTCTACTTTTGAACATAATGATAAAAACATTTATGTTATAGACCTATGTAAGAAGCAAAAGGAAATAGTTAGAATTACTCCTATGTTTTGTCTTCCATCAGCATCTGTTACAAGGTCTTAGGTTGTTCTCTTTATATTTCCTATATGGAATATGTACTTTTTAGACTTTAACCACTTAAACTTATTAGCTTTATCATGTGCTGAATATATAATATAGGGGTCAAGCCTATTGAGTGTTTTAAGTATAAAGTTTCTACATGAAACCCTAGGATAACATGGTTCTCATAATCTTGGAAATATTTGATTTGGTTACTGACTATATATTATAAATAGTTAACTTAGTTTCCTAATATAATTTAGAAGAAGAAAGTACTAAACAATTGCTTAAGCCAAACTAGATTTTAAAATGAGTTTATGTGAGTCTACTACATATAGCTTATATCCCAACTTGAACTTGATCATAAAGTTGATATTATATATTACATTTAGCCTAAAATACAAAATAGCAACTTTAAAATGGGCTAAAATCATTTCTTTATCTTTTAACTTTGGAAATGTCTCATAGCTTTTCAGTGTTTTAGCTATTTTTTTAAGCTCTCATTTACCAAGTAATATTCATTAAGCAACATTCACCACTATAATGTAGTATGGCCTTTATTACTCCTTTATCAATGATCCATAATAAAAAAATCATATAAGTTGATAATGGATGTTCATGCCATGCTGTAGTTTTTTAAAATATAATTTTTAACAATGTATATTATCTTTGTTTTAGATTTATGTTTTTTTATCTTACTATAATTTTATATGCTTATGTTGTTTAAGTACTTATCATTTTTAGGGTTGTAATATCTTAGTATTTAAACTTGAGATTATTTTATGGTGGACACTTTATACGGATCCTATGATGAATTATAAGGGATTAGAGGATTATGGTGGATACTTTATGTTAGGTCCTAAGATGAGTTATAAGGGAGGGTCATTAAGTTTTTTAAAATAAAGTTGACGTTAATTTTATAAGTTATCGACCAATTTATGAAATGGGGAAGGATCTTGCGTACCAATAGGTTAGCGAAGCCTCTTTTAAAGTTCTTGTTTTTAGATCTAATGAGTCTTTAAGATGCACTAAATTAAATTTTAGTTGCATTAAGTTAACTTATTGATGTCTATGTCACATATAAGCTAGAGACTTCGATTTTTGTTCCAAAAGTTTTGGCTAATACTGAAGATGATGTTAAGCTTGATAGTAATGTTATGCTTGATGAAGAAAATGCACAAAGTATTTTTTTAAGATGCATATTTTGAAGATAATGATAATCATGAAGAAGAAAGTTGTGTTGAAGATAATGATAACAATGAAAAAAATTCAATTGACACTATTAGTTCATATGATGAAGATCATAATAAAGCTGTAGGAGGGAAAGAGACATTTATTGTGTTACTTTTAAATGATCACAATAGATGCTTCCCTAATAGTCAGGAGTACCCTAATGATGGTAATCATTACAATGGATATTCTGTATGGAATTTGTCGATGCCAAAGAATTAAAAAGACCTTATTGATTATTTAGTAGTAAAAAATTTAATGTCAAATGAAGATAAAGTGAGCCTAAGTGAATTAGAGTATGATGCATTAAAGGAGGTAAGTGGGAGTTAAATACATCATATGACAATAATGATAGGTGTTTCAAAATCAAAAGGGATCCAAACATACATATTTTACAATTAATAAGCCCAAAATGGTATTGGTCAAGTTCTTAAGTAGCCAGTTAAAAGAAAGAATTCTTGAAAAGCCTAGCTTAGTTATGACTAAAAGGATTGAAGAATGCAAGGAAAAGTTGAATATATTTACATATTCAAGTATGTATAAGGTTACGAAGAAGAAGTTAAGGAAAAAGAGCTCATTATATTATGCTAGTAAATATTCTAGGCCTCAAATTATATCCATGAGTTGAAAGTTACAAATCTTGGCTCTATCATGGAACGACAACTTTTAAGGAATCAAAAAACCTCATTGACGTAATTAAAAAGTTACATATTTGTTTTACATTTATAAAAGCATGATAAAGACACTTAAGGCAATAATTGAGATGAACTATTTTTTTAAGATAGAATTTCAATGGCAATTAATTATTAAAATTAGAAGGGATGGAGATGGAGAAATGTATCCTAAAATATGTGGCTATGGTAGAAATGGAAAATATTGAATCATGAAGTTGTTTCATGAAACTTATCAATTAACTTAAAATTAGAATATGGAGATGGAGTCACAAAGATAACTGATATCCAAAAGATAAATGCAAATTTTATTATTTTCATTTTGATATAATATTCCCTTATGTTACTTAAATCTAGACTTTTGTTGATTGACTTATGTATTTAGGGATTTATAAGAACTATTAAGGTCACAATACCAAATGCATATCCTAGAATACGTGATAGATATATTTATCATAATTGGCATGGACATTAAATTGAATAAAAATTTAAGAAGATAATTAAGGGCATGTTTATAGCCAATATATGTTGAAGAATTTAATCTAAAATTAAATAGAATGGGCAAAATTAAACTTGGGTGTGCTTTTGCTTTGCTTAAATATCCAAAGGAGACTTGGACTAGGTTATACTAGTCATTTGGACTAGGTCATACTAGTCATTTGAGTCAAAGTGTGTAGTACTTATAATAATACAAGTGAAACTTTCAATGAATTTAATTGTACCAACTAGGGACAAAGATTAGTACGGTAGGAACTATAGAGACCATAATTATAAAGAGACATGTAAAAAGAGAGTCTACATACGTGGATGGAATTCAAATATTGCACCTGTAGTTGTCAATGCAACAGAAGATGGTGTGGAATGGAAATGAAGCATATGAAGTTAGTAAAAGGGATGACAAGCATGTCAACAAATTAAAAAGAGACCATTATTGTAGCCATAGAGCATAAGACCTATATAATTATCCATGAAAACATGTTATTAGTGCTATTAATTATTCCAAACAAAAACGTAAGACATTTGTCAATGATTGCTAGAAGAAGAGAAATTTTCTAAGTGTGTATGATTAAAAGCAGATACATATACTAGCCACGAGAGTGATACTAGAAAGGTCAAAAAAACGTAAAAAGAGACAAAATGAACCAAAAAGAGTATTAAGAGAAAATAAGATGTCATAAAAGGGTTACGTTTAGAAATCTTGGAAATGTGGAGCTTCAGGACATAATACTAAAAGGTGCAAAGTAACAAAGTCTAACAAATAATCCATCAATGTAAATAACTTATAGTTTAGATATAATTTTAATTTAGATGCTAGTAAAGGTGTCCAGGAGCAGCAGTAGGAATGCATACAATTCCAATTTTAATTTGATATGGTGTTAATAAGATGCAAATTATTTTTAAGCCTCAACTTCAATAACTTAGACTAGAGAGTAACATCAATTAAGAGGCCAATAATTCAACAAGCAGCAGTATGACCAACAATAATAGAGACAGTCACAAGTAAGAATATATTGCTTTCTTTCACAAAAATGTGATTATATGAAATCTGTTGCTTAAATTGACAGTAAAGAAATCATGATCAGATAACCAGCACTCATATCAAACTATTAGCTAATTAGGAATGTATGCCTAGTCAATAAAGTAGAATATATGAGTTTAATATGTACTTACTTATATTCATTGTCTATAATAAACATATATACATATTAGTTAACCATTGTTACATTTAGAGGTTGCTAGTTCTACACATACATATAAAAGGAAATATAAACATGTTTTGATCTAAGATCTTTCAAATTGTGTTTTTAAACCAAAAGGTATTAAATTCAACCACTAATCTAGCATCACTTCAAGATAATTACAAGCTACAAAGGTGAGAAATAATTAGGACACTCAACAACAAAGGGGATAGCATCACTTGTGAGACCAATAGGCAACAATTTGAGAAAGGATACATCTCGATGAAATTGTTACTAGTATATATGAATATTTGTATGTCATGCATATGATTTGACTATATTTTGCATTTTGGGTTATTTTGTAAATTAGGTGAAGAAACATATGTTGTATTGTGTCAGTAAAGATGATGTTTCTCCATAACTTATGCATCAATGAGGTTTAAAACATGTTGTATAATGCCAAATGATGTCAATATGGCCATGACAGTCCATTTTGAATTTAACATCAATTTTCCTTTGCTTATATTTCCTCTTTATCAATAGAAATGAAACACACTTGTATGTTATGCTTATTGGATTGAAGACTAAGATATTCTCTAATATGTGTCTAATATGATTATATTATTCTATAGATAATAATAGTCTAACATCATATTTAACTTCTCATTCAATAATCCTTCACGATTACATTCATACTAGTCAATTTTATAATAAGTATAACAGTGTGTCTATTTTCTAACAACATATAACATAATAAATTAAACAAAAATTATAATAAATCCTACAATCATATTGGGTAACATCAACCTTAATTCTTTCTTCTTTCTAAATAACAACCCACTTTCTTCCTTCATATTTTTTAGCTACCCATCTATTTCGTTAGTTTCATTACATTTCTCCTTATTTTATCCTCATTTTGTATGGAAATTGTGCATCATATCAATGGAAAAAATCATAATTACTAACATACATTAAGTACAACATTAAGTATATGGATATAACATTTTCAACCAACAATTGTAATTGAATTTTAACTTAATTATGCATCAAATGCTTTTTGTGAAAAAATTCCAATTGAAGTGGAGGGTAATTAAGTAGTTGGACCATCTAAAAGATCTTCTTTTTGAAATATTTTAGCTTCATAAAATCTTTGAAAAGCATCTATTCTATATAAGCAAACCACTTTTTTTTAATATTATTGCAAATGGATCTGTTAGATGCTGCAAATACTACATAAAATTTTGTATAGTCAATTAGTTGCATGTTCAAGTTATAGGAAATAACTCAAATAAGAAAAATGTCAAGCAATGCCAAGTACATTCCTAAATATCCAAAGTAGTCATTTCTATTTCATTTTCATCATCAGCTAATTCAGTAACTAATCTCTTATCATTGACTTCAAACTTCATAGGTTAAAGTCAAAATACTCCATAAAAACACCCTCATATCTTTAATTTCAACAGACTAGGCAAATTTCAATAATAATGATGTCATATAAATCTTTCATGGGAGAGAACATTGTGTTTTAAAAGACCAGCACAATCATTAATCACTAATTGATTCTTGAAAGAAGGGATGTCCAGTATCATTAGACGTGCTGGGATTTAACGACTTAGAGAGACAGTCAACAACAACAACAACAATGAAAATAAAGCCGCCGAACAAGGAGAGACAGAGAGACGGAGACAAACTTAAGTGAAAGGAAGAGTGCTCAAAGGACAACATGGACAAGGATAGTAAGCCCATTTTGACAAGATCAAAAAAAGGTTTAAATTTTGGTCAATGACATCGTTGGAGTTCTTTTAAAACACTTCCAAATATTAAACCTAAATTAAAAATTTGAGTGAAAATTGCCCTTTTAGCCAATAAGTTAATATCATAAACGCAGCATAGATCAAACAGAAACCTCCAAAAGGTTAGGCCAAACCAGTTTGTAATAAGAAGAAACCTCGTCGGTGTCCGATCAAAAAATAATAACCTTAACCAATGGGCAGTTAGTCATGGCTGCAAGCAACTTCTGTGTCCTGTCAAAATTTATTCGACAAATTCATTTGAGAATGCGTCTATTGAAAATCAACAAAATTTGAGAGTAAAATATGGATGAACCGTCGCTGTAACAGAAAAAACTCATAACTATTAAGGCTTCAAAGAGAGTGCCATCCCAAATTTGGGTGTCTTCTGCAAATCTTTGGTGTCGAAAGCCCCTGAAATTGTCAGGAATGACTTGGGCCTTAGTTCGTGCTGCAGAAGAGCACCCAGACTTCCATGATTGTTGAGCTTTGCCTTCAGCACTGTCTGAGGATCAACTATGTAAGAACATCCAACTGTCAGTGTGTTCTCATTGGTGGAGAATCTCCGGCTGATGTCTCCTACCACAGCACCCCCCCTCAGCTGGTTCAAATGATGCAAATAGGACACTCTTATGGAGTCCCCTTTGTCAGCCCTACGAGGAAATCAGAAAGGGAGAGACATTATTGCCATGTTTACAAAGTTATCTGTCTTTTCCAATTCATTCTTCTGCAATGCTACATGCAATTATGATGCTTGCTCAAGCACAAACTAAAGGCTCAACATCTGACAATAATAATCAAATAAGAAATGCTAAAGATAAAGATATCAGACTTTGTCCAGGGCGGATTATCCTTAATCCCTTAAGTTCTCAACTATTCAGCATTTCAATTTATGGTTCTCATTGACACCTCCTCTTTCGTTTATCTGCATGTAACTATATACGTATCTTTTTCTCAATGAATTCATTTGCTGGTTAGATTCTTTTTCTCAACCAATTCCTTTGCTGGTTAGCTCCTAATGCAGATGAGACTAAAGGGACTTACAGAATCACCGAAGCACTAGAATCTGGTTTTGTCAAGCTCACACCAGTGTTATACTTCATAAATTCTCCAGAACCTGTCATATAGGTTGCCTCTGCACCAAAAGCAATGCCAGGAGTGCCAATGGCTGCCGACAGATCAAGAGCAGGAGATTTGTTCAGACCAACAGCTGCAGTGAAACTAGCATGTTCATGGAAATACTGCACCTCCAACTGTGATAAAAATAATACAGAAAGCTGTGAGGACCAAGTTTTTGGAAAGGATCCATGACAAATTTAAAACAGAAACAAACTTAGAACCTTTCCAGAGTTATAATCAGGCAGCCTTATAGAAGCAACAGCTTTTGTGGATGTTGGGAAATCAGTAACAGTGAGGGTAGTTAATATCTGCTCCATACAAGTATAGTTAGAAACAATGAGAAGCAAAGCTTGACTATGGAAACAAAAATCTGTGTGAGTACGCACATTTGATTCTGTATCAAGTTTGACATCAAATACAGCTTTCTTGTGTTTGAATTGTGCTGTCACGTCCCCTGAAGATAGACTTCCTTTCTTGACCAAATTTGAATTCAGCGCCTGTAAGAGAAGATATAAAATGTTTTTCAACTCATATGGAGGTGTAAAATTAAGGCCCTAAACTCAAAAGGACATATATTATGGAACTGAAGGTAGACAATTGATCAGAACAGGAATTATATTGTATCTACCATTAGAAGTTTAATGCGACCTTTAGAATGTACAAAGATGAGTTCAAAGCATATTTCTCAGAAGGAGAAATTGATTATTACCCTTTCCAACAGTATAATTTATCAAAAGAAACTAACCAAAAGCTAACTTGGGAAGTCAGGATTTGACAAGCAGACAGCACAACATCTCTCAAGAACCCTAAATGATAAGAAAAGTATTCTCAAGATGAATTACTGCAAAAATGTTAAAAAGACAAGAACCACTAATAACAGAGAAAGACAATGGGAGACGTTGGTAATTTTGATGAAAAGTGAAAAGCTAAAAAATAAAACCGAATCTGATAAATAAGAACATCTAATCGGGGCAACAAACATCCATATGGGGTTATTCAAATGTAAAAACATGAAAATGGGTATCCAAAACCAAACCTAACAATACCCACTTAGCTCTCTGTCTCTGTGTGAGTGTCAAACCAATGAATGCAAATGCAATGAGAACAGGCAAAACCGTAAGATGCCAAAACATTAGCACCAGAAAACAGACACGAAACAAAGAGTAAAGCTTGGTCTTACTCAAAAGAAACAGATTACACAAGCTGGATCCAAGCAAAGAACAGAGTCAGCAATGAACTGCAATGTCAAGGAGAAGTAAAAGCCAAAAACCTACAAGGAAACAAAGGAGTAAAAAGGGGATTACAGTTACGAACCACTCCAGATGCGCTTAAAGTAGAAATTGTTATCTTCTGGTCGGAGATGTAGTCCTTAGTGAGCGAATCTGTGGAACAATAAAGGGAATTTGGTCAGCAAATATGTTCAACAGCGAGACAGAAGACAAGTAGATACGAGAAAGAGAGAGGGAAGGAGAACTACCTCTGGCTTTCTTGCCGAAGTCAGAGAAGAGTCCAGGTCCCTTGCTCATGGTCGAAGTTGGAGAGACTCGAGTTTAGAAGACTTGCGATAAAAAATTGTGTAGAGCGAGAGGTGCTTTGGAACAGAGATGCGAGGTTTATGGAAAAGTTATGTTTCTATTTATTATTATTTATTTGTTAGAAACCCTATCTTTTAAATGAATGAATCAGCTTATTCGTTCAAAGAAAACATATAATTCTTATTATTTATTTTTGCATATCTTCAACTTATTATTTGGTTTATTACTTAATTCATTTTTATTTTTAACTCATATTTTATTTTTTAACTTTCATTTTTATTTTCTATTTTCTATTTTTTCTTGTGGATCATTCAAAAATAGCCTCTCTCTAATTAAGGATAAGATTATATATTTGCTAAATCTCTTATGGCTGCTAGGTTGACTTAATTATTCTTTTGTTTGGTTAGAAAATTACATATAGTATAACTAATCTCGGATTTAGGGGGCGTTTGGTTTGAGCACGGGTTTGGGAATGGGTATGGGTATAATAGTAGAATGGAATGGGAATAGGAATGGGTATAAAAAATGATGTTTGGTTTGTAATAACTTGGGTTTCTATATTAATACCAATAATGTTGTTGTTGTTGTTGTTGTTATTATTATTAATAATAAGATAATTAATTTTGTATAATAAA
>JANKOD010000006.1:4562899-4577072 GCA_026284645.1 Erythroxylum acuminatum | reverse complement strand
CCGGAGGTTTTATATGTAACAAAATTCCATATATAATCTTTGTTATGTGGGGTTTCTCCAAAAGGTTTTTCTATTTGTAAAAGTAATTGAATTTTACTAGTCCATTCGTTGATTAATTCTTCTGGATTTGTAACACAGTCTAAATTTAATACTCCGTTTGGTCCTAAGGAGACATGTTTTGGTTTATATTCTGATGGATATTTACGTATTTTATTTCCCTTTTTGAAATATCCTTATTGGTTTAATGAGGTTCTTGCTTTGTCTTCTCCTATTCCGGCAATTTTACTTCTCATGTTGACTAAATCTCTGTCTATTAGATCTTGTTCATTGGAGGTTGTTTCTCTAGCCCTACTACTTTCAGGTTTGTCTTTATCTTTCATAACTATGTCTTTATTATCTTTATTATCTTGCATATATATTTCTTGTTCGGACTCCCATCCGTATATAATTTCATCGTTTTCATTTTTCTTAGTGCTAAGAGTAGTATTTATTTGTTCATGAGAGGTTAAGGTTAATTTATGTACTAATGTGGTTAATTCTGCTAATTGTTGTTGAACATTTCGTTCTACATTTTCTAACGATTCTTGCTGTTCTAATTCGATAGTTTCTTGTACATTAGTCATTATGATTTATTCGTTGAATATGGTTTTTATGTAAATTAATATAAAAGTCTAATTCGCCTTGAAATAATTGTAAACTGTCAATTAATTCTTCAAGATGCATTCGTAATTCCTCAATGATCAAATAATTAAGATTTTCTTCATCGTTATTTATTATATAATTTAATAAATTTTCTTCTGCTGTATGTACTAGCATGTGATATGCAGTTATAAAATTTTGAGTATTTTGAATATTGGATGTAAGTATAAGACATATGGGACAAAAGTTATCCATTCGAATGATTTACCAGTTGGTGAAATCTATATATATATGTATAGTACGATAATCTTCTTTTTAGGTAGAGATAATTATTATAGGCTGCCTTTACCTCGTATCTTAATTCTTCGGTTTCTTGATCAATTTCCTCGGTTGTTTGATTTAGCTCTATCGATTCTACATAATTGACTAATCTTTCTAATTCTTGATTAAACTCGGTATGAAATTGATTACATTGTCTTGTTAATTCGATTTTAGCATTTTGTAATAATTGACAAAAAGAACAATTAATTATGGATGTTTGCATGGTTTTCTTATCTTTGATACCACTTTGCGGTCCCTTCCTAAATTTTCGACTTTACTTTTTAATGCTTTAAGTTCTTGTAATATTTCCATCTGGGTTTGCATAAATTGTTCTTTTGATAACGCCCTACTGTCAACACGTGTTTTCAGTAGCAAAGTGGTATCAAAGCATCCAGGTATGGGACTGGGCTGCCTCCACGTCACAGGTTCGAATCCTAGGGAGTGGATTCGACTAGTGTGAATCTCCCTTGCACTTAGAAATGACGCCTGGGAGGCGTTGCTTCTAGCGGATGTGTGGTGGGTATAAAAGGTTTGATAACGCCCTACTGTCAACACGTGTTTTCAGTATCAAAGTCAAATGTATCTACGTCCGTGGTAGTGTTTTGATAATTCCCACAGATGGCGCCATTACCAATGGAATGTATTACCATTTGGATCGGGCCAAGCAGGCACACTTTCCGAGGGTCCAATTGGCGCACCTCCCTATAGGCGGGCCAAGCGGGGGCACCTCATCATCGAGGGTCCAACTAGTTCTCCACTTACAGGTAAAATCCCGACTGCCCCAGGCTCTTACAAGAGAGGCTAGCATGGAATCGAACTTGAGACCTAGCCGAAGCCAAGCCTCGCTCTCAACCATCGAGCCACATCCCTTGAGGGCACCATTTAAAAATTGGAACAAGAAAAATCAGAAGACAAAAATATAAGTTCAATTTAAGCAATCCCATTTTTCTTATAGATTAATAAGAATCATTTTTTAACATACATAAATGTTTAAGTTGATAAAAAAGTATATAATTATATTTAGTATAACAGGACAGATATGTTAATGAGTGGTGGAATGTGAGCGCCAAACAAAAGAAATTTTATTAATAACTTGTTAATAAAATTCAAGTAATTTATTTAAATTATATAATTTATGTATAATAATCTTGGAACTTTAAGAGAAGGTATCTCTTTTTTGGCTTTTTTTACAACACATATTTTTCTACATTTATTCAACAAACACGTTAAAAAGGGTTGGTAGATTTTCTTTTGTTAATTTTAAAATATACATATGTATATTATAACAAACTAAATTAGTTTACTATCTATGCAACCATTTTTATTTATATCTCATTAATGGATAGTAAAGAATTAAAAGTTTAATCATGCTTATTTTGAACTTTTTTTACAAAATTCTCAGGTAACAACTCTCAAATTATAGATAATAACTTCTTTGCATTTTGAAACAGAATGCTAATAAATATATATATACAAAATGCTAAGCTAAATTCAAAACATACATTGAAATTTTTTAAAATGATAAAACACATTGACATTTTCGTAGTGGTTTCATGATTTTAGTGATGCTGGTTTCAATTGTTTGGCAAATTTATATCCATTGTAAGAAAGCAAAATTTGCTTCAAATTTCATTAAAAATTCAATTATGTTAGTAGTAATATTGCATTGCAGCTAATAAGTAATAAAATGGTATTGCTAATAATTAAAAGACTAAATTACAATAGCCTTCCTAATATTATCTATCATTTATATGATTTAGTGGGAATAACATTTTGGTCCAAGTCTAGACTTGCTTGAAGTCATCGAGTTTGGCTCTAGTTTATAAAACTTCTGATTAGGATCCAGCTTTTATATTTTTTTAGATTTCAGGTCAAGTTCAAACTCGGGCTACCTGGCCTAAAGACTAATCGAACTTGAGGATCATAGATAGGGCATGAGTCTGATTGGTCTTGACGGCCTAAAACTCAATTAATCCTATATTAAGGCCAATTATTATTTTTTAATTTAAATTTTAAATTATAGTTTTTCTTGGAAGCTTTGGTTACATTATGATTAAATAATTGTATAATGAGTTAATTATGGATGTATGATTTTCTAAAATATAGGTTGTTAGAGCTTCTAAAAGCTCAGCAGCTCTCATGTGATTTATGGATAAGCCAATTGTAGCTTTGTTGTTAGATCAATCCAGTGATTTTGGTAGATTGTAATGTATTCCATTTATAACTTATGCCTTCAAAAAGTCACAACTTACAACACTATTGCAACCTATCTCCTCATCCACTTTCTTTATTGCCATAATTTTATACATGTTATCCATAGCATAAAAGAGGAGGATTATCATAAAGGTAAGAGGGATCGCTCTCATTTAAAAAAAATCTAAAGCTTGAATCTTATTTAGGCATTGGAGCATTACTATAGGAGAGTCCTCCAATGTTTTCTTTTGTAGGCCTAAAAACTTCACCAAACCAATAACGTAAAGATATTATAATCATAGTAAGTCAATATAAAAGGAACATCAATTGATGTTATGTATAGAAATCGAAAGGAAATTCTTAAATTCTTACTTATTTTCAATAACGTCAATGAAAAGAGAATTGAACATGAGGGATGCTATAATTGTAGGGACACTACCAAGGGGCCCTTTAGTAACCAACAACCTATTGTCGAAACGTTTGTATGATTATAAGAGCAAGTTTGAGTTTTAACCGACTTGATACATAGAAAAGGTGTTCCTGTTGAGAGAGATTAGCTTGCACACCCACATACCTAAGATTTAATGAGACAACAATTAGGGTACAATGCTGCTCATGCTCTACCTTTAAGCATTTTGAAGAGGATCATTATAAGCCTCACTATGATACCCCCTTTCATTTTTGGTCATTATAGATGAATCACCACCTTAAAGTTCAAGCTCCTAAACTTAAACTTAGAAACCTATAATGGCTTAGAGGACCATACTAATCAAATATTGTATTACAGAGAAAACATGAACTTACATGGACAAGAATTAAAATATAACATGTTATTATTAATACTTACAAGTGTCATGAGGGATCAACACTAAACACTACCATATAGGCCTATCACAAGATTTATGTAGTTCAAAATGCATTTTGAGTCCTATTTCATGAGTGACAAGCATAAGCCTATGGATTCCACAACACTCTTCAACATTGTCCATATGTAAAAGAAACACTTTATCAATACAAAAAAAAATCAATATAGAGATGAAATTATACCAAACTTAGACCTTTGCTATAGATTAGTTGCTGGTGAGATGGTTCTATGAAAATATTAGCCTATATGGAGTTCATATCAATAAAGAAAGAAGCAAAACTTTGATGAGATACAATATAAGGAGATTTATTGACTTGGAAGAAATAGATAAAACCGAAAATAGACATAAACCTAAAGCACGGTTAGGTATAATTAGTAGAATAAATGGTGGAAAAATATATGTGCAGCAAATTAATGACAAAAGGAGAAATAATAAACACAAGCAAAAGCATCAAAAGGAGACTAGATGTGGATACATATTGATCATGGTTTTTTGATGTGTATAAGTTTCAATTAATTAACCTCGATAATCCGCAAGCGCACGGGTCGTTTGCGTAGTACTTAAGGTGTCGATTAAGGCCAAAATTTAAGGCCAAAACAATTCGAAAAAATTCAAATGTCACAAAACTAAAAAAAGAATGCAATTCAATCGATTATATCAATTCAAGAATCAGTCACGAAAATATTAACAATTTTAGCAATTGCAGCGCGCACTCAAGAATTAACCTAAGGAACTACCAATTGAGAGAAAGAGGAATTTTACCTATCTTTAATGCTAACCTAATTAATTATGAATTACTGGATTATTGGTTCTAGACGGTCCTAGGGTTGATTACTTTCTCTCGAGTTATAACTATTAACCCTAATTTATAAACCCTAATCAGATTATGAAAATTCTAATCTCTCGATTAACAATCTATCCAAAACCTTAATTAGCTCTGAGGTTGTCCAAAAACTATCGAGAACTTATGCAAGATCTGTCTTTGTACAATTTGAACCCATTAATCTCTTTCGCTTTAACCTCGCCCACTTTATCTCCTAGATGCATACTATATGAATCTTATATTTGTTTGAAATCCCCACTAATTCCAATTACTTCCCCAATGTTCCAAAAACGTATCTATAATCTATCAATATCTTCTCTTATCCAAGGCCCAAAACTTACCAAACTACTAGCCCTTGCTCTATCATTAGAAGTCAAAGCCACCACTCTTATCCTAATGCCCAACATAAGCTACAAAAAACAAGCCTAACAAGTCCCTAAATGACTCTAAAATTACTTAAGAAAGGAAACAAGGATTTATATTAAATCTCAAAATGGGCACCAAAATGACCACAAGCAAATCAAAATTTAGATAGTCCAAAATCTGAATCAATAATAGTCACCTCTCACTTTACTTTGCAATTGAATAATGGCCAATGACAAAGAGTAATTTGTATAAATAAATAGCAACTAGGTTTCGAAATAATACTAAAACATAGTACTAGATAGTTAGAACAAAAATCAAAATATCGAAAACTATAAACCAAAAAAAAGGACTCAAAACTTTCAATAGTTCAATGAAGATTGAAAACTGAATCCCACCAGCCACAGAGCATGAATCAACCATGAGCAAACACAATCTAAAACTAATCACAATTGCACCCAATAGAGAAGGAAAATTTATGAGATACCAATTAACCAGAGAAGGGAAATAACTCAAACTTTACACCTCCAAGATTAAATTTCACTAAATAACCTATCTTTGCTTAAAATATTGCTTTAGATTCAAAAAAATGAGAACTTTTAGTGATGATTGACCTATTTTTTGGTGTGGGCTTAAAAGCAACGTTGACAAACCACCGCCACTTACTCTTTATTGAATCAAAATGAAACTAAACCAAATTGATCTGTTGAATGTGCCATATACCAGTTGTGTATATTCTTGTCATAGTTAGCACCGTTCACTAGAAATTTCTCTATTGTGGGGCCCACTCAAGAACTGTAAAAGAAGAAAGAAAACACAAAGTTTTCCAAAAGCCAAATGGGGAAATGTTTGGAAGAGGATTGAAAATCAACCTGGTAAAACCTAAACTATTATAGATAATTGTTAAAATAATGAAACAAAAGAAGCCAAATGTGGAAGAGAAAGGCAAAGGCTGGGTTTGATCCATTTTATGGTAGCAGAAATTAAAAAGGTTATTTGTTGACAAAGATAGTTGGCAAATCACATAAAACAGCCCCTGTGATATACTTGATTATTCATCTTAGCCCCTGTATTTTTAATTCGTTCACCTTAGCCCCTGTGTTTTTTATTCTCATTCAAGATACCCCAAGTGTTTTTAATTCGTTCACCTTAGCCCCTGTGTTTTTTATTCTCATTCAAGATACCCCAGGGGCTAAGATGAATAATCAAGTATATCACATGGGCTCTTTTATAGGATTTGCCAAAGGATTCTTCTTCTTTCTTCTATACTAAGACAAATTAATCTCTGTTGTTGAAACGGTCATAGTACCATAAGGCAAAATTTTAAGTTTTTTCCTCAGACCTTAAAGACATAAGTCATTATGGAGTCAGACAACATCTCAGACAGATCATGAAACCCTTTTTATCGGACCACTAAGTAATAAATAATTGTTTTTTTCTCTCTTTTTTGTTGTTTAAAATATGCAAATAGCCTTATAAGTTTGTTTAAGAGTAGAAATAAAGTCATTACTTTATGTGAACATATTCTGATGTTTTATTACCCAATTACCTAAGTCGAAAGTTCAAGTCCAGGCCCAACCTCAATTCCAAGCCCAAGCCTGAACTGATCTACCCTTACCTACAATGTATGTCCCCTTATAATTGATCCGACCATGTGTAGTAATAACAAAGAAACTAAACACTCCATAGCAATGGTACGAAAGAACACGACAAAAAAAGGAGCACGAACCTGGTACAAGATCTGACGACGGAGGAGTTGCAGCGACTAACGTAAAAATAAAAGGAAATTAATTTTAGTTTGGAGGGAGGACATAGCTTTGAATTGAAAGCTCTTTTATCGAAATACTCAACTTTCCATGCATGCGTTTAAAAAGACCATTCGCACGTGCTTACACCGGGCTAGGAATTAGGATTTCGTTCAGACGCAGAGTACACGTGCCGCCCCGCCCTCGTATGATCCACACACTCTTCTTTGTCTAGCACCTCTTATCTTAGGTACCCTTTTCCCCTTCCTTCTTATGCCCTTCTCTCCTCACTCTGTCTACTCTCTCTCACTTTGACCTTCAAGCCTAATCTTCACCTTCAACACGAACCCCTTAATTCGGATTCTAGCATCCGAAACTTAATCAATCCACAGTTCTTCTTTTCCCCCCCCTCAAAACCATTGATGCTGTGAAAGAATTCATAGACATGGAGAAGGAGAATCAAGAGAATTGTAAGTACATGGGACGGGCCTTTGACGACATGAGCGTCAATGACGCCTCCTCTGCTTTTAGCGACTGTAACAGCGACAGATCCGGCGAGTTCACGTCGGCGTCGTCTGAGAGCCGGCGTCTGTTGATTGCCTGCGCGACGGAGGATTCCGAAGACGTGATCCGACAGCTCATTTCGGATCTCGGATCCTGCTCGATTGACGATCGAAAGCAAGCCGCAATGGAAATTCGTCTCCTCGCCAAGAACAAAGCAGAGAACCGCCTCAAAATCGCAAAAGCTGGAGCAGTTAAGCCGTTGATTTCGCTAATCTCGTCGCCGGACGCGCAGCTTCAGGAGAACGGCGTCACCGCCATTCTGAACCTGTCGCTCTGCGACGAGAACAAAGAACTGATAACTTCATCGGGAGCGATTAAGCCGTTGGTTTGGGCTCTGAAGACAGGGACATCAACGACGAAAGAGAACGCCGCGTGCGCGCTTTTTCGGCTCTCACAAGTGGAAGAGAACAAGACTGTAATCGGACGTTCAGGGGCGATACCCCCCCTTGTGAGTCTTCTAGAAACTGGAGGATTTCGCGCAAAAAAGGACGCATCAACTGCTTTGTACAGTCTATGTTCGGTGAAGGAGAACAAGATTAAGGCCGTGGAATCCGGAATCATGAAACCATTGGTGGAATTGATGGTTGACTTAGGGTCAAACATGGTGGACAAGGCAGCTTTTATATTGAGTCTTTTGGTTTCATTGCCGGAGGCGAGAAAGGCTCTAGTGGATGAAACGGGAATTCCTGTTCTCGTGGAGATAATCGAGGACGGTTCTAGAAAACAGAAGGAGATTGCGGTGGGAATACTGTTGGCATTATGCGAGGACAATCCAGTATACCGTGCGAAAGTGACGCGTGAGGGAGCGATACCTCCGCTTGTCTCGTTGTCGGAGTCGGGCACAAGTCGAGCAAAGCAAAAGGTGAGCCTGAGCCATGTTCTGTTTTCTTCGGTAGTTCCCTCGGTGGCTGCTAACGTGGCAAGGGACAGGATGTGTTTTTTTAAATAAAAATAATGTTCAAATTTTCAAATGATTGGCCACGTCAGTCACTTCTTTTCAATACAATTGCCAATGGAAATGTCCGGAATTTTTGAACGTGGGATTTTTTTTGTTTGACAATATAAAATGGCCAAAGCGTAAGGCGTGTTTGGTTTTATTTTTGGTACGAATATGTGAGTTTGTGTAACTAAAATTATAGTTATGGTTTGTGTGTACAGGCGCAGGCACTCACAGAACTCCTACGGCAACCAAGAGGCGTCAACCCCGCTTCTGGCAGAGCGTCCGATGCGTCAGTATGAGCTAGTAACTCTACCACGTACCCATGTGTAATCATAAAACGAGATAGCGAAATACCCAACAAAGAAACAGAAATCAAGTTGTATATAGTTTTGTAATATCTGCGATAAGTGGTTGAGTTCGGTACGAAACTTTTGTCGAATGCTTTGTGGAATATTTATGTTGGCTCAACAACAACACTGTGGATTTGTTTTTAACAAAAGAGATCAGATCTCTACTACTTTTGTCTCGAAAGATTAGAGCCATAGGGGAAAGAAAGAGCTTTACAAGTATGGGTTGATGGTGCGAGGGAATTATGGTTTTGATGATTCCATTTCCACGAGTAACTCATGCATATTATTAAATATGACAAATAGAATAGAAGGTATGAATGAGCAACTTCCATTCATTTGAAATTCAAATACTTATCCGCCCTTATTGCTGGCCACGTCGTCGCTAGTCCAGACGTCTCAATCTGGGTCCCATCTTTGACGTCTCACTGGTCGACGTCGCAAGCTCTGTTCTGTTGTTTCTCGTAGACTAATCCCACTCTAACTTAGTGCTGGTGCCCCTCTTTGTCAGAATTCAGAAACACCACCTTTACCTTCCAAGTGATGTAAGCTTTTTGCCCCTAGGGTCTCCACTTAATTCCGTCTTTGCTGGAATGAGAGATCAATGAAAATCAATAAGAACCCAATTCGCCGTCCTAATTAAGAAACTTGTATGTGACGCGCCCTCCAGAGCTTTTCCTTTCTTAAGTTGACAATTGAACTTCTTGTGCAAGCAAAGAAAGGAGTGAAATAGAGTAGAAGAATATTTCTCCATATACCCTTTTTCTTTTCAGTTATAGATTTGTAAGCATTTGTGCAATGCTTTCTTATGGTGGGAAAGAGCGGCAAGAGTCGTAGTCGTAGAAGAAGTCTACGGTTAACAGTTAAAGCAGTTGGTGGTCTGTCGCATCAAACCGATTGATTGAGAAACTTAAAAATCTAAAATTCCATCATATGGAATTCAGTCACTGGCGGGCCACGATCCCATTAGTGGTTATTTTTGTTCATTACAAGTTAACTTAGGGATAAGCCATTAAGATTAGACTGCACCAGATATTTCTACAACTTTTAAAATAAAGTGTATGTGAAACTAACGAATTAATTTACCCTATCTTTAAACTTCTTTTGGTTATTGATGTGGACCAAAACTAAACAACGAAATAAAATTCCACCAACTCGTGTAGGAAAGCTTCCGATGGAACTTCAACAAACTCAAGCTCACTAAAACAATTGAAAAATTTTACTTTCTCTCAAGGTGTGGTGTCATAAAAAATAACGGAAGTATCATTAATATGTTCCCGATTAAGGATTACATATTAAACGTAAAAAATTAAATTAAACTCTACTAATAGTTTGAGTTTACAAAATTTAAAGATAAATTATTTTTATGAATAAGTCAAGTAAATAAATTTTATTTTAATCTCTTAGATAATATTATTGAAAATTATTATATTTTATTAAAATAAATAATTAAAATGTCATTTATAAATTACTTTTTATTTTAAATTATTAAAGCAAATTTTATTTAAAATTTATATATATTTGAAGATATAAATTTATTTTATTTTAAATTTAATAATTAAATAAATTATAAAACTTGAATTAAGTTACTAAATTAAATTGTTCATAATTCTTATTAATAACTATTATTAAATTCTTTTTCCATTACTCAAAATTTTCAAGGGAAATATATCCTCCAAAAGTATAATATCGTTTGATACTATAAACTTCTTAGCTTTTAGATCATATAACATATATCTCTTTTTTCGTATAGAATATCCTACAAGAAAACAAGGTGAAGATCTTGGTTGAAATTTGTCATAATTCGATCCCTTTAGGTGAACATAACACAAGCATCCCACAGTTCTAAAGTGATTCAGATCAGGTTTTCTTTGATAAAGAATTTCATATGGAGCTTTGAAATTTAAAGTTGTTTAGGGTGTAAGATTTATCAAATGTGACACACTTCCTCTAAAGCTTGGTACATAAATTGCCTTGAAAACGAAGCTATAGCCAAATTATGAAAATGTCTATCTTTACAAGAACAATCAGTGGATATTTCATTGGTTATTCAGAAAATTCTAAAAGGTATGGATTTGATTGTCCTAACCATAGTACAAGAATTGTTGAAACTAGAAATGCTAGGTTTATTGAGAATGGTGAAATTAGTAAGAGTGATGTTTCACGAAATGTGAAAATTAAGGAGGTTAGAAAACAAGTCCCTTTGACTTGTGTTCCCACTACTCAAATCGTTGTTCCTCAAATTGTTACACAGCATAACAATCATGAAGAGCAACAAATACATGCTCCTGACATTCAACATGAACCTATAATAGAAGAACCACAGAAAATAGCATTAAGAAGATCCCAAAGAGAAAGGAGATCTGCTATTCCGAATGATTAAGTGGTTTATCTACAAGAGTTGGAAGATGATTTAGGAATTAATGATAATCCAGTTTCATTTTCATAAGCTATTAATAGTGCTAATGCTAATAAATGGTTAGATGCAATGAAAGATGAACTTAAATCCATGGAACATAATGGTCTTTGGGACCTCGTAGAACTACTTGAAGGATGCAAGAGAGTTAGCTGTAAATTGGGTTTTAAGACAAAGCGTGACTCTCATGGCAACCGTGAATGTTACAAGGCTAGACTTGTTGCTAAGGGTTTTACTAAAAAAAAATGACATTAACTATAAGGAAACATTCTCACTAGTTTCTAAGAAAGATTCTCTCATAATTATCATGACACTAGTGGCTCATTATGATTTAGAGCAACATCAGATGGAAGTGAAAATTGCCTTTTTAAATGAGAATTTAGAAGAAAATGTATATATGGATCAACCAATGGGTTTTTTCAGTTCAAGGGAAAGAACATATGGTGTGTAAACTGAAAAAGTCAATATACGGACTCAAGCAAGCTTCCCGCCAACAGTATCTTAAGTTTAATAATACTATTGTTCCCTTTGGTTTTAAAGAAAGCATTGTTGATCGGTGTATATATCTGAAGGTCAGTAGGAGTAAGTTTATCTTTTTGATTCTATATGTTGACGACATCTTGCTCGCAACTACTAATCTTGGTCTATTAAGTGAGACTAAGCAGTTTCTCTCTAACAACTTTGCAATGAAAGATATGGGAGAGGCAAACTATGTGATCGGAATAGAAATATTTCGAAATAGATCATAAGGACTATTAGGTTTGTCTCATAAAGCATATATTAATAAATTTTTAGAGAGATTTAGAATGGATAAATGTTCATCATCTCCAGTTCTAATTCAGAAATGAGACAAATTTCGTCTCATGCAATGTCCAAAGAATGATAAGGAACGAAAACAGACGAAAGGAATTCCTTCTGCGTCTGTTGTTGGGAGTTTAAAGCTTTGCAGTTGGTATGCTTGATAGATACCAAAGTAACTCAAGATTAGATCATTGGACAACTGCAACTAAAGTCTTAAGATATTTACAAGGGACAAAAGATCACATGCTTACTTATAGGAGGTCCGATCATCTTGAAGTAATTGGATATTCAGATTCAGATTTTTTTGGTTGTGTGGATACTAGAAAATCTACATTTGGCTATGTAGTTCAGATTCAGATTTTGTTGGTTGTGTGGATATTAGAAAATCTACATTTGGCTATGTATATCTTTTAGCTGGAGGAGCAATATCATGGAAGAGTGCGAAGTAGTCAATAATTGCTGCATCCACCATAGAGCTGAATTTGTGGCATGCTTTGAGGCCATGGTTCAGGTTAAGTAGTTGCAAAACTTTATTTCAGGACTTGGAATTGTCGAAAGCATTGCTAGGCCGCTAAAAATTTATTGTGATAATTCCACAACAATTTTCTTTTCTAAAAACAACAACTATTATAAAGGTGCTAAACATATAGAATTGAAATACTTTGCCGTTAAAGAAGAGGTTCATAAATGTAGAGTGTCAATTGAGCACATTAGCACTAATCTTATGATTGCTAACCCTTTGACTAAGGGATTATTGCCCAAAATATTTATGGGGCATATTGACAGTATGAGCATTATTGCTAAGTATGCAATAATGCAATTATGATGACGTTTATGTTTTAATGTAATTGATATTCTGAGCTCATTATTGAATTTGTTTATGATTTATCTGGTTTTCTGAATGTGTATCTGGAATTGAATGGAATGATGATAACAGTTTTTTTTTGGGTCTTGAATCGACGTTAATTTTTGATCAATTCTGTGTTTCCCATTTATGGATGATTTCATGGAGAAGACTAACTTTGTAGTACATGGAAGGGAATATGTAGTTTAAATCACATACAACCGCCATGACTCACGTTAGTTCTAATTCTTGATTATTATGACTAATTTATTCAATGCGCATTAAATTTAAATGACTTATGCAGATGGCAATGTTACATGAGCCAAATTGGAGAATGTTGACTTATTAATGTCTCATGTAATAAATGTTTATAAAGCTTAATACCGACATAATGGGTGGTAGTTAAGAGGTAAAACCACTTATAAATGTAGCCTTTTTTAGTCCTATTCTTACCGATTTGGTTGCTTCTGCCGATAACCATCAAATAAGGAGAAAATACAGAAGTGATAAAGAAAGGAGAAATAATAAAAACACAGATGAGAATCAACATCAAATCGAATTTATGGATCAAGGTACAATAATTTATATGTAGGAATTATATATGTTTAAGATCCTGTATAATTGTATAATGAAGAGAAAGTTTAACAGCCTAAACTTGCCCCAACTTGACTCAACTTGAATCAAAATCAACAAGTTTGGACTGGTTTCGTTAGGTTGCAAATTAGGATAATATTTTTTAAAAAAATATTGAGTTTTAAACCAAACTCAAATTTGGGCTTCAATGCTTGGCTTGACTATAAGTTAAAAGTAAAAAGAACTCTAGCCATTATTTTCTTCTTTACATAAAACTCTCTCATTCTCAAGAACTGTCTACCTCCTTCAAGAAACTAGCAATCGAACACCATCATCTTTCTGATATAATATTCTATATGCATTTTTTTTCTTCTTCTTGTTTTTATATCTTCTAGATCCGTTCCTTTTTCTTCTTTAACCCCGTATCTGTCTTTCTTCTCGTCCATTTCTTGCAACAAATGCCACATTATATGGAGATGCACATCTTATAAATAATGACATCAGTTTCACTTACACCACTACAAGGAAAAGAGATGAATATCGACGAAAATTAAAAATAAGACGGTAAGTAACCATTTACTGGTGGCTAAAATTTCGTCAGTAAAATGACGTCGGTAAATTAAGAACCCAATCGTTGTTTAAAAAACGTAACAAAACGACGTCATTTTGGCTGAACCAAAACGACATTTTAAAGCAGGCGTGCATCCCTCCTCTCCCATCGCGCACCTGCTTTCCTTT
>JANKOD010000006.1:4546572-4558197 GCA_026284645.1 Erythroxylum acuminatum | reverse complement strand
ATTTCTGGAAGTGGTGCCCTAACGCCGAGCCCCACGGTGGGCGCCAATTGATTCTGTCTGATTTTGATGGGGTTGGGCGCTGCTGCTTGGATCCATGAGATTGATTGACTTTGGCTGGAGAGTTCCTGCAAAACAATAAAGGCACACCGGGAGTTGACTGTCGGTAGGCCCCTCCGACGTTCAAGTTAGTCTTTTTGTGAGGGTTTTAGTGGCTAGGAATAAAGAATACAAGAGTTCTCGAAAGTCGTACTTGTTCATCATGAGGTAATGAACTTATATATGAAAAATACCTGCTAGGTTTAGGTCTTCCTTTATGAGCAGGAAGTCACCATCTATGCCTGGGCCGTCTATGCCTTGGCTGAGTCTGGATCTAAATCGACCAACTTAACCAAGGTCCTATCTTTTTGTTGACATAATTGCTTATTCAAATCAAATGCAGATGAAGATGAGGCTTGGCACGTACGAGCCAATGGCTGAGAAATAAAGTGGATTACACAAGGATGAGGAAGATAGACGATTTTGAGTAAAATTTAAGAGATTTTGCTATTTTAATAAAATTGCTGGCGTACCCCTAAAAAAAATAATAAAATTGCTGACGTGTAAATTTTTTTGTTATTTGTTAGTGGGTTATGATAACGTAATGTGTCAGTATCACATTAATATTATTAATTAGAGGATTAATAACTAATTAGTTTAAATACTTTATTACTTTTTAAATTATAATTAATATTATAAAGTTAAATAAAAATTAATTTTAAAAACCTAATTTACCTATTTGTAAATGAGTTTTCCCACATGAAAAAAAGTATGAGTAATTTTATAAGAAATAATTAAACTTGGTTGAATTTCTATCCATTTAAATTACACTCTCCAATAATGCATATTTCATACTTTAATTAATGAGAATAATTATGGAAACGTGAATTCGATTGATTCACATATCATTTGAACAATAATTAAGGAGAAATGGAAAGTGTCCTTATAATTAGGGATGACAAATGGGGCTAAACTTGACCCAATTAGTTTCGACCCATGTCGAAATCAATAGCTAGGCCTAGTTGATTGATTCTCAAGTTCAATTTTTCTAAGAAATGAGGCTAGCCAGAAGTCTGACATGTATATACAAAACAACGTTATTTTGTTGAAAATTACATTGTTTTGATATTTTAAATTAATAAAATAGATCGGGTGGAGTCTGGCTTGGGCTCGGGCCTGCTGACTTGGGCTATCGAGTCTTAGACCGACTCTGGCTCGAGTTCGGGTCTACTAACTCGGGCTCGATCAAGTCTTAGGTTGAGCCCTGCCGGCTGCCCGCAATAGCCAGGTGGGGCTGGGAAACTAATCCCATGAAGGTTGGACCTTGATTCAATTTACTTGTGATGAAAAAGAATATTAAAAATTCATATATGAGTTTTTCAGGATATAAAAAATGTATAAGGTGAGTAATTACATAGAATTACGTATAATTCAATACTTGTTTTATATTAAAAATGATGTGCATATTTTATATATAGGTTCCTTAAATTTTGTTTCTTTAAATTAATAAAGGAATCATATGATTTTAAGTGAAGGGGAATAAATTAATTTGATGAAGGTTAGACTTGGATTTGAGCTCTAACCTTTCCAGTTTAGTTAAAGTCAGTTTAATTCTCTCCATTTAAATTACAGTTTCCCACTATTTGTCATTTCATATTTTAGTTAACTAAAAAATTACTAAAATAGAAAATTATAAAAACAATAATTATATAAGACAAATATATAACTTGTCTTTGGGTCATTAATAAATACAACATTTGTTAACGAAAAATGAAAATTTATTGTAGGTGATGTATCTCTTCTTATCAATGTTATGGGTTTCGTACTGTACTAGTTGAGAAACGGTACAAAATTATGTTTAAGGTATTGGTCGTCGGTACTAGTCGTTACCAACGATTTCACATGATACCAACTAGTATTTAAAATATTGGTCAAATAATGATTAGTATCGAAAACTTTCAAAAATAGGGGGACTATTTAGTAAAATTTTCAAAAATTTTTAAAAATATTTATTCCCACCTCGGGCCTAAAACTTAAAAATAAAATTATTTTATTTAAATTTATTTTAATTTTTTATATAATATTTATTAACAAAAATATTTATTTTAAAAATAAATAATTTAAAAGTATTATTTATAAGCTAATATTTATTTTTAGATATATTTTAATTATTAAATAAAATTTTATTGAAAATTTATATATTTTAAAAATATATTTTAAATTTAATTATATTTAATTAATTTTTATTAAATTAATTTTGTAAATTAAATTAAATTAAGTTATTTATAATTTTAGTAATAACTAATTTTAATTAATTGAATATAATATTAAATTAAATTGTATAAAATCTTATTAATAATAAATATATTAAATACTATGTATTTAATTGATAGTAAATTAAATAATATATGTTTTCGTTTTAGGTTTCACTTTTAGTTGGTCATTTCCTCATCACGAACTCTTGTTGTAAATTGCATAAAGAACTTTATTGTTCTTTTTATTTGATGTTTTGATGCAATTATTATTTATTATATGATGAAGTTGTAATATTCCAAATACATTGTATTCTTGAATGATGATTAAATGATTTTCTGTATATTAATTGTAGTTGTTATTTATATATGAAAATTAATGTTAAAAAAATAAATAAATTATTATTAGGTTAAATTATTATTATTATAAATTTTGGAGACATGGTTGATATATAATTATAAAGTATACAATATAATTAAATAATATACTATTTTATAATTTAAAAAAAATCAATAACTATTTTATAAATTTAAAAATTACCCAAAACGATATCCAATATTAACCGATACTAGGCAATAAAACTTAATCCGGCATCAATAACGGTACGTTATTCACAGAATTACTTATGATGCGCAAACTGAATGTTAAAAAATTCTCACGTAAGTGGCATCCTAAGAGTAAAAGTGTTCCGGACCGAAAGAGAGGTAAATTTTACGGTGCTGCAATACCGGTAACTCATATGTAGCATTTACGGGAGAAAGGACAGTTGTGGGGGACAAGTTCAAACCGTGATTAATTCGTGAAAGCTCAATGTCGATGACAAAACTGTCGTCCCAATCAATACAAAAGACTGGCGATAAATAATTAAAAAGAACAAGCACAGGTCTGTCTGGTTATGGAAAATGACCCCATATTCATGTTTGTTTCTTGTCAAGCCAACATTATATATCTTAGTATAATAAATTAGTAATAGCTGATGTTCAAATTTTAAGGGACTAGACTTTCTTCCGTCCGAAAAGATTGGGCTTTTAGTAGACTCTGTTGGATTTGGACTTCTATTTATAGAAGTTTAAGATGGATGGTGAGGCTTATAAGGTAGCGGTCCACTCCACTATGTGTTTGCCTTTACTCTTTCTGTATCCGTCTCCCGTCCCGTAAGCAAAATACATTCCAAAAACGCGAGGGCTTAACGTACACAACAGAAGTACAACTTAAGAGTAGCATCACAAAAGTTGAAAGGTAACAAGGGAAGGGAAAAGACAAGAAGTGCGAACCGTCGTATCATGTTGGAGGGTACCTCTTATCCTTCACAGGAGAAACAAGACACATGATGTACACAAAATCCAAACAAAGGCCTGACAGTCCACAGGTTATTCGCCAGGTGTCAACACCTGGTCCAGTTATTACAAGTTCCGTTTGTGGAATCCACTTAAAACCTATCCCGTATTAGCCAAATTGAACTCTCACAGCAAAAGTGCTCGCCGGAGAGCTGGTCCCAAAAGTGCCGGCGCGCTCAAGTGAGGCAAGTGACCTTCCGTCCTCAACACCTCCACGGTGGTCCGACCACCCAAGTGGGTCTTCAGATAATCTGCCACTGACGCAGGTACGGATACATCCCTCGAGGTCTGGATTATATGACATGGAACTCTTACCAAACCTAGTATACCTCTTAGATCAGAGTTAAACACGGTTTTCGATACATATAAAGTAATATCTGGTCTCATATTGAAAAGGGTCCGGCTGAATTCCATCACTGCCGTTGGGACGTCTGCGCCAACGGCGAGAGGTGCAAAACCATTGACCCATGCTTCGTAGTTGGCCTGCATTGCTGCGAAAACTTGATGAATTTCCGCTTGCTCGAAGCCTCCGTGGTAATCTTCATTGTTCAGGAACCTGTTTTGAACCAATTTCAGGTCAAGTTCCAAACTTTTTCTCAACGAGATCAAAATTGACTGAATGACCCAGAAGGAAAGTTTCATAATTTAAAAGTCAAGTGTCACAATTACCTAGGTGATGCTCCGATGAGTATGAGTTTGGTGAATAGGTGAGGTCGGCGAATGGAGGCGACGAGACCGATCATGGCGGAGACAGAATGTCCAACATAGGCACAACGATCGACGCCTAAGGTGTCGAGAATGTTAAGCAAGTCGTCAACGTAAGCATCGAGACTTGTGTACCTACTGAAATTGAAGTAATCAGGATTGACACTGCCAGCACAAACCAAATCATAAAGGACTACTCGGTAGTGTTGAGTGAAAAAGGGGAGGATTCGCTGCCACGCCGACTGGTCAGTACCGAACCCATGAGCAAAGACCAGAATTCCGTCACCGGAACCAACAACTCGGACGTTTAGGGCATCAAGGATGCTAGTCCCCATGAAGTAAGTGAGAAAAAAGCAGAGAAGTGTAAGAAGAGGCAGGAAGCTTGCAATTGATACAAGGAGACGATGTGTGCGTGTGTTGAGTACAATAAAAGTGGTTGAGTAGGTGATTTTAAGTGCTTATTTGTGGTGCTATTTATATTGGCAGACGGAGTATATTTCTTGTATTTAGTTGTGGATGTGGCTTTCCTTGACCTAGAGAGAGAGATGTCGACTTCTTTGTTCTTCCTTTTTTTTTTTCCTCAGAAAAATGAAGAGACTGTGATTGATATGTGGGTCTATTATACATTGTTGTGAGGTTCATACGTGACTTGTTTGAAAATCGCATTACTTATTAACTTACTCTGACAAATTATTATATCATTTAATTTGATCGGTACATAATATTAGTTATTTATTAAATTTTTTTAATAAAATTATTGTTTAAGTATTTAAATATAAAATAACTTATGGGAGCATGATTTAAAAAAATTATAAAACCATGATTAGATATTTATTACAAATTTAAGTTCTAAACTCTAATAAAAATATAGAACATTACAAAACTAAGTTTTAAACTCTTTATTATGAGAGGAATGAGAGTCATTCCTCCAATACCCTTTGTTCTTCGATGTAGTAGCTTTGTCACTATTATTTATTCCTACCCTGTGACCCAAAGTAATGCTTGATTTTTTCTGGTTTAGTAAGGTTTGATATTTTTAACTAATATTATTATTAATTAATTACAATGTAATTAATTAAAAAACTCTCCTCTTATGAGTTTTCCATAAATAAGTTTGTTGGGGTTAAATAAGCCAACCAATCAGCCATTAACCAAACACATTCATTAGTTTTTTTTGAAGAGCACATTCATTAGCTTTTTAAAATGGTCAAACTGTTAACTTTTGTCAAGCCTCGTTTGGCAAACAGCTTATCAGCTATTTTTAAAGATAATTGACACAAATTAACAGTTTGACCATTTTAAAAAGCTAATGAATGTATTTGACAAACAACAAATTGTATTAGTTGTTAGCTAATGGCTGATTTTATCAGCTGATTTGATCAGCAGATAACATCAGCTATTTATTAAAGATATTTGGTAAAATTAACTATTTAGTATTAGCTTTTAAAGTGTAAAATGACTTATAAGGATGTAATTTTTAAAAAAATTATAAGGGCGTGAATATTATATTTCTTAGTATTTCGTTGAATATTCTTATAAGAATTTATAATTTAGATATTTAATTTTACAAAAATTAAGTTTATAACTTTAATAATAATAATAATAATAATAATAATAATAATAATAATAGCCCAAAGTTAAATTTTCTATTAATTTGAATGATGCAACAAGCTGCATCATATTAGTATTTTTCATATAATATGTATGAATTTTATCATTTAATCAATTAAAAAATCTATAATTATAGTATAACACAGATATATAGTAGTTATATACTAAAAATATTAATTTAATGTGGCTCTTTTTGTTCAAAAACTTAATATTATCGTGTTTTTAAATGTAAATTAATATTATAAAATTAAATAAAGATTAAAAAGTTTAATTAACTCCTTTATTGTATTCTTCCAAACTTCACAACATAATTGTACGATAAAAAAAGTCAACTTTGAAATCACACAGAGCAAAAGTAGAAAGTAAAGTAAAGGATAATACTGTCATTAGGCAAACAGCTAATTTCAAAAGCTCTTCGTATAGAGCTTTTAGAAATCTGCTTATTAAGGTTAAATAAGCTAACCAATAAGTAATTCACCAAACACTTCAATAACTTTTTAAGATGGTCAAAAAGTTAACTTTTAGTCGATAAGTTAAAAAACAGCTTATTAGCTATTTGCCATCTCCTAGTCTACAATAAGGACAAAATTTTTGACTTTTAAATCTACTAGGATGTTTTGTCAAATGTACAATATTTTATGTATTAGATGCCGGCTATCCACTAATTTAAACGAAGTCTAAAGTTGTAATCCATAGTATCAACATCTATATGCATATATATTAATGACAAACATGAGCTTGTAGTTTAATACATAGAATTAAGTCTTTTTCCTCTAATGTTGCCAAATGTTGATATAATTAGGGTTGTGGACTTAGAATGCCATTGATATTGTCAATCCCTTTTCTGTGATTCTGCATCCCTTCACAGACTAGACATTTTGGATATCGCTTTCCATTATTATAAGAAATGGAAGATAGGTAACCGGGTTAAAGGAAAAAGAAAGGACAGAAAAAATAGCAGGAACACCACCTTCTTGGATTTAGGATCGACTTCACCGGTCAGAAATTGATTCACCTAAGCAACATTAGTTGTGCTGATTGGCATGGACAGAAAGTGCTCCAAATGGCCAGAGTACTGCACAGATTTGTATATGCGATCAATGTGCTGCTAGATTCATCATGGGAGTAATTACAAAAGTTACGAGGTTAAATTTCCAAGTATATATCTAATTGTAAATCAAGTATTTAGAATAAAGTTATTCATCGGATTAGCAACAGTATATATAGCCAGGACTATTTAACGTTCATGCGAAGTTTATAGGGCTACATGTAAATTTAAGAGGCCTGTTTTTGGAGGATGATGAAGGGATAATAGGGAGGGTATCGCTGACGTCGAAGATGGCGCTAAAACGATGATAAAGTTGATCAAACACGTTCCTAAACAGAGTCAGAATGCAAGCATCATTAAAGCGGGTAGTTCCTGTCCCTGCCAGGAATCATTAGCTTAGCTTGTAGCTTTCATTTAAGATAAGATGGTCAGACTGTGAAACTGTATAATCCAGAGGAGTTGCATTTAATCATTTTCTTGCATGGACGTCAAGATATCCCATATATGAGAATCCGATTCAATGGCCGTAGCCTTCATTCCTAAAAGATATACCATCATTTTCTTGTAGCCGCATCCGACTCTATCACTAGTGACAGAATTGAAGCTCTTTGACGGGGATTGGCCATGCCAAGCAAAATTTACGCTCCCTCTCTGGTTGCTTTTTCTTTGGAGCTCTGTACCTTATCCAACACCTATATCGAAGACGTCTTTTCTTGACAAATCTGTGCCCTTAATCATGATCTGGAAAACTAAGTGCGTGTGCTTTAGTTTCTTTCACGTTTTTCATTTATACTATTCTGGTAACTACTTTGGAAAATTGGTCTCCGCGACAAAAGATAAAAAGAAGCATCAAGTGATACCTACAAATGAATAAAGTCGTTAGTCAGCAGAATACAATGGGTAGAGGCATGTATCCACCCACAAGTCGTAAAAAATCGTTCGCCATTGCTTTGTTATGTCATCTCTTACTAAATCAATACAACTTAACTTGTATATCCTGTGAAAAAAAGAGGAAAAGAAAGGGTAAAAACCCCTATCCTTAAAATGCGGGCACGGTGTTGAACTGAATTGCATTGTTATATATACTGTCATAGCCTCTCTCAGTTTTCACCACGTACCAGAACCTTAATTAGGGGGGGACCATGGAAAGTGAGCCAAAATATGAGCAGACAAAGGCAACCATCAAAAACAATAGCCAATCCAACTTCGTATGTCGTTTAGACGGGCTAAGCTAGAACTGTATAGGCATCACACCGAGTCAGATAAAGCGATGCACAAAGTAAGAAACTTGCCGATAGATAGCTAGGCACTGTCACATGGGTCCCTTGTGCCCAACATAGGCATTTTGTGCAAAAAATGACAGGAAATTAAGAGGGACACTATGAAAGAGAAAGGATGCCGATGGGTGAGTTATGGTTGGTGCAATCTTGTGGAGGGCAGTTTTTGTAGACCCCTTTAGTTGATTCAATGAGCTTATCTGGTGTGTTTATTGTATACTTTTTCATCTATTCTTTCCTCTGCTATGTAGCTTAGAATCTACTGATATTCTCAACTTTTGTCTAGGTTAGAATGGGACAGCTGAGTAGGAACAGATTGAGAAAGATCAACGTACAATACGTTGAATTATTTTGATATGTGACTACTACCTCCTGTAAATTCGATTAGGTATCACTAAGATGCATCCAATGGAAGTTGAGATGGGTTTTTAGACAACGATTCTCGTTGTTAATGGGACTGTGGTAGCTCGTCTTTTCATGTTTAATCAAGAATGAAAAGGTTGGCCGGTGTGGAAAGAGATTCCACAAACCCCTGGTGACAATCTTCACAATTTTCAGAAATGATGTGATTAACTAGTGATTCCCACTTGATGCTTATATCTGATGAATTATTTGATGTTACAACTTCTTTTTACATTGATAAACCTTTTTTTATATCAATAAAATTCATGATAGTTATTTTTCATAATTCATAAACTATATTCTGAATAAATATCCAGTAACTTAAAATTAAATAATAAATTTCAACAAATTAATATTAAAAAGTTCAACATTTTTTATTATGTGATCAACCAACATTGCAAGTTTTAAATGAATCACAACTGATATTACTCAGAATCCTTGACTTATTAGAAGTGAGTGAGGGATACCTGAAGTATGCTCCTGTGATCGGTTGATCTTCCCCTTTAGGGACTTCACATTAGAACTTTGGTTTTTGGGGATTGATCACATATATATATGACTAATATGATGTAAAATTTGGAAAAAGCTTAGTGAGTTTAATATCCTCGACCAAATAAAGACTTACTTGGTTATCTAGTGTTATTGCATGCCCTAGAGAATTTTGATGGTAGAGCACGGGCATGACTAGATAACCAAATATTTGTGAAAGAAAGAAGAGCCAATGTCACAAAGATGAAAAAGGTTTGGCACGTTTCCTTCTTTCTTTTCCGGATTTGATGCTCCTCCAATAGTATACATTTTCTCAAATTTCATTTCCAGCCAATCCCACGAATTCTTCCATTCTAGAAAGTGAAACATAGAAGATAATGCAGCACGAGAAAAGAAAGTGTTTGTGATGTGGTTTTGAACGGAAAAGAACGTTGTTATATCATATTAATTTCTGGCTTCACCGTAAGAAAACTAAAGATATACAAGGGCACAAGAAGTTCAGTAGGTTCTTTATCTATACGCAGTACTTGATCTCGAATTATGTTAAGCACTGGCTATTAGTTACTGAATCACCATTAGAACATATAACAGCTTTTATATTGGAGTCCAAGTCAAGAAACTTGGGAAGGAAGAGACCTGGAAGATTATTGCTCAGCGAATTTCCATGAAATCATTCGCGTAGAAATCATGTACACATTATCTTCCACCATTCACTCTTCTTTTGACACGTCTGGAACTTTTTATTCGATTCCTCAAGATATTGGTAGACAAGTAGCCACGATATTAACCTTTACAGTTCACGCGTGCTAATGTCATTCCATGTGGGCTCCTTTGATATAATGTGACTTGTGTGTTTTACCTTCCATTGTATTTGATTTGACACATTCTGGATAAGTTATCAAAAACTTCCTCCCGTTCACCAACCAACCCAATTCAACCTTTTTAAAATGGTTTGATGTTTTATTTTCTATCATGGAGTTGTTCTTCTTGCAACAACAACAACATCCGAAAGGTGCGCTCGAGCTCCATGAAGCTTGGAAGTCTCCAACATGCGGCTTCCGTCTTCATCCAAAACGATGGCGAGAAGCATGGGAAAGAAACAGAAACAGACTTTGTGGACATCGAGTTGGGGCCACGTAGCTTTAAACAAATTTCCTTATATTTTTCATACCCTTAATGTAGACAACTTCCGTGGCAATCCGATATCTTCCTGATTTACACGCCAGAAAGTGTCGAATCCTGCAAAGATAAAGAAAAAAGAAGAAGAAAAAGGTGCGCAGTAGTTCCAAAAAGAAAACGTAAGTGAAGAATCCAAAACCTACAAGATAGGAGATGGGATTGAAGGAGTTGCATTAGATTTTCATGGCACGCGTGTGTACAAATTATTATTAATATCCGTCGTGAAACATTTTAGTGGGGTTTCCATTATGTGTAATCTAGTTCCTGTTGACTACTACGTATCTCTTAGTTACGTCAAGTTATTGCTTCTAGGCATGTCAAAGTGTCATAATATAATCTAGCATCCAGTATTCAAAATAGTGGCCGAGTAACCCGCAAGTGCTGTGGTGGAGTGGCTGGAGCTCCTCCTTCCTTAATCAAGGTTTCGGTTTTGAGTCTTGAGAATGGAGTCGCACTTCTGAGGGAGAGCTTTGCCACCTATATGATCCTACCCGGCTCGAATTCAGATTAGTCGATTGCCCGAGTACATGCTACTAAAGGCCCCGATGTTGATTCGAAAAGGGTATGTAGCATTGGACTTGCATCAATCAATTAATGGAAAATGGGCTAAACTGATCCATTAGTTTGATTACAGCCGGCCTATGTTTGAGAGAATGCCATGTTAGTTGGGCTGGACCTTATTACATATGGTTGCGCAAGCCCATTGCAATAGCATCAAGAGAATCTAAAACTCCCATTTATTTATTAAGACGATCATGGCTTCGAGCATCTTCAATGTAACCTAATCTATTATCTACTGTCAAAAAGTGCAGCATGATCTCACCCACGTTACTCTCTTCTATTCATAGCAAAACGGTAGCAATTAATTAACATAAAGATCAACCCAAAGCACTTAAAATAATCGCAATCTCTGCTTTGATCCATACCCATCAAATCCAAAAGGGCAGAGAAGCGACCAAATCCCCGTCTCGTGGCCTGCACATTGGTATGAACCGTACTGGCCGGTACGTACTGTTCCGGCGAAAAATTGGTATCGATATAGGTATAGGTGGTACTGGTGAAAAATGTCGGTTGGTATCGGCCGGTATTCAAAATACCGATCAAATATCGGCTGGTATCGGAAATTTTAAAAAATTGGAGGGATTTTTTTGCAAAATTTTCAAAAATTCCTTTCTTCCCTCCTACCTCTCCTTCCCTCCTTTTTTTCAAAATTTTTAAAATAATAATAAATATTTTATTACTAATAATAATTATAAATTAAATAAAACTTAAAAATAAATTATTTTTA
>JANKOD010000006.1:4528324-4546472 GCA_026284645.1 Erythroxylum acuminatum | reverse complement strand
ATTATTTATATGTAAAATATTTAAAAATTATTATTATTTTATATTAATTGTCATTATTATTTATTATTAAGATTTTTTAAAGCATGGTTGATTTAAACAGTAAACTAGTAAAGTATATAGTACAACACTATAATATATCAATATGGACTATTTTGTAATTTTAAAAAATTTTAGGAACTATTTTATAAATTTAAAAAAATTTTCAAAACGGTACCTAATATTAATCGGTACCTGTACAGTTTCATTTTAGAACTCAAATACTGAATCCAGTACATTATTCATAATATTGGGCCTGCAACGACGACGTGGGAACCAAAGTATATGAGCCAGTAAAAGAACGTGAGTGGGATCCACGCACACTTTTGGGGATACCACATGCCTCATACCTGACCAGACCTAACCCCACATGCAACCCCTTATCCTGTAAGATTGCAACACAACAGCCAATGAGGTGACTAGACTAGGACAATATCAAATTCAGTACGCGGTTTCATTTCATTTCACGCGGAAAGAATCAATTAAAGAAAGTGTACATTATTTGCGGGATCTTTTTTTCGCAGGCATTAAAGTTCAGGACAACACTAGCCCTGCCTAGAAATGCAACACTGCCTAGAAATCCGATGGTCAACGATTTGGGTTTGCAAATACGTTGGTGTCTTGGAGCTAAGCTTTCCGTACCTTACAGCTTTCCTTTCTCAAAGGAGAAATACAAGTTGGTAACTACGAGGGCAAGCTAAGGCCTTTGTTCGCTTTATAAAGATTAAAGAAGAACATTTTGCTTTGTCTTCTTTCTTCTTTCTTCTTTTTCCAGAACTAGTCTACTGTAGTGGTTTTCGGAGGGTGAACGTGTTTTGTGCGTGGAGGAGGTAAGGTTTGAGGTTTAGGTATATTCTGTTTTTTGCTATAAGAAGATAGAAGATAGAAGAAGAAACAAGAAATCTGGGATATTGAAGTTTGGGTGATGGAGCAATATTTAGATAAGAACTTTGGGGATGTGAAGCCAAAGAACTCATCAGAGGAGGCGCTGCAGAGATGGAGAAAGCTCTGTTGGGTGGTCAAGAATCCTAAACGTCGCTTCCGTTTCACCGCTAATCTTTCCAAACGTTTTGAGGCTCAGGCCCTTCGTCGCTCCAATTTGGTCTCTCTCTCTCTCTGTGTGTTCTACTTAAATCTTCTGTTTATGCTCTGTTGGAAAAATCGTACTAAATCACGATGCATAGACATATTGAAAAAACAACTTTTTTAATCGACTTTCTTCATTTGTTAAGACCGAGTTTTCGATTACTAGATGTGTATTCCTTTTGCATGACGTTGGTTGCTGCTTCTGAAGTTGCAAGTTTTAGTTTCCCAACCATCAAGATTCTTCATCAATGGATTTCTAATATGCCTGTGAATGTTGAAGGGTGTAAAGATTTGGGATGGACTGTGGTTGCCTATTTGGAAATACTGATATATGTGTGGATTTATTAATATAGTAGATGGTTCTCTAATGGTGAGGGTCGACTCTTCTTTTGTTGAAGATAGCCCTCATGAAGTTCAGACACAATTTCTTTGACTGCATTGTTACTTACCGTGATGTGGTTGACAGATTAAGATAAATCGTTGGGTAGGCCTGAATTTGCTCAGAACAAAATAAAGATTATGTTGGAAATGACCCAGATATAATTTTCATGTCTTAACATATTTTTTCCTGACCTTTCTTTAAAAAAATTTCCATTGCAGGAGAGCCTTAGACTTGCTTTTTTAGTTACAAAGGCTGCACTCCAATTTATCCAAGGTAAACATCCCGTACTCTTCTAAAATCGTTAGTGTCATATTGAAGTTCTATTTTCTATTTTGACTCTTCCCATGCATGCCTATAGGTAGCGACTACAACCCACCCGAGGAGGTCAAGGCAGCTGGTTTTGAAATATGTGCTGAAGAATTGGGATCCATTGTTGAACGATATGATCTTAAGAAACTGAGAATCCATGGTGGGGTTAAGGGTATCTCTGAAAAGCTCTCCACATCACTCACTGATGGTATTTTTACTTCTGAGAATTTACTGAATAAAAGGAAAGAAATTTATGGAATTAATAAATTCACTGAGAGCCCGCCTCGGGGCTTCTTGATTTTTTTATGGGAAGCCCTACAAGACACCACTCTCATGATACTTGGTATTTGTGCCTTTGTGTCCCTTGTTGTTGGGATTATTATGGAAGGTTGGCCTAAAGGTGCACATGATGGACTTGGAATTGTTGCAAGTATTCTGCTTGTTGTGTTTGTCACTGCCACGAGTGATTATAGGCAATCTCTGCAGTTCAGAGATTTAGACAGGGAGAAGAAAAAGATAACAGTGCAAGCTACCAGGAATGGTTTGAGACAGAAGATCTCGATATATGATTTACTTCCAGGAGACATTGTGCATCTTTCTATTGGAGATCAGGTTCCAGCTGATGGTCTATTCATTTCAGGCTTTTCAGTTTTAATAAATGCATCCAGTTTAACAGGAGAGAGTGAGCCTGTCAATGTGAATGCTGGAAGCCCTTTTCTACTCTCGGGGACCAAAGTTCAGGATGGTTCATGCAAAATGCTTGTGACAACTGTAGGAATGCGGACTCAATGGGGTAAATTAATGGCTACTCTTAGTGAAGGAGGAGATGACGAGACCCCATTACAGGTGAAATTGAATGGAGTAGCTAACATCATAGGGAAGATAGGCTTATTTTTTGCTGTAGTAACATTTTCTGTCCTGGTGCAAGGATTATTGAGTCGCAAGCTCCAAGAAGGAACTCACTGGACATGGTCTGGAGATGATGCTAGGGAAATGTTGGAATATTTTGCTGTTGCTGTTACAATTGTTGTTGTTGCAGTTCCTGAGGGACTGCCTTTAGCTGTAACCTTGAGTCTCGCTTTTGCCATGAAAAAAATGATGAAAGACATGGCACTTGTCCGCCATCTTGCTGCTTGTGAGACAATGGGGTCTGCCACGACCATTTGTAGTGACAAAACCGGTACACTAACCACTAACCACATGACTGTTGTAAAAACATGCATTTGTGGAGAAGTCAAGGAAGTAAGCACCTCCAAGAGCTCTGCAATTCCTGATTCAGCTCGAAGAATTCTACTTGAATCATTATTTACCAACACTGGAGGAGAAGTTGTCATTAATAAGGACAAAAAAACTGAGATACTTGGAACTCCCACAGAAGCTGCTCTTCTAGAGTTTGGGCTTCAACTGGGCGGAAATTTCCAGGAAGAGCGACAAAAGTCAGAAATTGTTAAGGTTGAACCATTCAATTCTACCAAAAAACGAATGGGGGTAGTTCTAAAACTTCCAGGTGGAGGTTTTAGGGCTCATTCTAAGGGTGCTTCTGAGATAATTTTAGCCGCTTGTGACAAATTTATCAACTCAAAAGGCGAGGTTGTTCCCCTTGAGGAATCATCAATCAAGCATTTGCAGGATACTATTGAGCAGTTTGCTAGTGAAGCTCTTCGAACTCTTTGCATTGCATTCATGGACGTTGGAACTGATTTCTTTGCTGATAGCGCAATTCCTCATAAAGGGTACACTTGTATAGGTATTGTCGGTATCAAGGATCCAGTACGCCCTGGTGTCAAGGAATCTGTTGCAATCTGTAGATCAGCTGGTATTATCGTCAGGATGGTCACTGGAGACAATATAACCACTGCAAAGGCCATTGCCAGAGAATGTGGAATATTGACAGACAAGGGCATAGCAATTGAAGGACCTGATTTCCGGGAAAAGAGTGATGAGGAGTTGCGAGAACTTGTTCCCAAACTTCAGGTCAGTTAATGTTCCATTGCATTGTGTTGGGATAACATAGGATGCTGTTGCTAGGTATCTTTTCATATTATAAGATCTAAGCATGTGATTTTTGTGGTATGCCAATTTATTCATTTGTTTGATGAGAGAGTTCCCCAGTTGTCCTTGAATTGATTTCTATGGAAAGGTACATCATGCTTCAGACCTGTTTGTTGTGGTGTCCTCCATTTAACTTCTGTCAGAGACCTTGTGACTCGAGCTCCTTTATGCAAAATTCTTAAAAATGGTTTGTCATAAAAATGGTTTGTTCTTTTAACTTCTAAGAAATGCATGTTGAATATCCTCTTCGACGCCAAAGTTGTAAGACAAGATTTGCTTATGATTTTTAATTTAACTTTCTGCATTAACATCAATAATTAAGTTAAAATTTCCAGCATTTTTCTTCTCCAAAACATTATAAGTTCAATTCTTCAAAAGATGAGGAATTCCATTTTTTATAATTGTCTAAGATTTGGCTTTGTGTGATTTGTTCATGACTTTCAAATGGTGGAAATGGTATTTGGTTTTTGCAAAATGTGTAGGTAATGGCTCGATCATCACCAATGGATAAGCATACCCTTGTGAAACACCTACGTACAACATTTGGTGAAGTTGTTGCAGTAACTGGTGATGGTACAAATGATGCTCCAGCACTTCATGAAGCAGATATTGGGCTTGCAATGGGAATTGCTGGAACTGAGGTTTGTTGCATCCAATCTATCTGTGTTTCTGGCCACAGCATTTCTGACGAGGGACTGTTGAGAATAGCAACATTATAGTAGTTTACACAACTATTTATTTTACTCATAAGCAGTGCATTTCCATAATAGCACAAGCATTGGCATGTTATCCTTTAACATGTAGCTTAAGAAGTGCCTATTGGCACAGTAGTGTTCCAACCTTGTGGTGGTTTTGAAAGCATGTTCTTGGTTTTGCAGGTGGCCAAAGAGAGTGCCGATGTCATAATTCTAGATGATAACTTCTCAACAATTGCAACTGTGGCTAAATGGGGACGTTCGGTTTATATAAACATCCAGAAGTTTGTTCAGTTCCAACTGACAGTCAATGTGGTAGCCCTGATTGTCAACTTTTCTTCTGCCTGTTTGACGGGTAAGTCGAGCTTGAGTTCATGTTTTCATTCCCTATATGGCTTGTCCTATTTTTCTCATCTGTTTCTGGCACAACATTCTCCCAGGAAATGCTCCCCTGACAGCTGTTCAACTTCTGTGGGTCAACATGATCATGGACACTCTAGGAGCATTGGCATTGGCCACAGAACCTCCTAATGATGATTTGATGAAGAGATCCCCTGTTGGTAGGAAAGGGAACTTCATCAGTAATATCATGTGGAGGAATATTCTGGGTCAGTCTTTGTATCAATTTGTAATCATATGGTATCTTCAGACGAGAGGAAAGGCAGTCTTTAATCTTGATGGCCCAGATTCCGACTTGATTCTAAACACCCTCATTTTCAACTCATTCGTCTTCTGTCAGGTGACATCTTCTCTTTCCCATTTGCTATTACCTAGTTATAAGTGAAAAGGATATGCTAGATATTTTGATCATCAGAATATTACATGATTCCTAGTGCTTTTGTGAGGTCAATTTGTCCGGGACATCAGAGAATATTATCAATTATTCTAGGAGTATGATGTTAGCTTTGTACACTAACAAATAATTCATGAAAGCAATTATTTGTGGATTTTTTCCAGTTTATGTGGGTTCTATAGCTGACTCTAAACTTGTCATCCTCATGCTTCAGGTTTTTAACGAGATAAGCTCCAGAGAGATGGAAAAGATTAATGTGTTCAAAGGAATACTGAAGAATTATGTGTTTGTGGCCGTACTTACTTGCACTGTCATCTTTCAGATTATAATTGTTGAGTTCCTCGGTGCATTTGCAAACACAATTCCTCTCAGTTTGAAGCAATGGTTTGTTAGCATCTTCCTTGGCTTCCTTGGTATGCCTATTGCAGCTGTTCTGAAGATGATTCCTGTGGGATCAAACTGAAGCCTTTTGCGAAAGTAACAGGTGCATGCTTACCGGTGCATTTCCCACCCTCGAGTGTGTGAATGAGTTATTCCCTGCGTCCGTCGTACTTTGTTATTGAGTTCCACATAATGGATCTTTTTGCTATGGAAGTTTCTGAACCGTGAAAATTGTTTGAACCACTGGCAACTTGAGGGTTAAGATGGCTTCAAATAGTGATAGATGAAATGATGACTAGAAGTAGAAGATTCTTCAAAACTTTGATATTAACTTGTAATTTTCTTTTGGAATATAGGTTTCAAAACTGAGACAGGTAGTTTGATATTGAAATTTTGTTTTCTTTTTGTTCTCCCAAATTTCTAATGCACTTTAAATTGGCTCCCCGAGCCACTGCTGCCGGGAGAAAATTTGTATGGTTGCATTGAACTGTAAGACTTCTTTTTCAGCTTCATTTGATGCTACATTTACCATATTGACTGTATAGGAAACAAGGCTTTAGTACATTTTTCTTACAGCTACCTACTTGGATGGTTGTGTTTCAGAGTCACAATAAGCCCCAGTTAAAGCGTCAAAAGGTTGTCAACTTATTATTGTACGTCAGAAACGGAAGGGAAGAACGCCTGGAAGCCAATTTGCTGGGGTAAGCCTTTGTAGGGGATTCTTTTACTTTGTTTACTGTCAGACCTCTTTTAGGCTTTCTTCGGTAGCTGACTATCGACGACCATTTCACATGGCCGTTCCTTAACAGTTTCTGGGTTAAGAAAATACCAAAAAGGAGAGCTACTTCCCATTTTCCTTTTCCTTTTAAGAGAAACGACCCAAGTAACACTCGGGGGCCGAGCCTAAAGTCAATCACAGTAACATGTACCATTAGAATCTGAGTACTCTGAGTAATGAAACAAGTATAGAATGACCATGATAGGCTAACCAAAACATGTGATATAAGTGTGTCAAGAATCCATTTACGAAGCATATATTTTATCCAGACAAGTTCCTACTATAATTACTAGTAGGCAGAAGGGTCACTTTTCCCGTTTCGAAGGACACCATTGTGCACATACCCAAAACCACCTTGACAGAGGAGATTTGCATTTGAGAAGCCATCTGTTGCCATCCCTAATTCCTCGTATGTAAATGTACTCTTTGAGAAACCCAAAGCAATGCCTGGAGAAGCTGGGGGAGGTGGGTATTCAGACCCTGAATAATTGGAACAGGAGCCGCCACTGCTGCTCGTGAAAGGTGGCGGAGGTGGTGGTTGTGGAGATGGGTTACATTTGAGGAGGATTCTGCGGTCTCGATGCAAGCAACTGGTGGTCGGGGAATGGGCTTTGGCATTGCTGATATAACATCAGGACGTGAAGGAACATTTTGTTGCCAATACTGCTGATGCTGTCGGCCACCACCAACATATGGGTCATCTGACATTCAAGCAGATAGCAGTCTGCTAGAAAGTGAGCAGCTAAGTTGAAATCCACATTAGCAATCAAAAGGGAGCATGTAACTCAACAAAGTCAAAAAATCATGTTTCAATCCTCATGCAGGATCGTTAAAAGTTCAAAAACATTATAGAGTTTACATTTCCTGACTTCACAGTTGAAGCTTATTCTACGTGTTACATTCAAACGGAACATATAAACTAGAAACGCATCTGCCCAAACAATCATTTTCCAAATTTACAACGTTTCTATTTCAACTGCAGAGTGCTCCCATTCAAGCGACGCTGCTTCTAGTCAATGAAATCCCACCAAAAAAGACAAATCTATAAAGCCAAAAATCCAATCTTTTGACTATGAACAATAAAAAGGTTATGTAACTAGATCAATAAATGCACCTAGGTCGCGAAAGATCAAATCATTATTAGAGAGGAAGGAGGTGGAGGCATATAGTAGGCAGCTTCGTCGTCACGTCTGGGTCTCTTCTTGCAAAAAATACACAACAAACTCAGCACTACCAAAATCGCCACTGCCCCAACAGCTATGCCCACTATTACTCCCTGAGATCATCTTGACGATGAATTTGGCGGCGGCTTCCTGGGATTGAAGTTCTATACGATGGCGGCGGCGGCAATGTTCTAGAATTGGGAGGAGGCGGAGTAGTGTTACAGGTCTTATGGAAGAACCAACCCCAAAAGCTACCTTAAAGGGTTGGTTCTCCCATAAGACCTATAACAATTGGCATCAGAGAACTTGATTCTACTTATAGTTCACGCTGCGTAATGGCTAAGGGGATGAGAGGATAAGAATGGCGACGACTAGAGGAAGGCTTACGCAACTCAAATGCAGGAGCTGGAAATGAGGCATGAAAGAAGCATGCAAGAAATGAAAGAATGGATCAGTTAGTTATTTCAGAAGGACGACAGTGGACATGGAACAAGAACAAATGTGGAATAGAGGGGACCAGAGGTTAGTAACGGAGATGGCTTTTATGGAGGGCACTACTCCGTTCTCACCAGATGTAGCAAAATAGAGTTACCAGTGTTTAAAGGAGATAATCTGCGAACAAGGGTGTTCAAGCGTGAGCAGTTTTTCACCTTGGATTGCATACACGTAGAATTGAAAGTGAGCATGGCTACCATCTACCTGGAAGGGGAGGCGTTAGCATTGTATGAGCTATACATGGGTAACAGATTAACGAGGGAACCGCCAACTTGGGGGGAGTATCTTTTGGCGTTGGAGCAAAGATTTGGACAAGTGGCTTTTGAAGATCCTACAGGGGAATTAAATGATTTAAAACTGTTAGAAAATTCCTTGGGCTTACAGATTATTACGAAATAAATGGCCAAACTGACTAAATCTTAGGTAAATTTGATTATGATATTTAGTGCTTGATTTTAAGAATACGTTTAGAGATATTCTTGTGATAGTTAGCAAATATATAGGATTTTATGTTACATTTCAACTCCATATAATTGAGGTTTGTTGCTGTCAATAAATGTGTGTATTCTACAACAAAAACATCTTCTTTTTCTTTCACTTATATTCACATATTATGCTTCAGCTTTAGAAAAACATCTTTTCCTTCACTTCTATTCACGTATTATACTTCAGCTTTAGAAAAACAACATGGTATCAGAGCATTTGTCTTGAGGGACCTGTGAGATGAGCGAAATCAAAATACAAACCTGATTTACAACCCAGAATTACAACAAGAATTACAATCATTTTCAAGCAATGAAGATTGAAACATATCTGTCTCAAGGTGCACCACCAATTTTTGATGGTGAAAACTATCAAGTTTGGGCTGTTTGAATAAAAGCTCATCTTGATGGTATGAATGTTTGGGAAGCTGCGGAGGAAGACTATGAAGTGCTTCCATTGCCAACAAATCCTACAATGACTCAAATCAAGATGCACAAAGAAAGGAAAAATAGGAAGTCTAAAGCTAAAGCTTGCTTGTTTTCTGCTATTCTAAACATCGTATTCACAAGAATTATGAATCTAGAGTCAGCAAAGGATATCTAGGATTACCTCAAAAAGGAATACTAAGGTAATGAAAGAACAAAGAGCATGTAAGTGCTCAACTTAATCAGATAATTTGAAATGCTGAAGATGAAAGAGTCAGAAACCATTAAAGAATACTCCGACAAGTTGCTCGGCATAGTAAACAAGGTGATGTTATTAGGTAAGGATTTTTCTGATGAATGAATAGTGCAAAACTTATCTGAAAAATATGAATCTAAAATTTCTGCATTGGAAGAAGCTAAGGATCTATCAAGCATGTCTTTGGCAAAATTAGTAAATGCACTACATGTTAGATATTGCCTTATGATTATTATATTCAGATTTCCAAACACTCATTAACCATCCAGAATCACACGCAGATCGAATAAACAATGATATATATACAAATAAGAACATTGACCTTGATCCATTGCACAACGGAAACGTAAACAGTAAAACTTGATGGATTTATGTTTTTCCAAGCCAAGATTCAGAACCGAATGGATTCTCCTTATGGAACAGAGAAAACTGACAGAATCTTTATTTTTGGAGGAATGTCAAGAATGTATCTGGCTTGAGGACCACAACCCTTTTATAGTTAGTTTTGACTTACGGTCTATTATGGGTCCATTAACCATAATGACTCGTAATGGGCTTCTACACATCAGGTCCATACTATTACTTAATTAATATTTTTGTAGGCTCAATTAATTTACTAAAATTAGATCACATTTTATTAGACTTATAACTGAGTTTAGAAATCTATTTATATATATTAAAACGTGGCATATAAAATTCCAACAATCTCCCACTTGGGCTACGTGTGTTTCCGAATAATGTATATAGATGAAACCTTAGTGCGCACAAACTTGCTCTCTCATTCTATAAATATACCAAAAACAACCTGGTCCATCAATTTTACTAGTGTAGAATCAAAGCGACTTTTGTCATCTAATTTTGTGACTAAACTGAACAATTGTCACAATACTAGCAGAATCGTTGACATAGATCAAGTATGGATGCGTAGCGTGGAAATTACATGTGATGTGATCATAATCATGCCTATTTCCAACTTGTCCAAAATTTGTAACTCGGAGAGTCTCAAAACACATTCTAGCCTTATGCAATACCTCAACAGAAAGCAAATTCCATATGTTCAAAATTTTCAAATAACCATGAAATTCATTAGATTTCTTAAACCAAAATCTGTACAGAAAGATAACTTTAGACCTTAGAAACTTAAACATTAAAACATAAATTTTAGATGTCAAAGAACATACATAGAAGTAAAAGATTAACTCCCACTAAAGTGACATGTTTGACATACCTACTACACCCATATTGGCCACATGTACATGAAACACTGAAGGTGGTAATCCTTTGGTGAGTGGGTCTGCAATATTGAAGTTTGTACCAATATGTTCTATAGACACTTGAAGATTCTGAACCGTTTCTTTCACAACCAAATACTTGATGTCGATATGTTTTGATTTCGACGAACTTCGACTGTTATTTGAATACAGTACAACGGTTTTATTATCACAATAAATCTTTAGTGGTCTTTTTATATCATCAACCATTTGCAGCCCAGTGATAAAGTTTCGCAATCATATTCCATGACACGATGCTTCATAGCAGGCTATATATTCTGCCTCTATAGTAGAAGAAGCTACAAGTTTATGTTTTTCACTTTTCCATAAAACAACTCCTCCACCCATCATGAAAACATAACCTGAGGTGGATCTTCTGCTATCTACGCATCCTGTGTGATCAGAGTCGGTGTATCCAACGGAAATCGCTCTGACCTTCTGTATGTGAGCATATAGTCCTTTGTTCTTTGTAAATAACTTATAACCCGTTTTGTTGCTTTCCAGTGATCCATTCCTGGGTTACTCAAATATCTATCCAACATCCCTGTTATGATTGCTATATCCGGATGCGTACATACTTGTATATACATGAGACTCCCTACAACCGAAGCATAAGGGATTTTATCCATCTCATCTTTCTGTGTGTCCAGTTTAGGAAATTGGAGCAAGCTAAACTTATCACCCTTTGAAACAGGAGTGTCTCCTAGTACACAATTTTACTTGCCATATCAGCTTAGCACCTTATCAATATAGGTATTTTGAGATAAACTAAGTATACCGTCCTTACGATCCCTATAGATCTGTATACCCAAGACAAAAAATGCATCACCAAGATCTTTCATTTCAAAATTCTTTGATAGAAATTTCTTGGTTTTATGCAATAAACCTATATTGTTGCTTGCTAGTAGAATATCATCTACAGATAGCACTAGGATAATACATTTGCTCCCACTGAACTTGAGATATATGCACTGATCAACGATGTTTTCCTTAAAACCAAACGAGTTTATCACTTGATCAAATTTTCGGTACCATTGGCGAGATGCCTGCTTTAAACCATAAATGGACTTCTTAAGTTTGCAAACAAGGTGACTTGAATTATTGGATTCAAAGTGCTCTGGTTGCACTATGTATATTGATTCATCAATGTTTGCATTGAGAAACGCTGTCTTTACGTCCATTTGATGTAGCTCGAGATCACAATGAGTTACAAGTGCCATAATGATTCTAAAAGAGTCCTTTGTTGAAACTGAAGAAAATGTCTCTTTATAATCAATGCCTTCCTTCTGAGTGAAGCCTTTGGTGACTAAGTGTGCCTTATATCTTTCAATGTTACCACGTGAGTCCCTTTTGGTTTTAAATATCCATTTGCAACCAATCGGTTTCGCTCCTTTAGGCAACTCGACAAGATCCCAAACGCCACTGTCTTCCATTGACTTCATCTCCTCCTTCATGGCTTTAATCCACTTATCAGAGTTTGAACATGATTTGACTTGACTTACAGATGTCAGATCATCCTCCTCCCCAACGTCAAATTCATGTTCATTGAGATATATAATGTAGTCATCTGATATTTCGCTTTTCCTTTCTCTAGTGGATCTCCTAATAGGCACTTCTAATTGAGGTTGTTGATTTTCATTGTCTTGATCAGGCAATGTTTCCTGATCAACAGTAGGAGGGATTGCAGGTAAAATTGTGTTTTCAACATTATCCTGATTTACAATTTGAATAGTGTCAGGTATTGTTAACTCATCACTTTCAATTGTAACTGTAGTGGGAATATTAACACACTCCTCTTTAAATACAATATCTATATTTTGATTACTCCTACTGTAATCAACATCCTTAATAAATTTAGCATTCCCTGTTTCGAAAAAGGATATGGTTAAGGGATTATAGAACTTGAAACCCTTCGAATTTTCTGGGTAACCTACAAAGTAACAACTAATAGTTCTTGAGTCCAGTTTCTTTTCATTCGGTCTATAAGGCCGAGCCTCAGCTGGATAACCCCAGACATGTAAGTGCCTAATACTAGGCTTCTTACCTGTCCACAGCTCGTATGTGGTTTTAGCTACTACTTTGCTAGGAACTCGGTTTAGGATGTACACTGCAGTTTTAAGTTGCTTCGCTCCAAAATAATTTTGGTAAAGAAGAATGACTAATCATACTTCTCACCATGTCCTTAAGAGTTCGGTTTTGTCTTTCAACTACACCGTTTTGACTAGGAGTCCCAGGCATGGTATACTGAACAACTATACCACACTCAGTCAAATATTTGGGGAAGGGTCCTTGACGTTGTTCACCTGATCCATCATATCTGCCATAGTATTCGCCACCACGATTAGACCTGACAACCTCTATTTTCTTACTTAGTTGATTTTCAACTTCAGCTTTAAAATTCTTGAACACATCTAAGGATTGTGACTTCTCATGAATTAAGTACAAATAACCATAGTGAGAGTAATCGTCTATGAAACTAATAAAGTATTTTTGTCCATTCCATGAAGTAGGAGGGAACAGACCACATATATCTATATGAATCAGTCCCAATAGTTCATTACTCCTGTTTGCACCTGTTTTCTTTATGTTTGTTTGTTTTCCCTTTACACATTCTATGCAGACCTTAAGATCTGATAAATCAAGGGAATTGAGAATTCCTTTAGACACAAGTCTTTGTATTCTCTGTTTAAAGATTTGACCTAATCGTTTGTGCCATAACATTGATGAATTCTCATTAGTAATGTTTCTTTTAATACCAATGTTACTTGAGTGCAAGTTTTCATAATGATTAGTTGTCTTAATATCCAGTTTGTATAGTTTATCAACACGAGTACCGGTTGGTACAACTTGAGAATTTATAAAAACAACACATTTACCATTTCTAAATAGACAAAAGTAACCAGAGTTGTCCAAATTGGAAACAGAAATTAAGTTCCGTATAATCGACAGTACAACAAAAGTTTCATCTAAATTCAATTAAAAACCAAACTCTAACTGAATTCTAAAACAACCAATAGCTTCAATAGCAGCCGTGTTGCCATTTCCCACATAGATGTATCTTTCACCATTAGTTGGCTTTCAGCTCCTGAGGCAATTCTGCATAGTGACACTTATGTGAGTGGTAGCACCAGTAACCATCACCAAGTGTCAATTGATAATAAAGCCAAATTAACTTCAGAACAAACAAAGTTGAGAAATATACCTTTCTTAACACGCCAGTTGGCGCACTTGGTACATTATTTCTTCACGTGACCCGGTTTCTTACAAAAGAAATAGAGAACAGTTGTATTCTGTTTCTTTTGTGCACCTTGCACTGTTCCAGAGTTTGTAGTTAGCTTTATGACAACATTAGACATTTCCATTATGCACTCCTTGATGTTTCCCTTTCCCTTATAGTGCATTGAAATAAGCTTGGTCAGCACAGTGCTTGTTTCGACCTTTTTGTTTGCAGCTAATCGGTCAGAAATTTGCTTAAGGAAACTCTCAAAATTATCCTCATCAGGAATTCCACCTCTTATAGAGTCCGGAATGGAATGCTTCATGATCATCAGACTCATATGGTTTGAACGTTCCCCCTTCTCGTAAGCAGCTATCTGATCAGTGGTACTGGTGCTGGTCAGAGCTGCAGGACGTTCAAATCTGAATGCAAAGTCTAGATCCATGCAGCCAAGCACAATCATTATGAGCTCATTCTATTTCTTAAAGTTTGTGCCATTAAGCATGGGAATATTATTCATGTTGGCAGAAATTGATGACACTTTGATAAAAGAAACAAAACAAAATTATCAATATTAGTCAAGAAGTTAAGAAGCTAAAATAAAACATTTATAAAAGGAGCGATTTCAATATACCTAGCACAACATTATTATTCAGTCGTTGGACAGAAATAATAATTTGTAAGTGGTACTCTTGGTCGTAGTAAAAAATATTGAAACTAAAACGTCCTAACAATGTGCCTTTCTTTGGACTGACGCATTGTCAGCATGTTATGTCAAATGCTTCACATAATTTAATACTACCCATCGTGCCAAAATAACCTTCCTTTGGGCTGATTATTTCACAGTAATGTTATAAACATTTACTTGCTATCTGCCCAAAATAACCTTCCTTTGGGCCGATTATTTCGCATATATATGAAATTAAATTACCAGTCATCTAGCCAAAATAACCTTCCTTTGGGCTAATTATTCTGCATAGACGAAACATGCATTCTCATTCTAAATTAATAAATTTTACCCAATTGAGGTTACTTTGGTAACATATTGGTTCAATCTATTTAATTCAAAATGATAAGCACCTAAAGTTTAGATAAATTTAGGTAATTTAATTATGATTTAAAAATGGACAATCAACAAACTTTAAATTTTGACTTCAATTAATTATTACAAAATTATAACCTTAGTCCGTAATAATATTATATAACAATGGAAGATTTTATATTTTATATGCGTGTATAAAGTTATTTAATTTAAACTTTAGGTTATATATAAAATGAAATATGAGTCCACTATTAAATTAAGTCCAAATGACTTAACCCAATCCCATAGACATCCATCATGCTCGGCCCACAAAGATAAATAATATATTCTTAGCTCAAACGATAGCGTATATGTTCTAGCTCAATCGGTAGAGTGTAAGGCTCTTAACCCTTTTGTCATGGGTTTGATTCCCACAGATGACGTGTTATAATAAATAACACAAACTGACAGGCTCTCTGGCGCATGTAACGACCATATGGCGCGTTTAACACATGCGCCAGTCAGAGAACCAGAAAATATATGCGCCAGAAAAAATGAAGAAATGGTCAGGGAGTAATATTAGACAGATATCCTTGACCTCTGACGGGTCATTGACCCGACCGAATACAATAACGGGTCTATGAACAATTTTGATACCAGATTTTTAACATTTTTCAGTGAGATTTCATCATTAGTCTGGCGCATGTGAGATTTCATCATTTCTAAACTGAATGAAACAATAAGTGTTCCAGATAAATTAAAAAAAAAGTTACACTAAAATCTCAAATTATGAATCTGTAATTCATTTTTCATACCATAAACATACTTAACGGAGTGAACATGAATCTTGCATATCATGTTTAAACAATCTACATAAAGTGGCTCTGATACCACTTGTTAGATATTGCCTTATGATTATTATATTCAGATTTCTAAACACTCATTAGCCATCCAGAATCACACGTAAATCGAATAAACAATGATATATATACAAATAAGAACACTGACCTTGATCCATTGCACAGTGGAAACGTAAACAATAAAACTTGATGGATTTGTGTTCTTCCAAGGCAAGATTCAGAACCAAATAGATTCTCCTTATGGAACAGAGAAAACTGACAGAACCTTTTTTTTAGAGGAATGTCAAGAATGTATCTTGCTTGGGGATCACAACCCTTTTATAGTCAATTTTGACTTACGGTTTATTATGGGTCCATTAACCATAATGACTCGTAATGAACTTCTACACATTAGGCCCATACCATTACTTAATTAATATTTCTGGAGGCCCAATTAATTTACTAAAATTAAAACACATTTTATTAGGCCTATAACTGAGTTTAGAAATCTATGTATATATATTTACACATGTGGCCCATAAAATTCCAACACTACAGGAACAAGACCAAAAGAGGACGATGAGACAAGAAGGAATCATTGAAGGTGCTCTGTTAGTAAAATAAAAAAATTCAGGAGGAGACAAAAACAAGAATTTCAACAAGATCAACAATAACAACGGAAACAATGATGATTCATATCCACTATGCCCACATTGCAAAAAAAAAAACAAATCACACACAAAGAAAATGTTGGTGAAGGCCTAATATCAAATGCAAAAAATGTGGGCAAATTGGACATATGTAGAAGATTTGCAAGTCATGAAATGAAGAGGCAAAAGCAATAACTGAGCAACATCAAGAGGATGAATTATTTTGACATTAAAGCTCTATAACTCCTAAGGCAAGGAGGAGTTTGTTGGAAAATTCCTTAGGCTTGCAAATTATTACGAAATAAATGGTCAAATTGACCAGATCTTAGGCAAATTTGATTATGATATTTAGTGCTTGATTTTAGGAATAAGTTTAGAGATATTTTTGTGATAGTTAGCAAATATATAGGATTTTTTGTTACATTTCAGCTTTATAAAATGAGCTCTGTTGCTGTCAATAAATGTGTGTGTTCTACAACAAAAACATCTTCTTTTTCTTTCATTTCTATTCACGTATTATGCTTCAACTTTAGAAAAACAACATCCTTTCCTTCACTTCTATTCACATATTATGCTTCAGCTTTAGAAAAACAACAAAAACAGAGGGGAACAGTGAAAGAATATTGCGCTGAATTTGATATGTTATCTTAATAATTGGTGATGCCTGAACCCTATTTGGTGAGCTTATTCTTGAAGGAACTAAAGGCGGAGATAGAGCATCCGGTGAGGTTGTGGAATCCTAGAACGTTGCAGCAAGCCTATGAGATTGAGTTGTAATCAAATATGTTTAAAACTTGACATAGCTGATGGGTGGTAGGGAGTTTTGTACTGATATCTTGGTGTTAGATATTCGAGAAAATGACATAGTGCTGGGGTACAATGGTTGTTGAGTTTGGACGACATTGTATTCAATTATCAAAAAGGTAGTATGAAGTTTTGTTGGCTTGGGGAAGGAATGGAGTTAGTTAGTGCAGGAAGCTTACGACTGCAAGAAGTTCCTGAAGGTAAAATGGTGAGGATATGGAGTAATAAGGACATTATTTGTTGTTTCATGGTAATGTTCCAAGAGGACGAGTTTTATGAGGAACCAACAACACAGAAGGAGTTGCGTATAACTGTGATAGAGAAGCTAGCTTTTAGGGTTGGTTCTCTTATAAAACCTATAACAAATAGCTCCCGGAGGAGACGACACTCGGGAGAGTGGAGAAGGCAACGACAAAGGAGGGGGAGCCGGAGGTGAGGGAGAAGGGGATGCTGGAGGAGGTTGGTGGGGAAGGAGTGGGAGGCCAATGAACTTCTTCATCTGACTAAATAAAAGAGTGGTCCCATAATTAATAAAATAATATTTTTATATTTTTTAAAAAGAAAGACCCACTTTATCACGTCAACAATGACGTGATAAAGAAATGTACAAAACAAAATAAAATTGATAAAAATATCAAATTAGGGCTGATAAGATATTTAATAGAGGGATTAAATTTTCTATTATAATAGGTTATAATGAGATTTAATTTTAACATTTTTTAAATATTAAGATTATAATTATTCTCAAATGTTACCCATGGTCAAAAAGTATGGTCAAAAAGTTAGGTGAAAAGTGTCTCTTTTACCTTACTATACTATACAAGTAATAGGTATTTCTACTGGTGTACTAAGGGGGTGTTTGTTTTCATTTTTTTTCCTGTTTTTAGTTGTGGTTTTTATTAAAAATAAAACTTTAAGTTAAAACCTGTTTGGTCCTTATTGTTGTGTTGCCATGTTTTAAAAAATAAAAAAACCACAACCATATTAAGAAAACCAGAAAAAGACGTTTCTC
>JANKOD010000006.1:4502637-4514587 GCA_026284645.1 Erythroxylum acuminatum | reverse complement strand
TTAGAAATTATTTTTCCTTAATTAGAAAACTATTTTCTAAAATTAAAAGGAAACTACTTTCAAAATTAAATAAAACAATTTTAAATTTAATTAAGAAAGTTATTATATATTATTTATTTAGAGATTTATTTCTTGACCAATTAGAAAATCTTTCTTTAAAAAGTTAGAAAACTATTTTAAAATATTAAAGAAAACACAGTTTTCTTATTTAATAAATGAAAACACTTTTCAAAATTTAATCAAGAAAAATACTTTGTCAGAAAATCTAGAAACTTATTATTCATAAATAAAGATACAATTTCTAATTAAATAATAGTTCTCTAAACAAAAAAAATTATAAATTTATTTTATCTCAATCAAATTGAAATAAATAAATATAATTAAGAAACAATTTCTTAACCATTTAAGAAAACATTTTTCTTAATTTCAAGAAGTCTAATTAATTATTTTCAATAATTGAAAATAATTAATTTTAATTTTAAAAACAACTTTTCTTATTAATTAATTTCAATTTAATTGAAACTAATTAATTCTAATTTTAGAAACTACTTTTCTAAAATTAATTAAGAAAAATAATTATGTTAATTTTCGAATTGAATTGATGATTAATACAATTTAATAATTCAACCTCTTGAAAAATTAAATTAACTTCTAAAACATTCCTAATAAAATTAACGGTTGAAAACAATTTTCAAACAATTAAAAAACACCTTTTTAAAATTTATTAGGAATTAAAATTAATTTAATCTCTATTAAATTAATAAAAGACAACTTTGGGTTTTAAAACATTTTTAAAACACAGAAATTGGGTGGGCTGCACGCACTAGTTGATGACACACGTGTAATGTGCACTGCACGCCCCCACACGATCAAAAGAGTTGCACGCGCTAGTCATGTCTGTAGGAGACGTCCTACGACACGCGCCCTTCGTCTTCTCCACGAAACCTTTCCCTCTTCTGGAAAAATCCCACATCTTCTTCCATCCAAAACTTCGCCTTCCACATTTCGACGAACGCATCAACCGCAATCACGTTACTTAAACCGACACCCACGTCCCTCCATCAAACCACATCTATGCCATTATCCTAAACTGACGGTTCCCTAACTCCCGCCGCCGCCTACGTCTGCCATCTCCCATCAGCTGTGCGTCAGCTGTGGCATCATCCAGTAGCACGCGATGCCTCAGACATCGAGCGTCATCTATTGGCGTTGTCCGATGCCCATGAGTGGCATCGCACGCGATGCCGCAGGCAACCGTCCATCTGTCTTGCGTCGCCTGTGGCATCAACGGAGATGCCAACCAGAGGCGTTGTGTGACGCCCATCTATGGCGTCACACACAATTGGTCGCAGGCGAGAAGGCAGTAAACACAATAAGAAAAGAAAAATTGCAAGCATATGGAAAAAAAATTCTAGAAGCCATATATCGTGTTCTTATAAACGCAAACCCAGAAAACAATTAGGGATTTATCAATCAATGGGTGCGGTAAACGCAAATCCACTAAAACCAGATATCACATATCACATATCGTGTACATAGATGAAAGGCAATAAGGATTAGGGATTTCAAAACATAAACCCGCAAGCTGTGCATCGTATAAAAAGGATTTCAAAAAACCCTAAACCTATTCAGAAAACCATTTGTCATCGTATATGCGTATAAAATAAAATTCCAGATCATGCATAAACAATTAACATAGGGATCAGAAATCGCATATGTTCGAGGAAACAATTGCCAGAACAATATACACAAACAGAAACAATTTCCACAATCATGAATATTTAATAAGTATAGGTTCTATTTGGTTTTAATCTGAAACACTGTTCTTTGCAAACCTTTTGCAATTCAATTCCAAAATTATAATGATCAATCTCAAGCAAACAATTTAATCAAATTATAGAAATAAATTCTCGCTCTGATACTATTGTTGGAAAACCGAGTTAGGATCCGATTCCGACCGTAGCGGAATAATCACGAATTTTTTTATGACTTTTGATTTCCTGGAAAACAAGATTTATTTAATTATATAAGATGATTAACACGAATCATACTAAAGTGAAATTCAATTCGTATCTTATTACGAAGCTTGATCTTTATCTTATTGTATCGCTCGAACCGTTTCCGAAACTGATCCGTCTCAACCACCGTAGCCACGCAAGTGTCCGACCTCTAACGATATCCAAAAAACAGGTTGAGAGAATTCTGTAACTTTTACAAAGAGGGTTAAACATGAATTGCTAACTCCATAAAGCTTAAGCCTATTTATAATTAGCTTTGGATGTTTTAGTAATTTAATTGAAATTAAATTCTAATTTCAATTAAACTTTAATTAGAATTACAAATAATTCTAATTAAATACCAATTATGCCCATATAAGATTCAATATCTCATATTGATCCTTATTTATTAAATATCTCATATTTAATCATAAAGTTTCTCAAACTTTACAATCAAGTCCAACTTGATTAAATTAACTTTGCTCTCTTCAACCCGTTCTATATGTGAGACCCATTAGGTTCCTAAATATATTGGCAATGATTATAAAATCTAATTTTAATTCATAATTAAAATTAGATAAATTAAAACTCTTTTTTAATTTATCTTTAATTCTCCAATTAAACAATTTATAATCATATATCAAGATTGGCGTCTAGTAATGCATCATGACTACCCAAATATTTAGGAATGTCAAATTAGTTTTGACTAACCTTTCCGTACATAATTTTTTCGTATAATTCAATAATTTCATCGTATAATGTTCCGATTAGACATAGAGCATGAAATTAATGTCTACTCTATTTTGAGTCTAATCATATTAGTTCTTCGCCATTAGCTATCAATTCAATTAATGACATTTGTAAACTATTAACAAAGCAACATTTCACCTTGGTTAAGGATTTCGTGAATTAATACTAATCGAGAACAACGAAACATTCTCCCTAATTACTTTAGGATGATGAATTCTATCTTAATCACTCAACTATCTTCATATAGTTCATGCTACATCTAATGACTACCAATTAAATAACCTATGATTAAATAGATCATAAGTAGTATTAAAACATAGTAATCTCCATACAAGATAACTTTGATGACCTCAAGTCAAATGATCACTTATACAATCATCACAATGAGAATTCCAAAGACATACAAGTAGTGCTTCAAATGGATTTCTCATATTGGGTCTGTTTAGTGAACTTATTCTCTAGCAAGTACCTACACGTTTGTTTAAGTATCTCTATACTTTAGCCTATGAGATCGACTGCTTCCTTCGTAAGGAAAAATAAAACATGTGTTAGTCCTTTTACGTTTTGTTAATATCCAATCTTTATAGAACAATGACTAGGAACATTTAGGAATAATCCATAAATGCAACAAGAATCTCATAATTATAATCTCATTATAATTTCATTTGCAATGTACAATTATCCTATGAACTTTATCATATACATCTAAACATGTACAAGATAAAGAATGCCTTTAAATAATTTTTCACTAAACTACAATCAAAGCGATTGACTGTAGGACATAAAACAGCAATCATATAGTACTCTCTCAATGGCTGATAATTTAGTCATTATAAGGTTCTTAGGCATATAACTGAGCCATAAATGAAATTTTCCTCTTAAAGTTGATTTTTTAATTTAATTTTTTGTTTTACGATATTAATTAAGATATGACAGATCTCAGTTCTAAACACTAAATATGAAAGATCTCAATTCTAAACACTAAATGCATAGGCATCATTATCGTAATCTTTCATCAAAAGACATTTTATAATTTTTTAAATAGTCATAAAACTAAAAATATTAAGCTATAAATAATTATTAGTAATATATTATATTTATAAATAAAATCTTTACTAAAAAAATTATAATCCCAACCTCTTTTTTATTAAGATTATATAACATAAAATTTTCAAAAGGAAAAATGTTTTTAATAGTCTTAATAACTTGTGTACAAAAAGAAATACTAACTCCATATATCTTCTTTTTAAATTCAAACTTCACATTTTACCAATATATTCTATCTAGATTTTAGTAACATGTAAATTATTCTTATAAATATAAACTTATTACTCCAATCCCTTTTTATTAGGATTGTATAAAACGAATGAGATTTACAAAACTATAATATTTCTAATAATATTAAGATTTTATTATTGCTATTATTAATGTGATTTCTCACTTTGAACATTGTAGTTTCTTGCTTCAAAAAAGTTATTTCCATATTCCAACATTGTTTTACAACAAGTGAATCCTTTATTGATTTTATAGATTTTTTATATACTGTGAAATCTTTTTGTGCATTTAGATGAATTTAATAGCAAGATAAATAGGTATTATTTTATTGAACAATAAAACGAAAATGGTAGTGATATATTTTAGTAAGGTAATCTTTCAAAAAAAAATATTTTAGTAAGGAAATTGGACAATTTGGTGAAGGCTTTAGGAGAGACCACGGTCACTTTAACTTTAAGATTGAGTCATGTAATGGTAGTTAATATGTCAGTTAATTTAGTTATGACAATTATGACGATCATCATTCATTTGTCTCTCTTAATAGTCACTTTGCTTGTACTAGACATAATAATCACTAACTAATTGTGTAGTCCCTTATAGAAATTACATATGTTTGTTAATAGTTTGGGATGTAACTGCATGTAACTTTTGGAATTGTTGGTTATATGTGTGAGTGTGTGTGTGTGTATGCAAAGTGTGCAGAAACATCTAGATTACATTCAACCTCACATTACTTATATTTCCCATCTTCCATATTGAGAAAAACTTTCACTTTGTTATTTATTGTTTCACATAATTATTTGTCCTAAAAATTGTGAAATGCATAAAAGGTGTTATACAAAAAGACGCCTTTAAGGTTTTTGTGAAATTGACATCGAGAGTCAAATTGTGTGAACTAGGTTATGACACAGTAGGATTTTATGCAAATTTTAGCCTCAAAATAACTAATATGACAATTGGTACCATATCATTATGGAAGCTATTTGTGGTGCATAATGGTTGGTGGGCAGAACTTGGAGACAATTCGAAAAAGACTTACTCATTTAAAGTATGACTTAGGTCCTATTTTGAAAGATCATGGTATACTACATGCCTAGATCAACTTGACATTGCTATTTAAGGTATCCATAAGCATTTAGATGACATTTATGATATGGTAACTAGAGAAAGGGTGTGCTAAAAGATAGCTTGATTCTACTACAAAACATTTTTACCCTAAGGGGTGACATAAATTGCTCCCATTTGAAAGTTCGTAATTCAAAGTATTTTGATGGTGCTCTTATTGCTAAGGCACTGAAAAATTTCTTTAGATGTGTAATAGTACTTTGATGTTGCAAGGGTTTTTGAAGGTGATAAAGTCATACTAACAAGCAAGTATTTCGTAGAATATGCCAAATACAAAGTGGTGGAGAGCTTGGATGGATGATGATTTGAATGCTAAGAGGCAACAAATTGATATATGGAAAGTATTGTTTCATGAATTGAAGGAACAATTCCTTTCCTATAATACATTATGGGTTGTTCGTGAATTGTTACAAAAATTATGATAGGATGATATTGTTCACAATTATGTGAAGGCATTTAGATTGTTGATGTTGGATACTCATAATATGTTTCAAGAAGATAAATTATTTAATTTTTTTGGACTGCAAACTTGTGCATATAATGAATTGCATAAAAAATGTGCCAAAGATTATAGTTATTGATCAATTGGTTAATTTGTGTTTGAACAAAGATAAAGAACTAATAGGCACCTTAAATTAGTCTAAGTATAAGGATAAATAGAAGAATGATAATGGCAAGCTCTGGCATGAGGGGAAATAGATACAAAATGATAAAGTGAAAGACAAGGTGAATGGAAATGGGGATTTGTCTACTAGGAAAAAAAACAATTAGGATATTGGTTTCTTAATTTACAATGGTCCTCACTTTTCATAGAATGTCCCAAATGGGAGAAACCCAATACTATAGTGACTGAACATGAAACAGAGAATGATGCAACATTGTTGGTGAATCCACTCTACTTATTTAACACTATTTTAGGTGAGGTAAGTACTAACCATGCTTTTTTGTTACACTTAATGGTTAATGTACATATATTGCTATGATGGTTTATATTGGTTTTACACACACATTAATAAGAAACAAATTGGTTTCCAAGATTGGATTGAAGGTGAACAAGAGTACTAAATAGCTGAAAATGGTAAATATAAAAGCAAGGGATATTCGTAGAATGGCTTACCTAGTGTGGAAGGTTGAATTGACTAGACAAACATGATGGTAATCACATTGGCTAATTTCAATGTCATCCTTAACATAATACTTCATTCTTTAACATAAGGTAGTGATATATCCATATTTGGGTATAATTATGTTCATGGAGGAGCAAAACCTTTTATTTTATTAGATGTTGCTATCTTATCAGTAACAACAACAATAACAATCATAAAATTGATATTGTATCAATAATTATGGTAGAAAAAGGTTTTAAAAATGGGGAGAATATATTCCTTGTTATCATGATTAAAGTGAAAGAAAGCATTTCGTCATGGCACTACTAGATGAGATTGCTGCTATACTATAAGCCTCCAAAGATGTAATCCCAATCTAATTATCTAAAGAACTACCACAAATGAGGGAAGTTGATCATCAAATTGAGTTAGAACCTAGTTTTGTTCCCTTTACATGTTCATGATATTGGATGTCTCTATTGTAATTAGAAGATTTGCATAAACAATTTGGAGAACTGTTAGAAGTAGGATACATGTAGCCCTTAAAAGCTCCTTAGGCACTTTTGTACTCTTCTAAAAGAAGGCAATTGGCACACTATGAATTTGTTTTAATGATAGAGCAATGCTTTAATTTTTCAAAATTAGACCTTTGACTATGTTATTGGTATGTCAAAATTGCAAAGGAGGATGAGCCAAAAACCATATGAGTTACTAGGTAAAACTGCCTATAGATTTTTGGCCCTGTCCTTTGTCTTAACCAGTGCCTTTGCTTTGTTTTATAATCTAATAAACGATGTATTAAATGAGTTTATAGATGAATTCATGATGGTATATCTTGATGATATTATGGTGTATAGTAACTCTATTCATTTGCAATAGGTGTTTGAATGGTTATGGGAAGAATCTACTGTGTATCAAGATGGATAAGTATGAGTCTATAAGGTTAGAAATTAAATTTATAGGGCATTTAGTGAGTAAAAGTTGATTTCTTTTAGAACCAAAAAGTGTATAAGCCATTATGGAGTGGCCAAACCCTAGCAAGGTGTTATAATTATGATCTTTCTTATGACTTGTGAACTATTATCATAAATTTATTTAAAGCTATTCTCTAAAGGTTGCTTCTCTTATTGATTTGCTAAAAAATCAGAGGAAATGGTGTTAGTTAGAGTATTGTTTAGAAACTTTTTGCAAATTTAAAGCATTCTATTGCATTTAAACCTATTTTAAGACTACGTAAATTTGAGTTACCATTTGATGTTCATACATTTGTATCAGATAAAACTATTAATGGTGTGTTAGTCTTAGAAGGACATCTAGTAGCTTTCTAAAAGTAGGAAACTCAATAAAATAGAACAAATATATTTTTCCCATAAAAAGGAAATGCTTGTAGTTTACATTGCCTAAGAGTTTTATAAAACAAACATTAAATTTATCAAATTTTGTGTCAGTTTACAATTTTATCAGTTTATAAAACATTTTTTAGATTAAGATTTTGTACATTTTCATTTCATTTCATTTCTATTCTATAAGTTCATTTTAAAGGTAAGATATGAGCCATTTTAGACATTCTAATTTCATTGAATTATGCATCATTCTATAATAAAATTGTATAAAAAAGAAAAACTATTTATTTATAAAGTTTCTAACTTTGACAATAAAGTTTAAGATAGTGTACCTAAACCATAAATAATTATGAATTTACAACTATGAAATAACTTAATTGAATCTATAAATAGGTTTAAATTTAACAAAAAGGCCATTGAAAATTGGAAACCATTCCCCATTCCACAAAATGCAATGAACAAGTACTTAAATAAAACTTTGGATTGATGACATTGAATGAAGTTGAAAGTTATGAAACCTCAAACATACTCCTATTTGCATTAGCCAATCATCATTTTGTAGAATTATAAACAGTTTTTAACAATTTTCTAAAGTCCCTTACTTTCATCTATAACTGAATGCAAATTTGAATAAAGTATCTAAGATAGTAAACTGAAACTACAATTTTTATGAAATTAGGTAAATTCTAGTATGAACTTATATGAAATTAAACCAATAATTTTATAAATTAGTAGAAACTTAAGTTTGATTTTATAACTAATACCATTAACAATATGAAGCATCCCAAATTTTGACATAATAAATAAGTTAAAACTAGTAACATATGTATAAATCAATTATATAGAATGAAATTGAAGGCACTAAAAGCTTAAATATACTTGCCCCTCTCTTCTCCATATAGAAACATGGTCATTGACATATTTATGTTCAAGGTAGCATTCTTCAATTTGATTCGAGGAGCAACAAAAACATCCATATTTAAGGTCATGTATTACTTCAAACCTAATGTAAAAAGGAACATAGGCATAAAGACACTCATCTTCTAGGTTATGTACTATTACCTAAATGCTCTAAAAGTGAACACTAGATGTCACACACCTATCTATAACATGCCATCTAGCCTATATGCTCCAAGTTTGAACATAGAAAAATATTCCTATGTTAGCCACTATGTACTACTACTCCCTATATTTTCTAATAATGAATACATGGATAACATGTTTGTGTTTCATTGAGTTTATTTTTTCTTGCATGGAATATAGAGTTATATGGGCATGAACATGATCATCTTCACGACCGTGTACTACTCGCTATCACCTGTATCTGTAAGTAATCCAAGCCTACATAAAACCAAAATTGACATTCCTAACAATTAAACTATATTTCAGAATCATTCCATTAATGAAGAATATTATTTACTTCATAAATAAATAGTGAATAAAAAATCATGTACAATCTTTATGGTTTTTCTATTCATAACTCCAAGACTAAGTAGATGAATAAACCTTTAGTTTTCATATATTATCTTCCATTTAAATCTTTGGTTTTTGTTTTCCCAACTCTCCATCTATAATATTAATCTAGCAACCTAAATTTGATTACTAAGCTTATCAAACACTTCTTCAATTATTTATGGAAAACAATAAGTCAATATAACTAGTAAAAGTTGAACCTACATCTTGTTTAAAATTTAGAAATAAAAGTTTCTATTAGACACATATATAATCTCAAATGCAATTGTGCTTTCACAGATTGTCTATCCCAAATGTTTTTGACAGCCTATATATAAACATTACCAATCAAACAACACATTTTACCCACAAGTTAAATGAATTATAATTGACATTCGTACTTCCAACATTTTCTTCAATATCGTAGTTACAAGTGTCGAAATTTCTATCATCAACCATTATAATTCCTTATATATATATAAAATCTATCATTTAGTAAAATTAAGAAAAAAACATATTTAGTATATGAAATTAATAAGCAAAAGGGACAAATTAAACTTTAACATTTTTATCAAAATTTAATTTAAATCTTAACGTTTCAATATGTTAAAAAAGAACCCTAAGGTTCTATAGACATAAAAATAACCCCAACTTAAGATCCCTGTTGGCCCCAAATTCTTTTCCTATCGCTTAAGCATGATTTCATATTTATTTTTGAGTTTCTGATTGATAAATTGTTTTGGGTTAGCGTTTAATTAGAATGTCAATTGTTGGAAGATTTATTGCTTAGAGTGATGGAATTAGAGGTTATTAAATTGAGAAATTGAGATTAAATTAAGAGAATAGTATGTTGTTAGTAAATTGAAAGAATAAGAATGTGTAAGGGCATTGTTGGAAGTTTACTTAAGTTGGGAAGACATAAGGCTAATAAGGAGGGGCTTTTTGGTCTTTTAAGCTTCATTAAATGAAAGAAAGCATTTGTCTTGTGTTAGGAGAAGAGAAGGCACGAAATTTACAAAGAAAAGGAGAGTGAGCTTCGGTTGTGCAAGGAAGAAGAGAAGAAGAAGAAGATAGCTTAGGGTTCCACCTTTTCTTGTTTTTCAAGTGGGTTTTCAAGGGTTTTTCGAAAAGGAAAAGGAAAGGGGAAGATTTAATCTTCCATTAGAGGCAAGAAGCAAATTTTGTGGGTGGAGTTTTAAGGTAAGAGTATGGAAAAATCTTTTGGAAATTTTGGTGGGTTTTGGTTCTATAGGTTTAAGAAAAGCATGGGTATGGTTGTATAGGATCTATTACATACTTTTGCTTCCTTAGATTTGTCAATTTTGACATCTCATGTAATGTTGGGATTTTTGTGTTGATGAAGGACAAGAGAGGCAAGAGGAGTTAGAGGAAAGGCAAATTGACCAAGCTTAAAGCAAAAGGATTTAAGGTGGGTGACATTTTAATAATTGAGTTAATAAGCTAATTAAATTTCTTGTCATAAATGCAATTTAATGCTTTCCAATAACTTACCAATTTTGCATTTATTACTTTTTGGGATGGTTTAAAATTGTATTATGTGTCTTTTGTATGTAAATAAATTGTGGGAATATTGGCAAAATTGATTGTCAAGTGAAAAAGAATGGAACATGTGATTTCAGAAAATGCCATTTTGGACATTTATGCGTGAAATATGTGAAATGCATGATTCTATGGGTTTGTGGTGGTCCCTTAAGAGTCAAGTGCACTTGTCTGTTTATAGGCTTCTCCCGCCTGCCCGCTAGTGTCATCGGAGCTCCTCATGGACTCCCATAACTTCACGACTACATATGACCGCTTCGCGGGAATGTGCAATACGTTCTGTTTGGATCCACCCGAACCATCTTCTATGTGTTTATGTGACATTGATTTGTTTATGTTGATTTCGTGAATGTTGTGATGGATGAAAAATGTTGGGAATTTCCTTATGGCATAAATGATTATTGTAAAGCTTGCTTTGAAAATAATTGTTAAGAGTTTTGATTGCTTGTTCTTGGTTATTAACCTGTTACTCACGAACCGTCGAGCTCACCCCCCTTTCTTCCCTTCCCATCCACAGGCGACGAGTGAGAAAATGAGTGATCGTATCGAGGTCGAGGCATCACTCCTAGTTATTGTTACTTTTGAAGATTTCTTTTGTTTCTAAAGCTTTAGATGCATTTTGGAGCAAAAATTCACTATCCATGTAATCTTTCCTTGTAAATTGAAGGTTTTGAGTCCTTGATGTATTAGGGCCAAAATGCCCTCTAAAGCTTTGTAATAACTTATGTTTTGATATTAATGAAAGACTTTTGGATTTTGTTGTATTTTTGTATATGTTTGATCAAAGAGTAATGTTGTATAGGGTTGTAAATGGAAATTTTAATAGAATTGTGTTTGCTGCGTTTGGAGGATTTGCATGGCTTTAAAATGAGGTATCCTAGGTTATGTTTGGTTGTGGAACTTGGAGAATGTGGGAAATTGAAGTTTTTGTGCAGGTGTTGTCATTGGTGAGAGTAGTTGAAGAATATGGATAGTTGAAATTTAGGGGATGTGTCGTCAAAATGAAATATGGGGGCAGAAACTTTGAGTGAAGTGTTGTCCCTCATAGAGTTATAATTTGACCAAAAGGTCTTCTTGAAGATTGTAGTTTAGGTTTTAATCTTTTTATTAATGTATAATATGTCATTTTTGGGCTTAGGAGTAAGAAAATATAAGGTTTGGAAAAATACAGTTACTGTTTATGCTGTCAAAATGAAATCTGTGGGTAGAAACTTTGAGTGAAGTGTTGTCCCTCTTAGAGTTAGAATTTGACCAAAAGGTCTTCTTGAAGATTGTAGTTTAGGTTTTGATCTTTTTATTAATATATAATGTCATTTTTGGGCTTAGGAGTAAGAAGATAAAA
>JANKOD010000006.1:4475147-4487611 GCA_026284645.1 Erythroxylum acuminatum | reverse complement strand
CAAACACGGTAATAGTTAATAATTAAGAATAGAGGGGTAATAGAATAGCTATTACCCTCTACCAAACAGGCCATTAGTGTTTATTTTAGACTAGATTTTACAAAGAAAACTAAAGTTAATAGGAGAATTCTATTAACTATTACAACAATTGTTGCTTATGACATGATGCAAGATCTGTTGAGCTCACAAATAGAGCTTTATAAGAAGTCTTTTGGAGATTTTGGAATTTCGATTGCTATTTGACAAAGAGCAAAAACCTTCTCCAGATATTAGTTGTTTCCTTTTTCTTACTTGTTGAAAATTAATTATCATTTTATTTTGTTTATAACACTACTTTTGTTATTTTACGATTTACGATTTTTTGGTGAAATCAATTCAGAAGTAGTGTTCTAGAATTGCAAAGATTTGCAATTCAGATTTTATGTCAATGTGTGAGTGCAACAAAATGTGAACGGAACTAGAGCACATTTAAATTCATCAATTCCAAAAAAGGAATAGATTAAAGCACAAGAGATTGAATGACTTGGTCTTCGTCTGTTACAATTTAAAGCTTTAGGAAAGATATGATATTATCATTTTTAATTTCGATATAATTTCTTATAATTTTCGAATAATTATTTAATTGGTTACTAGGACTCTCAATAGTACAAGTAGTTTAACATATCTAATTTGCATTGATAATATCGATCTTTTAGTGAATTGGATTTTTAGGAATCGAGTTTGGTAGACGTGAATAACTTGGAAGATAATCTTGGATAGAAAAGCCTTGACATGCCATTTGGTGCATTGAATTTGAATGATGATGATGATGATGAAACTTCTCTCGATGATGAGGATTTTGTGCCAAATGATAATTGAGGTCAGTACAGTTATAGTGGGTATCCTCCCGTAGACAATTGAATGAAGTTCTAGACTTCCAGTTTTTTGTTTGTCCTCTTCTTTTAATTTTACTTATATTTGACGTATATGTTAAATTCTATATATGCAATGTAATTGTAAATGTTTTTATTTCATATTTTACATCTACTTGGTTATTTCCTTATCGCGAACTCTTGTCGTAAATTGTAATAGTTTAAGAGTTGAGAATATTTAATATTTTTTATTTGATGTTTTGATGAAATTAATATTTATTATACGATGAAATTGTAATATTTTAAGTATTTTGTATTGTTTTTAATTTTATATTTGTATAATGTTGATTGTCTTTTGTTTAATTTTAGTTATTATTTATATGTGAAATATTTGAAAAATTATTGTTATTTCATATTAATTGTGGTTATTATTTATTATTATAATTTTTGGAGACATGATTGATGTAAATTTATAAAGTATATAGTACAATATGACAATGGACTATTTTGTAACTTTTAAAAAAATTCGAGGATTATCTCATAAATTTAAAAAATTACCTAAAATGATACTCAATATTGACCGATACCGATACAGTATCGTACTAGAACCTAATCTGATACTAGGGTTAAAAGTCAGTATAACACGCATTGATAAAACTCAACTTTTTCAAAAATTAGAACGGTGGTGGATTTATGAAGCATATATAGGTTAATAAATACCTCCAACAAGTCTTTGAATTTACACTAGCTTCTCCTCGAGTGACACCTCCTAAAAACAGACATCGTGAATAATCCTATTATAGATAAATAGAGGGAGAAAATAAAGTGACAAAATAATAGACTTAGCTAGAACAAAACGATATCATCTTATGATATCAAAGACATGTGTTTTATGTTCAGGGGAGGAAGCACAACAATTCATATTTGATATGGAAAAACTACCTTCTCCCTCTATGAATTCATTTCTCTAACTTCTCTAAAAAAAATTCCAGAACTTTTATGTTTTCTCATCTTCATCAAAAATTCATACTCTTAACAATGTTAGAGTCAGAATTACCCCTATGCATCATGAGGGTTAAGCTCAAAAGACTTTGAACTCACTGTGAAGATTTTTGATCCCTGGAGCCTTTAACATGCATATGTGATGGCAAGGAAATAAGAGGTCATAGTGGCACCTATTACTCATTTTCATCATCTAAAATGGGAGAATAAAAATTTTCTTATTGTTAGAAATATGTGTGTAGGAGGAGGGTGGAGTCCATCAATATTAGACTCTACAAGTATTTTGGGAAACAAAAGGATGTTATAAAGAGAGTTGGCTAAGAGTTAACGAGTCAAGGGTTTATTAGGCATAAAATTAGTCCACATGCATGCCTCCTCAGTGGATATATTTTTTTTTAATCGAAGACTAACAAAAAAGTTAAAATGTTCAAATATATTTTTGTAAAATATTTATGTTTAAATTAAATTCTAATAAAAATATTAATATCTAATTTGAGAATTTTACCGTCAACAAAAAGTAAAATGCTTGGGCTTGGATAGAATTGATAGCATCCTACAAGTATACGAATGTACATCAATAAAATGTCTACGTACGTACATTCTACTATGACTACAATACGAAACAGCAACCAAGAAAATTTAATAAAGTTCAAACCCGGCATTGACCAACTAGGAAGATCAAACCCATTCGAAGTTTGTTTCTTTAGGCAAAACCAAAGCAATCAGAGAGGTTGAAGAATCGGGTGCAATTGAGAACATGGAACACACATCGTCACAGTAGGGAAGTATAAAGAGCAGCCTGGACCACATGGATTTAACAGCTGGAATCTTAATTACTCCTGCGCATTCCCTCTGCTTTAAGTATAATATGAAATCCTGAAACTGGAGAGCAACAACATGAGTGCCTAAGCGGTACAAAATAAAGGGGCCAGTTGACTCTCTGAAATTAGATTCTCTAAAGTGGAAAAAGAGGGTAGATAAACACACAAACTCAACTTCTTTTAGAACATTCGTGACCAGTTTTTACAACCAAAAGTTTGTATCACTAGATTTGATACTTAATGAGAAAGCATGGAAGCATATAATAAGGCAAATACGAGAGTGCTTACTCCTTTTTGGTCACTCATACAAGAAGGGATCAGCCTGCAGACCTCCCTCTGCATTAAACATGGAAAGCCCATGAGAACAAGATTGGAGAGAGGGAAAAGTCAACAAAATTTGTGTTGAGGCCCGTCATAGAGGATAACCAATGCAATGCAAGCACAATTAATATTAATTCATTTCCATACTCTCATGTTAAGAGCTCAACTCATTGTACTAATAAATCATTCCATTGATTGGAACAAACTTCGGCATCTGATCACAGTCATGTCAGAGAGGGGGTGAAAGAACGCAAAAAAAATTAGGGTTGAGGCCCACCAGAGGTTAATCCGTGCAAAGCAACCTCAACTAGTACTAAATGACTCATAGTACCAATACAATGTGTCATTCCATTGGCATAAATTTTGTGGCCAAGATCATTTTAAGCATGTGTAGGAGAGAGCATTAAAGATAGCAATGTTCATGGACTCACTTTATGGGGTGGGGTGCTCTTAAATGTTGACTTCACATGTTGAAAATCTGTCCGTTTTGTCATATCTAATTTGGTAGGCCATCTGTAGCATAGACATAACACTGGTAAGTTCACTAGATATCAATATAATTTCAGCAAAATCTAGCAGGAATGCAGTTCTTACTCAGCAGGTTCAGAAATTCCATTTGAGTATCTGCAGTTATCAAAGTCCAATTTCTGTGCATAAACCGTAGAGTAGTGAACTCCGCTTTTACACAATGTGCCCTGCCAGGGATACTGCTGACAATGTCCAGAAGTTCCAATATCAGTTGATTCAGCAAAGGGTGGTGGAGGAGGTGGCGAACAAGGAGGAGGCGGAGCAGGTGGAGGCGATGGTGGCAATGGTGGTGGAGGTACTTCAGGTTGAAGTGGTAGAGATGATGACATTTGGGGTGCAACAGGAAGGGAAAACATTTGGTCAAAATGTTGGACTGGAGCTCGCTGCATCTGTGTTAGTGGAGTCACAGAAGCAGTTATAAAAGGGGGTCCAACAGCATTACCCTGAAAGCAATTTGGCATTACATGATTCGCTGGTTTTGATATTGGGTTCATAGGCATATGATGATCTATGCCTCGTTGATCCCATGAGCTGTTTGAAGGAACATACATGGGTCGCAAAAATGGAGATGGTTGAAATTGCTGTGGTGATGGAATAGGTCCCTGAGTTCCTATGGGTAAACATGGAATGCTCCCAGGGGCAGTATGCTGTTCAGAATCACTCTTCTTGTTCGTCCACATTTGTTCCGTAACAGCAGAAGCACCATGGCATCCTAAGAGTGAAAATTTTCCAGCAAAAGATGTGTGTATGAACAAACATTAACTAATTTAAGGGGCAAGAGTTATCACCTCCATGTGAAGGATCAACCCCTCCAAATGAATGGACGGTTTGAAAGGAAGTTCCTTGATTCTCTGGTTTTACCCTAGGGGATATCAACTCCATTGAGCAGCTCTCGGACTTCATTGGCAAAGGTGGAAAAAGGTTCTTTCCTGGTTGGCTGTTAAAATAACACGGATTTTTCTGCCATAAGCTTAGCTATAGCAAAAGAAGACCGGGATTGTTTGCTCAAGATTAAGTGTTGCACATAAGAGGGAAAAACAGCATTGTGGTATTGGACATTGGGCATTAAATATATGTTAATACATAATATCGCACACAAAATGAAAACTTTAGGTTTTGTTTAGTAGCTCAAGTAACAAAATGAAAACTTTTGGTTTTGTTTACAAGAACAGTTTGTTTTGGTGAACAGGATAAGAGAATAAAGAATAATACCTGTATTCAATCTGAAAAAACATTCCAGGACAACCACGAAGATTTTTAAAAGCAGTAATTGCCCCATCACTGCTGCTAAATTCGACAAACCACCCGCACCCAATTTGCATATTTGCTCTCATACACTTAACTATAGATCCCACATCTGCAATCGCAAGATTGCAAACAGCCAATAATTCGTCATCTGTTAGGAAAGGGGAGCTAGCATTTGGGAGATAAATCCAAAGAGTGCTTGATGGGGCTTGATCCACATCTTTCACTGCAACAGTATGACTGTCAAAATAAGGGTTGTGATTGACATTATATTTAGTACGTAATGAAGCAATCAAGGAGGATATGTGGGACATCCTTGTCCTACAGTTGTCAGTAGTTTGAGCTTGAGGTGATTCCATCATACTATTGGAAATGCTTCCAGAGTTACTGGCTCTCATATCAATATTGATAGGGGTTGGGACTGATTTTACACCCTCCAATTGAGGAATTGGAGCAGTAGCTGATCCAGTACTCAACTGTGCACTGTTACAACTATCCTTGCGATACTGTCTGAGGTGAGCCATCACAGTTGTAGCTTCCTCAGGAGTTTCAAACTCCATTATTAATGCTTGATCATTGTTAAGCTCTTCAACCTTGTAAGGGCCCTTATACAGCACTTTCCTTGATTCATGCAGAATTTCATCCCTTACCCACTGACTTGTAATATTTCCAGCATAAATATGTGGGCTCGAACCTAAAGCAACACCATTAATAGCACCTCTAGTTCCCAATCCTATGTCCATGAACTTTATCTGCCAAGGGAAGTGATTGCGCATATATCCCCGAGCTCTTACAGCATCAAACATATTCCAATACTCAACCAACGCAAACCCTCTGCAGGGAAAGAAGAAGAACCGTTCTATGGGACCAAATTTCTCAAGCTGAAACCTAACATAAGCTTCAGTTGTATCTGGACCTAAAGAACCCAACCAGAGCTGTCTACAAGCAGAGAAAACCTCCATTGATGTAGGGTCCCCATCACAGAACCAAGCAGAACCATGAGATGGCCCTATAGGAATCTTTGACAAAGAAGAAAAATCATCACTCACAGCTCTGGTTGAGGATCTTGATGCAGGTAAACAGAGATCTGTATTTGAATTTGGATTGTTCTCTGAACAAGCATTGTGGTTTCTACGTTCAAACAAGTTATTTCCATAGTCTAACGATGTTTTTGTGACAGGTGAGAGCCTCTGTTGATTGGATAGTTCTCCTGGCATGCCATGAGAAGAATCTCCAGGGTCACTAGCTTCCAAATCTGAGGACCTTGCAACTCCACCGCTATGACTAGATCCTGCAATCAAGGAAAAACCAGTTTAAGAAACTCACAAACAGTAAAGTACTAAACAGTAAAGTCCTAACTCACCATCCCTGCCAGATGTTTCCCCGGAGACTTCACAGTGATTGGAATGACTAGGTCCTAAGTACTGTTGATTAATACTTTTTGATGGGATGATATCATCATCATCACTATCCATATGGATGTCTTCCGTACCCAGTTTTTTATAGGTACGAAGGATTCCTTCAAGAGCAGCTCTAGCTTCTGATGCAGCAACTGCAGAAGGCAAGTTACACAGCTTATTATACTTTGATAACATCCAACTTCCGAGTGATGGATTCTTATCAAGAACCTGCTTATAAGAAGCCTCAGTAAATATTTTGAAGAGGAGGAAATAAAACAAGAACATAGGATATATAAGCAAGCGAATTCCTATCAGTTGCTTCACAAATGAAAATTTAGTTTCATCTGCTCAACAACTAAGGAAGAACAACAAGCACGCATCAATTAGCTAGAAATCATCCTATACGTATGCTTCAATAATGATATCCAAGCAAAAAATTCATGGTGGATCAAGTCATTTCCTTAGTATCAAGCAAAACCAATCACAAATGTTAAGAAGGATAAGGACCATAAAAATATTGACATAAAGTCTTTAGAAGCTATGTAGCACAACCAATAAACATTAATACCACTCTCAAAACGAGTCCTTTGACCAATTGGAAAGTAAAAAACTGCAAACTTTTCTGCTTAACATAATTTTTGAAAGGCCTAATGATCAGCTTCAGCACTTATGACCCATTCCATTTATCACTAATGAAATTAGCCTCCCCAAAGGCAAAAGATGAATTTACCATCAAGAATTAGAATATCCAGTATACATCATCAGCACAAAAGAACCAAGAGTTCATACAACTAATAGGATTCAGTTAAGCCTTAAAGTAGAGGCCTAACACATTAAAAAACAAATATCATTCACTTTACCATAATCATAGAACAGCATGCGTTGATAATCATAGAACAGCATGCGTTGAACATCACAATATTTTACATGGTCACTTAACTAGGTTACGTTTCTTGAAAAAATAATTGTTCGATATAAGCAGACTTTAAACATATTACCAGATGTAACAAGCACTTCTGTGGGACAGACGATACATCTCCAGTGTCATGGTTCGCATCTGATGACAAATCCTTACCGCTAATCTCGTATTCTCTGTCATTTGTTCTAGAAGAGCTTTTACAAGTAGTTCTATCATTAGGTGCATCCATAAGATCAGGCATGGCCTCCTCATCCAGTTGTCGAGTCACCTGATTGATAAAACCCTGTGCTCTAGAAATTCCCTCTGGTTCAGTTGATCTGAGAAGCTCAAAACACTCTGCAAGCAAATTTTTTGGATAAGAAAAGAAAACCCAAAGGAGACTTATTGCACGGAATTTGCATAGTTTAACCAATGGAGTAACATCTTCATCAGTAAACTTCTGCTTCAGCTCTGAAAAGTGCTCCACTGAATCTTGCATCTTCAAAATGTCCTTCTCAACAATCTGAAAGACATTATTTTCAACTATTGACGACATCATCAAAGAGAGCACTCTTTGAAATACTTTAGAGGAGATTCCTCGGACTACAGATGAGCCTGGAGCTTCTGAAGAAGCAGCCCGACAAATGTCAGCTAAGCCCAAAATGCAAGCCTTGGCAGTCTCAAATGCGACTCCATCACAATCCTCTCCCCTGCCAACGACTGCCGAGCTACAGTTATGAATATCGACAACTACTTTAGTTGCAGCTTCAAGAGCAGTTGGGCAGTGTGATGCGTATCTAGGAATCAAATCAGCTAGAAGACGCTGTACACTGATGCAACCTGCAAGACTAGCAGAATTTCACGAGACCAAACTATCATATTTCTCAGTCCATCTTATTCAAACAAGCTAGGCAAACAAAGAACCTCATAATGGCTAATAGCTTCAATTAGACATTAAAGCTAATTGTTCGACATTCGATAAATTGGACACATTCGAACCACTTCACAAATTGCACAAGAACACATAACTTGAAACGAATTATGGTATTGAATATCAGTTTAAATCGTAAAATTTATAAACGAAAGAAAGGAAACAGAAGCAAAATACCTCTAGAAGTAGTAACAAGAGAGAGATAAACTTGTTCAAGGTCAGACACGCGGCGCGGGTCTTTTCGGGAGACGCAAGATTTGAGGCGCTTGTAAGCCTCGTAAACGCTCTTAATCTCATCTTTATTTCTCCTTCTGGTGTTGATTTCGTCTTGGGAGAGAGGCGGGGGTGTTGATGGTGGAGCAACAGTGTTCTGCGGCGGCTCAGTTGCGATTTCTAGTGGTGGAGGTGGTGACTCTGGTTTGGGCTCGTAGAGTCTCCGCTTCTTGAGCGGTTGCTCCGCCGCCGATGTCATGGCTCGAGACGAGCTGTGGTGGTTTGCTAGGGGAGCAAGCGCTCGACAGGGGCGAAGAGGGGCGTAAAATTACACATTCAGCCTCCCCCAAATCATTAATCTTCATGGGCTTGTTTTGCGGGTTAGGCCTCTGGGCTTAGCCCATGCAAATCTTAGAGCATTTTAGAAGACTTGCAATCCAAAACTTTAACGTGTCCCCTATGCTATACTAGTTGAATGAACCATCTGATCTCCTAAAAGTTTTGTTATATTTATATTTATTGTTTTTATTTTTAAATTTAGTAAAAAAAAAACTATTTGTTTGCATTTTTTGCTTTTGCTTTTATTTGATTTCTTTCGGTCTTTTAAATTTATAAAAATCACACAAAATAGTTTTTGTTTTTTTTCAATTTTTTAATCAAATCAATTAAATATATATTATTTAATATTAATAATCAATAAAATTATGAATAATTTAATTTAATATGATATTTAATTAATTAAAATTATGAATTATTTTATTTTATTTAATAATTCAATTAATTTTTGTAATTAAATTAAATAAGTTAATAATTATTAATAAATATAATTAAATTGAGAATGTCTTCAAATATATAAATTTCAAATAAAATTTTGATTTAATAATTAAAATATATTTAAAATAAATATTAATTTATAAATAAAATTCAAAATTCAAAATATTTATTTTAATAAATAAATAACTTTATTGATAATTTATAAATAAATATTATATAATAAATTAAAATAAATTTAATTAATTAAAAATAATTTATCTTTAAGTTTTATCTAATATGTAATTGTCATCAATAATAAAAATATAACTACATTCATATTAACAAAAGAAAAACTAAAAACTAAAAATCACAAAAAAAACGAAAATAAAATTAAACAACATTCTTTTTTTGAAAATTTCATTAGTTTATAATTGCATGTATGCTAGTTCAAATATCCATATTATTTCAATATTGAAAGTTACTTGTAGGGGTAATAGTTATAAGCAAATGTACATAAATAAAATTTAATTGAGAAAATCTTGGAAATTTTAAACAAATGTCAAACATATAAGTTTACATATAGCTTCTTATATTAGCAAGTGAAGATTTCTATTGAACACAGCTGTGAGTAATTATATAACCAATATCAGTTTTCAGGATCATGCCTCCCACTATATTGTTGGGAATCAAAACAACAAAGATGTGCCCAGAAACTAGAGCGCGCTGATTAAAACAAAATATGTGCGGACGCGATGTCGATCGAATATGGAAGCAACAATAAAATATCAAGCAACAAAATTAAAGAACACTAGAGTTTTTAACGTGGTAACACCCTCTCAAATATCGAGAGGCAACATCCACGGAACCTAGTCTAGAAAAACTCTACTATCAATGAAACAAGTACACCAAATGTCTCCAACAATACAAGGATAGACACAAACGACCCTTACTCCTTCTAACAAGTGAAAACCACACCCAAAATCTATCTTGAAGCAAAAAAAATGATACACAACCAACAACAACAACGCAGAAGACAACCAAAGGCACCAAAATCTAGAATAAAACTAGACGAATACCGTCAACAGACAAAAGAAGATTACCTGGCGTAGCTTTTCAATCTCGTGTAAGGAAGAACGCCTCCCAAACCTTATCTCTGCCTCCAAAAAGAACTAATTTGCAATTTGTCCAAAATGAAGGACTAAATTGCAAATAAACCAAACTAAGAGGACCACATTGCAAATAGGTCAAATAGGACCAAATTGCAATAGTCCAAAGTTGTTGTTGTGTTTATGGTATGGTGTGTATTATAATGTGTGGGTGGGGGCATGTATTTATATACATGAGTTATGCCACCAAAAACTAAATTAATCAATGTGAGATTCTTTTCAACTATACCCATTGGGCTTAATATTTGGGCCTAATGGTTGGGCTCCATTTTATGAGGACCCATAATAAACTACCCCTCCGAATCAAATGGAGCTAATTGCCAAACCAGCAATCGACCGACAATGTTGGAACCCCACTCGAGTGAGACATGTGTTTGACGTCCTACGTGACACCTGGACGCGCAACCCACGATGAAGGGATTCCTCACCACAGAAGAAACTCAAATCAAACTTAGTTCACTTACTCCCGAACTGTTGGGCCCCGATTCGCATTAAGCATGTTGAAATTATTTGAGGGTCCTATAAAATTTGATTTATTGAGAAATTATTATTTGAGGCATGTGTAAATTATTTTGAGGTCTAATGTGATAATTATTTTAATTTGATTGGAATAAATTGAGGATATTATTGCTTAAGTTATGATGATTAAATGAAGGGATTTAGTGAATTTTGATTTGTTGATAAATTATTATCTTGGGATATATTGTTGGTATTGAAGAGAATTACATGATTTGAGGATCCTATGAAATTAGGTTATAGAATTTAAATGAATAAGAAGGTTTGAGGATAATTGTTTTTAATTGATGGAATTTAGAAGTCTGAAATTGGAATTTTTTCTAAATTGGTAGAATTAATTGTTAGAATTAAATGTATAAGATGGTGTTAGAATATTAAATTGAAGAATTTAGTTAATGAGAGCTTTTGTTTTATAAGGTGTTAGGCTTTAATTTGAAAGAGCCCATTAGGAAGATGATATATGTTATTAAAGCTTAAGCTAAATAAAGTGGGCTAGCCTTTTAGATTGTAGTTTAATTAAGAAGAATGGAGGCATTGGGCTAGGATCCATTAGGTTGCTTTTAATTAAAAGAAGGAAACTTGGGCTTAAGTATTAGGTTAAAGTTAGTAAGTTAGTAAGTTAGTATGAATTGGAGGAGAAGCCCACGAATTCCAGCCCATGTCATGTTTAAGTGTTAGGTTAAGTTTAAATGAGAAAGAAGAAAATAAATGAAGAAGTATGGAAATTGGGCTTGGAGTCTTGGGCTTAAGTATGATTTAAAAGAAGTAGGAAATAAATGAAAGAAGGCATGAATGAGTAGTGTAGTAAGGAGGCCCACGAAATGTATGAAGTGAAGGAAGAGCCCACAAATTCTTAGCCCATAACATGTTTAAGTTAAGTTAGGTTTTTAAGTGAGGAAAGAAAATGACCTAAGGCTTTGCAAGAAGAGAGTTTCGACACTTACAAAATAAAAGAAAGGGAAGTTCATGTTTTTAACAAAGAGGAGAAGAGTCATTCGGCCATGATAAGAGAAGAAAGAAGCTCACGATTTTTCCAAGGAAGAGAAGAGGAAGGGGATTTCGGCTAGGCTAGAAGAAGAAGAAGAAGAAGAAGAAGAGAAGAGGAAGCCGTGGGTTTCCATTCCAAAGGTAGGGATTTCGAAAATTGATGGTTGAATAGTTAGGGTTTGCTTCTCTTGTTGCATGTTTCATGGTTTGAAGAGTGATTGAAGAAGAAAATGGGAAGACAAAATCTGATTTTATGGAAGTGAAAATCTGATTTCGTGGGTGATGTTTTAGGCATGAGATTTGCAAAATTTTGTTGGTTATTTAGCTAAGTGTTGATGCTAATGGGTTCGATAAGGTATGGGTAAAGTTAGATAGAATGAATTTCATGTTTTTCACTTATCTTTAAAATTTCAGCATGTGTTAATTCATGATTTTGTTGGTAAGGCTTTGTCTTGTCTAGCTTATTCATAGTAGTTTGAAGAATGATTAGGAAGGAAAGGTGTTTTGATGCTATAGCTTGGAATAGGTAGGTTGAATTGGAAGATGATTGATGAAGAAAGAAGAAGGGTTAATGTGGGTTTAAAAAAAATCAGATTTGTGCATGGCCCTAGGGTTTCGAATTTCTGTTGCTTAGTGTTGGTTGATTAGATGAGTTTTGATGCTAATAGTGTAGTTAAGTTATGGGTAAGGTGAGGTTGAAGCAATTTCATGTTTTCCCTTTTGGAACATTTTTCCAGCAATGATATTTAGTATTCATGAGGCTTTTTATGCCTTGCTTAAGTCAAATAAAGTATTGGAAGTAGAGAGACAAGGTTAGGATAAGATTATGTAA
>JANKOD010000006.1:4386575-4420531 GCA_026284645.1 Erythroxylum acuminatum | reverse complement strand
TGACATATCCTCCTTGATCACTTCCCGCCAGTTCTTGTAAGGCCTCCCTCTCCTCCTCTTAAATTCACTAAGTGTTATTCCCTCACAGCTTCGTACCGGAGCATTTGAGGGCCTCTTCCGCACATGCCCATACCACCTAAGCCTAGTCTCTCTCAACTTATCGGCAAAGCAAGCTACCCGTAGTCTATCTCTTACCACCCGATTCCGGACTTTATCTCTCCTGGTAATACCACACATCTACCTAAGCATACGCATTTCTGCTACCAACAACTGTCTGATATGCCGACGTTTGGTAGGCTATGTTATAACAAATCTTACAAGATCATAATTGTTATTATTATAAAATTTAGAAACAAATTTATCCATTAATCATATCAATATATGATCGAAAAGATCTTTGCAAACCCATCAATAATCATATATGTTAATATAATTAATGACATGGATCAAATATGGATATGTAGCATGGAAATTTCACGTCATGTGATCGTAACATACATATTTTCAATTGATCTTACCATACTCCTTAGTAAGATCAAACCAAATAAAATTAGACTATAAACTCACTAAATCCTTTATACTGATGTATTAAATCATAAAAATGGATAATATGTATATAACCTTAAGTATCCATAAATACAAACTCTCACTAAACTTACAGATCTATAACCATAGAGTTTATCCTAATATGTTCCATAGACATTTGACCACTTTCAATTATTTCTTTAATAACCAAGAACTTAATGTCGATGTGCTTCAACTTTGCCAAACTCCTATTATTAGAATACAACATATTGACTTATTATCACAAAATAATTTTAGTGGTCATTCCATGCTATCTATAATTTGTAGTCTAATGACTAAGTTTTATAGCCATATCTAATGATTGGATGTCTCATAATATGCTATGAACTCAGTTGCCATGGTGAAAGAAGTTATGAGTGCCTGCTTAGCACTCTTCTAGAAAATAACTCCTCCAGTAAGTAGGTAGATTTTACTTGAAGTGGATATATAACTATCTTGACATCTCGTGAAATCAGAGTCAGAATGCCTATTGATCTCTAACTGATCTAATCTTCTATATGTGGGCATGTCGTTTTATGTTCTCTTATTCTAATGATTTATTCCTAGATTACTCAAATATCTTCCTAATATTCCAACAATGTACACAATATCTAGATGCGTACAAACTTCAATATAAATTAAGATTCATATAGTTGAAGCATAAGAAATCTTTTGCATTTCTTTAGTTTTTAAATCATTATTGAGGCATTGCTTAAGACTAAATTTGTCTCTTTAAGCAACATGGGTATCACCTAGTTTACTATCTTGTATGCTATATGTTTAAGTGCATTCTCAATATAACTCCTTTATGATAACCCAAGAATACCTAGAAAATAATCTCATTGTATATGGATCTCTAATACAAAAGAGGCAAGATCTTTTATCTCAAATTTTTTTGATAAAAATTTCTTGGTGTCATGCAATGAGCCTATATTATTTCTATTAAGAACTAACTCCTATATAACTATATATATAGTCATTAACCAATCATCTAAAAAACCAAAAGAGATGACAACTTGATGAAACTTATAGTAACATTCCATAGATAGATGTTTTTAATTTGCAAACCATCTACTTTGAATCTTTGGCAAAAAGAATTTAGGCTGCTCCACATAAATTTTTTCATCAATGTTACCATTAAGAAATATTATCTTAACATCTATATTATGTAACTTAAGATCAAAGTATGTCGCAAATGCCACTATAATCTTAAAAGACTTTTTCAAAGAAACCATGATAAAGTTTCTTTATAATCGTTGCTTTCCTTTTGAGTAATGCCCTTCACAACGAGATAAGCCTTATATCTTTCCAAATTGCATTTTAAATCTTTATTGATCTTAAATATCCATTTATAACCAATGGCTTGTACACGTTTAAGAAATAGGACAACATTCTAACATCATTGTCTCTCATAGACTTAATTTCCTCATTTATGGCATAAATCTCCTTTAGAGAATTAGAACTTTCAATGGATTTGTGGAAGTTGATTGGAACATCTTCCACTGTGCCAATATCTGTGTCATGCTTTTGGAAAAAGACAATATAATCATTCAAAATTGTAGTTCTACCCTCTCTAGTGGATCTTCTTAATAACATTTGTTCTTGGGGTTATTGAGTTTGTTCTTTAAGAATATTCAATTGATCATAACTAGGGAGATTTTCAACCTTATCTTGTTGCTCTAGAGTTGCTTCTTAAACTATGTTAGGAATGATAGCCTGATTATGATCAATAACAACTGTAGGAAGAGAAATGAATTCATTTTCAAAGATCGAGTCTCTAACCTTATCTCCCCCTTCAGACTTAACATCCTTAAGGAATTTGGCATTTCTAATCTTAAAAATAGATTTACTTGTGGAATTATACAAATCGTACCCCTATGATTATTCAGAATATCTAACTTAATAACTACTAATTGTTCTTAAGTTTAGTTCCCTTTCATTTAGCCTATAAGGTTTTGCCTATACTAGACAACCCAAAATATGAAATTGCTTTATATCAAGCTTTTTACATGTCCATAATTTATAAGAGGTTTTAATCATTATCTTAGTAAGAATTATATTAAGAACCTAAGTTACGATCTGTAATACTTCTCCCTATAGTAAATATAGTAAGATAAAATGAATAATCATACTCCTTACCATATCCTTTAATGTTTTGTTTCATCTCCCAGCAACACCATAAGTTTTGATAAAGAACCACAACTGATAAGTTTTGAATCATGAAAAAGACTAAATTGTCCATTTCTAAAATAACAGTGATAACTAACATTGTCTAATATAGAAATATAAACCAAATTCCACCTAAAAGATAATATAACATAAGTCTCTCCTAAATCCAAATAATATCCAGTCCTAAATGATAACCTAAAAATCCTTATTGCCTCAACTTTAACTGCCATTCTATTGCCTACATAGATACATTTTCACCATTATTAGATTTTTGACAGCTTAGACAACCCTACATAGACATATTTATGTGAATTACTGCACTAAAATATAACTACCAAGTGTGTCTAGGTACTAATATCAAACTAGCTTCAAAATAAATTAAAGAAAGAAGTGTACCTTTCTTTGCACGCCCTTTTTCTTGTGCAAAGTCTTTCCATATACATAGCAAGAAAATTCCTCAATTTATTGTTTTCATTCCTTATATTGCTTCTTTTATGATATAGTAATAATAACCTCCTTATCCTTCTCTCTCTTTTTATTATTACCTTTAAAGGTGGATGCCAAAAGAGCACTTTCAACCTTCTCTTCCTTTAATCTCTCTTCTTCTTGCTTACAATGTGAAATGAGCTCATTAAGAGTCCATTTCTCTTTTTGAAATTTATAAACAACTTTAAACTGACTTAGTTGTGTGGGACAAAGATCAAAACCAAATGCATAAGCAAATCTTCAAAAAGCTTTAACTTTATTGGTCTTAGTTTTGAAACAAGAGACATTTTTAGATAGTGATTCGTGTTGTTCCTATTACCCTTATATCTCATGGAAACATGACTTATTACAAGAGTTCTTTTTTTTCTTTTTTTTAACAAAATGATGTTTAAGTTCTTTAAGGAATAATTTGGCATCCTTCTCTTCATATACTATTCCCCTACATATTTCTAGAATTGCATGTTTCATGATTATAAAACTAACGAAATATGAGTGATCCCACTTCTCCAAGTCCCTCTTGTCATTAAAGGAACTTGTATTTATAAGAGAAAAGATCATTTAATTTGAAGAGCAAGGTCTAAGTCTATACAACCAAGAATAGTCATGACATTCTCCTTTTAAACCTTAAAGTTTGTTTCATTTAGCATATGTATAGAGTTAATGTTAGTAGATATTATAGCAACAAAAGTATTCACTAAAAACAAAATTAAACAAAGATAGCAAACTCATAATTAAAATCTAAATGCAACATAATTAAGAAATTTAAATAATGGCAATCCCATCATAAGATACTTAACACAACATTGAAATTTAGTCTTTGGATAAAAATATTGATTTGTAAGTGGTACTCTTGCTATAGTGATATAAAATTGACAATGAGATCTTGTCAAATCATAAGCCTTTCTTTGTACCGAATTGTAATTTACATGGAAAGTCGAATAATTGTTACATATTTATCGCCATAAGTGTGTTTAAATTTTTGTCGACAATAATCATCCTTTGTTATTTATTATTTGCTTAAAACTCAACCACTCATAATCACTTTGATATTTTAGAATTAATTAATCTTCACAAAGGAGGTTAGTTTGGTAACATAATGTTCTGATTAATAGTTTAAAATATTGGTTATTGAAAATTTAAAAAACAAAAATGCCAGAATTTGAATTTAAGTAATCAATTAATAAATTAATATTATAATCCATTTTATTTTAGCCAACAAATCAAAACCATAAAGGTTATTAATCCATTCAAAATTTAAATCCATAAAAGTTATAAACCTTAAAATATTATATAAATAATGTGAAATAATTGCATAATGCTTGGCTAACCTTTAATCCTAGTAAATATTGACCCATAAATAAAATTTTGATACTTATAAGTAGTTTATAAATATCAAATTTTCATGTAACATACACAAGTAATAAAAATTTCTACTATTGATTGACAATTAACATATACACATCTCAAGCATATATATTTTCAATTTTTTATTTTCATATAAATTTCTATGTAACGTACATAAGTAGAAAAAATTTCACGTATTGATCTCCAGCTAATATAAACACATCTCAAGCTAACACATCTTCTATTATTCATTTCTAGCTAATAGATTTCTATATAATATACACAAGCAACAAAATTTCCACTTATTGATTTTCACTTAATGTAAATACATTTTAAGCTAACATAAACACATTTTTAACTACTAACTTCATTGTAAATGTAAAATGTACACAAATAGGTCTACAAATAAGGTTTGAAATCTATAAATTACATTTTTAATACAACAATGGATCTAAACAAAATCAATTTAACCAAAATAAATTGGATATAAATAATTAAACCCCTAAAAGAATGTAAATAAACTATTCAATAACTAAGTGTCATACATATTATGTCCAATGTCAGTGTTAGTTGTTTGTTGATTAGAATTTCCAATAATCCTGCATTTTGAAGTTTACTCTTATAATTATCATTATATGATACTTGAGATACCCTTCCACCTCATCCCTTTTGTTTAAAATAAAAAAATAAAAATTATTTAGATAAATTGGCCCAAATGTTCGCTTTATCCTTAAAGTTGGAGCTAACACAAATGGTTATGATCTTTACCTACTACATAAGGTTGTTTATTAAAGATTGAGCTACGGAGCTAAGAAGAAAATGTTGTTTTTTTAGATCGCCCATAGTTAAACTGTAGAAAATTCATACAACATCAACAAGATATTAATGTAATAAATATATAAATTAAAGATGTATTAATGTAAATTTAACCTTAGCTCTAACTTGATAAGAAGGATGGAGTGCTTTTTGTGCCTTTACAACTTCTCCTATTATGACCAGATTTGCCACATCTGCTAGAAAATTAAAATTTGCCCTTTTATGATATCATATGAGGAGTCTTCAATCTTTTTGGTTTATCTTTATCCTTTCTCCTATTCTTCTTAGGTCTATCATACATAACTCTTTCTATTAGTAGATGAATCTCTCCATATATGTTAAGTGACCAGAATTTTGTCCCCTTAATTAGTTGTAGGAGATTGTCATGAACTTTCATGAACCTATTTGTATGAAAGAACTAATCTACATATGCCTTAGGTTATTGTTTAGCATCAAATATGGAATTAATGGCTTGACTGTAAAGGTAATCAAAGAGATTTCATACCCTATAACTGCATGTGTTCTCCCATCCCAAGTAAACAATGTATGTATCATCTCTATTTGCCACCTTATATGCCTAGTCTTCATTGAAAATGAATTTCTATTTCATTGCATTCAATTTATTCTTATTCAATTTCCTTTTTCCTTTTTCCTTCGTTTATTTTGTTCCTTAATATTTGAATGCCTCTTTATTAATACAGTCCTAATAGTCTCCAATATGCTAATTATAAGGTGATCTTTAGCTATCAAAATCTTAGAGTTGATTGTCTGACTCATATTATTGTTTACAATTGGAAATTTGGACTCATACTTTGACAAATCCTACCCCAAGTTTCCTTAAGATATTCAAGTAAATTTTGTATACAACCATGTGCAAGTTAATTTAATTTGATGAACCTATTATTAAATTCTTGTGAGAATTTTGTCCAAATATAATTGTAAAATGCTTTTACAAGATTCTTTTCCTTCTATTTCCACCTAATTATTATATATATGTCTTATCCATATCTTATGTGCAATAAAAGGCAATACAACATTCTTGACTCTTATGAGTCTCTTAAAAGATAAAAATAAAAACAAATTAAAGAGTTTATAGTATGAAATATACAAAATTTAGTTAGTTAGATATGGTATCTTTTGCATATTTGATATCTTTGTGATTCTAGTCCCATCTTTAAGCTTTAAGTCAATGGTTAATATCTCAATAAACCATATTCAATTCTCAGTATGCTCCATCTTAATAACTACTCATGCAATGGGATACATGAAATGGTTAACAATAATTCCTATAGAATTCAGAAGTTTTCCCAAATAATTTTTCTTTAGGAAGCATCCACTCGCATCAATTATAGGTTTTAACTTTTTTCACCTCCTTTTCATAGAATTAAAATATACAAAAATCCTTCTAAATACCAATTTATCTTTTTGAACAATTCTTTTAAGTTGAAGCTCAATTGTAGAACTTGGACTCATTTCCTTTAATTCACTAATGTAATCATAAAGCTTTTCATATTCATTGTTTTTCTCTTTAAAATTGATTTTAGAACCTTTCTTCTTTTATGCTTGCAGATGCTAGAATTAACTAACAAAATCAACTTCTCCCTACAATCTTCTACCATTTTTTGATTTTAATGCTCAGCTTGTCTAGAATGTTTTCCTTAAAATGTCTTATGATTAATTAGATGTACCCAATTTTGGCTTATTGGTTGGATTACACATATGATATGGCTTATAAGTTTTTAACTTAAAGCACTAGAGCATATAGTTCAAATGGACATCCTTTGTGGTAAAAAAACCTAATCCTTTTAAGTTCACTCCTTTTAAACCTTAAATTGAATCATATTGCAACTGTATAATCAACAATTGCCTACTTAAAGTATTTTATGCTATCAAAGACCATCCGTAATAACCATTTAATGATATTAACTCTAGGAACATGTTTATTAGTCTGACTAGGTCACCTTAAAGTTACATCTAGTTCTTTAGCATTGTGATATTCATCATTAGCCAAGAAATTCCTATACGAGGAGTCAATATACATGGTATCATGACTTGTTTCATTATTAATATTAAAATTCAAGTCAAAATAATAAAAATTATGTTGCTTTACATTTCCTTCATTCTCCTTTTTATTATCATCAACATTTAATCAAATATATATCTGATTCATCATCTCCTATATCACTAGAATCACCAATATGACCAATATCACCAGTTGATCCCTCATCTTCTAAATGAATAACATCACCCTACTTACCAGTTGATTCATCATCTCCCAAATCATTAGCATTACCAACATCACCCAAAACCACCAGCATCCCAAATAATTCATCATCTCCTAAATCACAAATATTTCTAGTATCTCTAAAATCGATAACATAATCAACATCTCCTAAATCACGGACATCACCATTATGACTAGAATCACCATCATTATATAAATCACTAGCATCACTAGCCTCATTTTATGCATGTTATCAAACCACGTTAATATAATTAAGGATGTTATTGGTTCATTAGCATGTTCTAAATATTCATCAACTACACCTCTAACAATTTAATCAAATCTAATACACTCTATTCAAACTCTGACTCTTCAAACTGTCATCTAACTAGTTCTTAGAAATCAAATACCATGCACTACTAATATTTTTGTAGCCTAATTTCACGCATATTTTACATTCCTCTCTCAAAATAATATAATCTAGGTCTATATTATCAAATTTTTAGGTTCTTAACCTTCATACCTTAGAATTCGTCCCTGAATGAAGTGTCCACTACTAAGTATCCTTATACTGGCCTTTCTATTTATTATCATCCTATAAAGATAAATGAATATAATCAATACATAATCAACTTTGTAACATATGATAAGCTTGCAAGCATTTGTTAAACGTAACTAGGATGGACTAATGGGTTAAAAGTTGACATGTGCATTATGGTCAATCATAAACTTGATTATATAGGTAGAAGATAAGGACTCTTACTGGCCTTAAAATAGCTTGAAAGAAGACAACATATTGATCAAGCTACTATTATTGAAAGCTAAGATAATTAGTAATAATTGAGGTTAATCTAGACTATTATGGTTTATGCTTGTTAGATCATATAACAATAGCATTCTCCTAATTATTGAGATGAGCTACTTGCTATGATCTTCCAGTTATGGTCAAAACCTATTGTAGTAATAATTTATTGCTCGCTAAGACCCAGCAACCTATTAATTCCATATCATAAATAATTAATGCTATGATGAACTAAAAAAAACCCTAGCAAAATTATTGTGTTTATGTGTTTGACTAGTTTTGGTATTAGATATCACATTATTTATACAAGAGAATAAAGTCAAATACATGACAATGCTTTGTTCAAGCATACTTTAATTAATAGATAGAAAAGATAAAAAAAGATTAACCTTGACACCACATAGATGGAATGAATAAATGTTGAGTATTTTAAGCACACTATAGTTAGGAAAGTTGTATGTTTAACTGCTAAAGAGGCATTGCTTTTACAAATTGATGGTGCTTATTCTTACTGAGAAAATTTACCTTTAGAGTGTGAAGATTCTCATATTTTCCTTTTATTTTCATATGAGCCAAGACCATTGTCAAAAAATGCACTAAGGAGCCTCCTATAAGTTGTTTTTGGGTGTATTTTTTGTTTATATGGCAAGATACACCATCATATTTATATATTCTGTAGATGGTATATTAGAGGATTATGAAGGAATGGATCTAGTTGATCGAAAAAAGAGCCACTAAAGGTTATAAATTGGATAAAGATGAAGCTAGAAAGTTAAAAACAAGAAAAATAAGGTCCTAATTGAGGTTTGTATCTTAAAGTTTTCATCATTCACTTTGAAGTCCAATAATGACATTAGTAATTGTGCTACAGAAGAATAATACACTTTTAAAGGCAGGCTGGTACTGTAAAATAGAATTATCTAATAATGAGCTTTTGCAACGTTATAGTTTAAGGCTCTGCTATGAATCCGTTGTTCCATACGAAACAAAAGAGAATAAGACTCCAGGACTGGACGTAAGAAATCTGGTCATACTTTTTTCTTTTATCAGACAAATACAAGATTGGAAGATACAGGTGTAAACATTGTATTGGTAAACAAGGACTTCATCAAGGACAAGAAAATTTGTGAAAACATATTTACAAATACATTTGCTATTCCCTACGGATAAAGCACCTCTATACAGCCTAACCTGGATACATGGAATCACCATTTGTTGCCTTGTATGTGCCTCAGCTTTTATATGTTGCAACTAATCATCTAATAAAACCAATTCATATTACCTCTGCTTCTTTCAATCCCAAGGAAAAGGGTTTTCTGCTGTTGTTGTTAGCGTTTAGTGGTTTTGAGCAATTATATAAGCTTTATTCTGTTGTTGGCAGGTCGGTGGGTGCACGATTTATCTGCGAAAGATGTGTTCTCAGGCTACATTCCTTCACCTGCCGAAAATGATAAATGTTCAAGAAATGTTATGTAAACTGAACATTGGATTATGCGTAAGTCCTATGAACAATGCAAGTCCGGAGAACAACAAATGAACTGCAAACTTTATCACAAGCAAGTTGAACATAAGGTTACCTGCAGGGCTGCAACTACTGATAAGAGATCTTTGCACTGATTCAGCAAAGCATGCTCGTTTGAAGTTGTATTTACAAGTTCACCCGCCACAGAATTTACGTCCCTTACCTGCCAACGGCAGATAATTTTACATGTAAGGAATATTAAATGAGAGTACCTTTAATTATTCAAATATGTCTTCCTGCACTTTTCTGGGAGGGCCGGAGAAAGAAGCAATCCATATCTAAAAATACATTCACGAACAGGGAAAAGAATAAATTGCGTCAAGGAAGATGAAACGTCAACTAAAGTGAAGCAGCGACCCAATGCATATCGTCCTGCCTTCAAATTCCACTCATTTTCCTAGGAATAAGCATTTAAAAGACTTAAGGAGGCAATAAATTGATGTCGTAAACACTTTTTGGGCCCCAAACATGCAACAATGTTACACCTGAAACAACATCATACTCCAAACTGGCTGGTCTTCCACACTACTTAATATATTCGTACTTCATTGAGTGTTTGGTCTTCCTAATTGGGCAAGGTCGAACTACTAAAACTTGGACAAACTTTCCATTACTGTTAACATACTACACTATATATAAGTCAAGGAGTAAGAGTTAGAACTTTGTCCCCAATTGGACCATAATGAGTTCAACAATTATATAATGATTAGATTGGTTTAATAAGCTTACAAAAATTCAGTAGGCTCTTCAATTGAAGTAATTCTTCTTTTTTATGTTTAATGAAAAAAATTATGACAAATTATTTTAAATGGAATTTCGAAAAGAACCTAAATGGTCAACTTGACAAGTTGGAAGAGAAAAAAGAGAATGTTATAAACACAAACGGCAAACAAAATGCTAAAACTGAAGAATGGTTGTTAAAATACGAAGAAAAAATAAAGCATATATATATATATAAAGAATCAAATGTAAAGTAAATTTGGGAGAAAGTAAGTTCAAGTGTAAATATATGAAGAATTAACTAAAACCCTGAAAGAAAGAGAGATGTAATAGAACAAAATTTGAGAATATTTTAACATTAAATATGAGTTTATTGTCTTTCTTCTAGATTTGAAAAATAAATTAGAATTAGCATTTTAAATAAAATTTTGAAAAATGTAATAGTGAAAATGAGTTATATAAGCCAAAATTATACAAAATTGAATTCAATTTTAAAACTAAAAAAATATTTATAAGTTAAAATAAATACTATGTACATTTTCCAGGACGTTACATAACAAATCAGTAAACATACTTTTATCTATAACTCGTTGTGCTTTCAGCTCAATGGAAAATAAGTGTTCAAACCGCAAAACGTTTTGAACAATCTCCCATCATGGCGTCAGACCATATAAGGGGAGAGAGAGGGGGAAAAAAACAAAGGCTAAAGAGAAAGCACCTTAGTTGACAATAACCATACTGAAGAAGCCATCGTTTGCATCACATCCATCGCTGAATAGATCGCATCCTTGATATTGTGGACATCTGCCTGAAGGATAACGAAGAGAAAGAAAAATCATTTTGTCTAGTTCACGCCATTGTGTTTTTAGTGACAAACCAAAAGAAGGAAATTGACAAACCCTTGCCCCCGCAACGACAGGTAACCGTAGTGTGCTAGCACACAAAGCTTCAATAGCCCCTGATAAGGACCTAGAGTAATCCTGGTACGTGAGCTCCAATTCTTCCAAATATATCATCTGCAGTCAGCAAGAATGATATGATCAAAAGTTTGGTAGCCATGAACATAACAGTGTGGCAGTGAAAAAAACTCTTTTCAGAAACAAGCATTCACTCTAACTACGAAGTTAAATGCTAAACTGCATGCCTTAAGAAAGAAAGAAATGAAAGGATTAAGAGGAAAAAAAGATAAAAAGAAAGGCCACAAATTAAAGCCCACACCAAGATCAACAAAACGCAGACAAATATCTTACTTGCCCCTTGAGGATGGAAATTAGCTTCAAATTTTGCCTCAGCCGTTGCAACTCCATTTGTTTTGCTCCAACAGATTCCCGCAGCTTTGAGATTGTTACATGCGCACTATACAGGCTTTTCTGATAGAGAAAAAGAATGCATATGATATAGAAGTTTCCTCCATGTAGTCGACATGATAAATTAAAGACAACATATCAAGAACATAGTAATCAAAATGCAAATACGGGGCAAGCATTATGAACGTTTTAAATTTACTGCTTTTACAGTCACATGGATACTGAACCTTATGCATTTCTATTTCAATTATGTATCTCCCTCCCTCTCCTTCAATCTCTCTTTCCCTTTTTTATCCTTTTTTCCTTGTCCTCTCAATACAGAGCTTAGGCACCAAACGATACCCTCACATTTAAAAAATACTTGATATGTTATTAGCGGATTATATCCAAGAATGTGATGAAGAATACGATGAAGTTTGCTTCAAGAAGAGTACAAATTTACTAATACCTTCAAGACTAATTTCTTGAGTTCACATCTCCTCCACCCAAAAACTCACACCCAGTTTCCCATGAACCAAAATCATTGAACACACACTGCATTCCACAACACAACTCATAGTTTCTAAACTTCAAACAGTTTGACAACACAACACAACACAATTTACAGCCTCAATTTCTCCCCCCAAAGCAGAAAAAAGGGTGCGACATTGATAAAATAAGACATCAATACATGTTACTATGATCTCAATGTTTTCAATTCTCATCCAATTGACACAATCCTATGTCTCATAATTTTCCCAGCATAATCACTAATGCTCCTTGTCTTACAGCATACCACTGTCTATTATACACAAAAGATTCAACTACCTTCCCTTTCCAATGGCCAAATCCCTAGTCCAATCATCATGTCTCTAGGCATAACTCGAGGTTAATTTGCACAATTCAACAGCATGAGTTATAGTGATGAATAAATTTCACAATCCTCATCTAATACATCTGCACTAATGTTCACATGGACAACAAATGCGCTGACCGATGAGAAAATACGCAAAACTAAAATACATAAGAGCAAATAGTCTTATAATCAGTAAGGATAAAATGATACTAGTCCACCTTGTGCAATAAATCTAATGTGGTCAGTATTGTCCAAGCAAAGGAGCTGCTCCTTCAACTCCAGACAACAGAAACTCTATTGTCAAATGAAAAGCATTCCCTATCCTGGTGCTAAAATTTCTGACTACTGAATGTTCTGCATGAACTGAAACTCCGAAATTAAAAGTTTTAAACTAGTTGGTAATAAGGCCTCAATAAACGATTAAGAGTTTCGTCCTTCTACAGTAACCAATGATCCATTTTTCAGTCACTCTCCTCACTTCCCTCTATTTCATTACAAAGTAGCATTCCAGCACCAAAGTAAACGGATAACATCTTTGGAAGTAAGGATTTGACAAAGAGGGACAAATAAACCAAAAGGATAATAGTCAGAAATTGTGTTGACTAAAATAAATTCAATGCAAGAAAAGCAAGAAAATACCAAGTTCGGCAAACAGTAACCGTACCTCTGTGTTCATTCTTTGTGTATGCAGGGAAGTATCAGCTCTAGCATTGATAAAACGCCACTGCAGCAAACGATTATACAAGATCCTCAACAAGTGCACCTCAACAATCCGATTCTCCCCAACCCTCCCTCTCCGGATATCAGCAGCAAAGCTCAAAATGGACGGCGTACTACTTAAATTGCTCATATTACCACCCACTACCGCTCCCACCGCACTTCTCATCCTCGATGGACTCATTCCCCACATCGGAGACATTGCAGGCATAGTACTGATCTTACTTGGCGACGCATGACCCATAGTTTCACCACGAATAGGAGACAACTGTCCCCTGCTATTCATAACACCCTTCGGCGAAGATACTGGACTATCAATTCCAATTCGCTTCGGTGCAATAAGTTTGGGCGGCACAGGCCCATTAAGACCACTATTAACTGGAGACCCAGGCTCAGTCTGTCGTCGGAGCTTTCTACCATACTCTTGCAAGAACCTGGCAGCAACCAGTGTTCCTCGCGGTCCACGTTGTCCTTGACCACTATCGTAGTTACTGTTACTCTCTGAAGTACTTCCTGAAGACACACTCTCTGTGTCGGAAGCATTAGGCTCACGTTGTACAATAGATCCGTTAACATCAACTAGCTTCTCTATATTAGAATCAGAGCTCAATCTGCCTTCAATTGACGACCTATAATCAGCCATAGAGTCCTGCAACGACCTGATGACACTGATATTCGTTTCAGATCCATTTAATCTCTTCTTATCATCAGTGAAATCTACACTTCGAGCCATCGAATGCGCCTGCCGTAACCTCCCTGGCCACCGCTGCTTCTCCGCCGGCGAATTCTCCACATGATCTGCGGCTTCTCCCTTCGCCGATTTCGTCGTTGCTTTTCTCCTCTCCGGAGTTCCTTTCCTCAAACTAACCGGCGACGGAATTGGTTTCGCTTTACTCACCTGAAACGCGAACGATTGTCCTTGAAATGACACCGACAAGCTTCTCGTGGAATTAACCAACATCCTATGAGCATTCGACATTTGCACTCCATTACCATTCTGTATCTTCAAATCCAAAGGATTGGAAACCGGCGTCGCCGGTCGCCTCCTCTCGACCGATAGTGACCGTTTGACTGCGTACGGAGCGGAGGGGGTCATCACGGCCGTTGGTCTTGATATCGAAGGAGACGGACACCGCTTGGCGTTGGAAGGCGAAGTAGAAACTGAAGACATGTATCGAGAAGTGACTTCTCGTGATTTTGGCCGGCGTGGAGCATTGTCAGGGTCTGATGATAACAGAAGCCGACGCGTGGGATTTTGATTTGACGCATTTTTGGTGTTTAACGGAGTAGAAACAGCAGCTACCATTGCTGAAAGGAATGCTCAACAATCAAATTCAAGTCTCATCCTCCTAAAACCCTAAAGACAATAAAGAGTAGATGATTTATGAATAGTAAAAGCAAAAGAAACAGAGAGAGAGAGTGGTGTTTTATTTTTGAAATTTTAGAGAGAGAGAATGACGGCGAAATTTGACCGTTATGGGGTTGCCGGCGAGAGAGGGTGTTTAAGGGGGGAGGGGGAAGTTGTTTGAGGCGTGATTTTGGAGAATAACTGTCGTACTAGGAGAGCTATTAATTTTAACAAGCTTCTAAGACAGCATTTTGATATTTATAATGCAAAAAATGGAAGCCACTCGCGGTTACACGTGGTGAACTTAGGCACTCGCCTTCTGGGGCAGGTGACGACTGACGTATTCAAACGTGAGAGTAAATACGGGGAAATAAGAAATCAAGAGACGATGATGCGAGTACACGCTAAGAGGAGTGCGTGTGTTTAAATTTGAACGAGGAAAGCTTCAGTTACGTGAATCTTGGAGAAGAGACGTTAGGCCAACGAAACTGGACTTTCCATATTATAATTTGATTGTCCTAGTCTCGGTCTCGGGTGTATTTGGCCAACAAGAAGGCAGTTGAATTAGTTTATTAATCTATGATTAGTTTGTAACTTGGCTTTATGTCCAAATCGAAAGTGATATTCAATTCAAAGCAAACATGTGTTATTGGATGGAGCTATATCCTACTTGTAATGACAAGACATTCGGACATGAACTCCATACACGAAATATGGTCCTAACTAAACTCTTCAGAAGTGAATAGTACACTAAATCGTCCTTTGAGTTTTCGTAACTAAACAATCTTTGAAGTTAATCTCAAGTCTTCTGTTTTATTACTTTTACTTATGAGTGTGATATTGGTTCAGCTTCTTAGGCCTTAAAAAACTCAATGCTATATGTTACTATTGAAAAAGGTATGGATATAGGTAGGTGACAAAAGCTAAGAACTTTGATGTCTCACTCCATTCATGTTGCTGCCTCTCTGGATTGCACAATCCTAAACTTTCATCCAAGTCTATGGCACTTACTGCTCTGTAATCGCCATGTAACCAAGCAAAAGGTAGTCGCTTCTGCTTCATTAATTTGACTAGTCACACACGAACTGTTTCTGGCATACAGGATTACAGGTTGTAATATTACGATGGTAAGTTTTGGAGAATCACATCATGGGAAATCAATGCATTACAGGACCACTTGAGAAAAGTTAGCTACTTCCTTCTCCAGCTCTCAAGTTAAGAAAAAGATCTATGTTCCTTTTCCTGTTATCATCTACAAGGAAAGCATATATTTCTTTCTTTTCAAGGAAATTAACTAACAGTTGATAAGAGGCTAAGTGGCAGTGAATTTCTTACTTACTCCTCTATCTCACTGTAGTCTCAACCCTACGTATTCAACTTGTCAAATTAACAAGTTACATCACAGCAACAATATAACTAACTAACCAAAAAGAATGAGTTTCTTGATTAGATTCACTAACTTTTGTTAATCTGCACTAATCTTTAAGATTAAAAGAAGGAGCAGATATGTGCAATCCTATCTATAATGAGATATGATTGAAGGAATTGCTTTATAACACGGTCGATTCCAGCAATCATTCAGATACAAATAAATGAAAAGAGCGTGAGTACCTGACCAAATCGTTAATCTCAAACAGGAACTGGTGACATGATGAACCAAGTTCTGTGTTTTGTTGGCAATAGTAGAAAGAGCCTAAACCCGATATTAGTCACCTAATAAAGAGGATCAGAGCAGTTAGGAACTATCATAGTTTTCATAAACTAGATTATAGGTTATATCCAAAAGTGCAGCTCTTTGTAGTATTCTCCGTCCCATAATGTCAGCTTTGATTTCTTTGATTTCCCTTTTGCTTTCACAAGGGTTGTCACTCTCGGAGTTCCCAAGTTTATATCTTCTATTGTCCATTTTTAATGGGTTGCCAATGGTGGTGATCAGACTTTAAGCTCGCTATGATCTATATGCAGCTTGCATGAGGTAGAGAACGATACAGAGAATCTACAAGCACTAGTATGAACATGTGATTAACCCCGTTTTTATGGAGAATGTTTGGAGGCCTCGAAACCTACCATCCGAACGAAAGGTCGTGGAAATTAGTGAATGACTTTAGAGTTTATTTTACCTTAAAAAGTTAAATCTCCCAAGTTCTTGACAGTTATTCTGGTTTAGTAAGTACACGGTAAACTGACTCTTCGCTCCAGACGCCATGATCAAGCATTCAGTGTAGCGTGATCATAGCACGTACAATTTCAAAAATAATATATCATCGACTCTTAAACTTGCAACAGAGCAATTGGAAAATCGATATGTTAGATATAAAATGGTGAAAAAGAAAGTCGAAAAGTTGACTTGACTACAACTACATCTGGGTCCTAGCTGACATCTACAAATACATTCGATAGTGAAGATATATGAAATTAAGTTGAAGTCACATCAATATCAGTTAATGATCACTGATAGGAGTTGGAAAGCGTCATGACTTGAGTAATAATTTACATTATAATTGCTTTTAAAGTAACTAAAACCTTAATTAGCAATCTTGTCTAAACTTAAATGGCATAGATAAGCCACGTTGAAAGGTTGGGTACATGATTTTCTATCGTTTCCCAACTTGGTCCCATTGGCTTGATGAGTATTACACTTTCTTCCCACCAGAAAACGCAGAAAGAAAAGGAGAGTGACAGTGGGGACTGAAAGATGTTTTCAGATTGCTTTTTTTGCATTTCTGATCATGACAGATGATATTCCCTGGTCTGGCTAACTTATGGAGAAAGAGATAGGATTAATGGGAGAAAAAAAAAGGACAGAGATACAAGAAATGAATGCTATTTGGTGAGATGTGTTGGTGGACGACTCTTAATTTCTATGATAGGATTAGTTTTGCAACAAAGTTGTTGCATAGATGGGAGGTAACGCAATTAGCTTCCAGGACAAGGTAGGTGCATGACCCCCATGTTTATTGGCTCTGGTTGATGAGGTTGTTGAACTTTTCTTGACAGAGTTCTGGACACAGCCCTTCCTTTAGATATTATGTTAGAGAATAAGGTAATTGTTCAAGCGGGTTTAGCCATCAATTTATATCGGTCCCTCTAGGGTATCACTCCATGATTGTTCATCACTCCTTGTTATTAGCTTGTTTCTGCTAGCGCTAGTTAGGAAACATCTTCCAGTTAGTATATATGCAGAAAAAATAAACAACTACTAATTGACAACACGAGTTAACCTCTTGTGGCCGATGATCTCTCCATACAATGAGGACCTCGACATTCAATTACTTGACTAAACAAGAGTTTGTCTTTCACTTTCCCAACAAATTCGGAGTTTGTTAGTTACTTTCTTTGGTCAAAGCTTATCCTCGTCCCAAGTGCCAACATACCAGCAACGTGACTAGAATTCACCAAACAACTACTACTACCTTCTTGACGCATATTAACCAACTTGGACCGAAAGCCCTGCTGAGGGAGAAATGACACCTTAATGAAATGTTGAGGAGAAAACTTCAATTGTCTTGAGATTCTAATATAGGATATCAGTTTAGGGATAACAATTACAAATCACACTAGAAAAGCACATCAATTTTACAAGCAAAGTTTTCAGACGGAAACGTAAGCAGACATACGACTCGAGGATTTGGTCTGGATGTAACACACAATTTAATACAATAAATATAACTACATAAGATACACCGTGAAGTGATTCGCTTCTTTCAACCAGTTAAATGATATCTACATTCAGGACATAGATAACATGTAACCTAAGCTATTCCACCATTCCCGGGATGACTAGGAGCAGGTGGAGATGGTTTGGGGATGTATGGGTTCAGAGGAGTCCCACGCGGAATTGGACCAGGTTTGATGGAAGCCTTTGAGCTTGGAACTGGGTCTATAGGATTATAATCTTCCAGATTCACGTTATGGTTGTTCTTGCTTTCAGTAACTCTGTTATGGCCCTTCTCCTGCAAGTTTAAAGGGACAGCAACTGCATAAACCTGAAGATATCGGATTTCAAACTCTCGCTTTTCGAGTCAAATTACTATAACGGGGATATACCTTAAGCTTCCTGCTTGTGTCTGCCATCTTTGTACTACTACTGAAGTCCACACCTGGAATGACAGAGAAACATACCTGAGGTATTTCTCAGGACTAACACAACCAGTACTTCAAAATATTGCTTAGTTTCTTGCCTAAAAAAGACTAGAAAGAAGGTCGAACTCGCATGATTACTGCCTCTTTTACAATTGATTCAATATTCAATACTCAAAACTGGTGGCCCTTACAACAGTCGATTTTACTACGAGGCAGTGGAGCAAAATTAGCAATCAGTTGTTTTAAAAGCAAAGTAAACCATCAAACTCGACAGATCCCATGCTGTAGGATCAAGCCTTAATCCTCCTGCTTATAATCAGAGTTGTAATAGTATGACTGAAAAGATCTCAACAATCTGCATACAACTTTCGTGTAGTGTAGGAATTAGCAAGCTTAAGATGCCTTTCAACAGTGAAGTGTAAACTTAATACATTCTGTTGCAAGCCAAACGCTGAACAAGCTAAATAAATGCATATATTAAGGGCAACTAGTGATTTACCAAACTTTATCCTAAGTTAAACGTGTAATCATTCTAAATTGAAGATTGTAACGAGCAACATATCATGGTTACAGCTAGTCCATGGGATGTATTGAGAGTCATATTGAGAGAGATCAAGAATAGGATCTTTCATTCACATTTTTTTTCCATCAAGAACGTTTTATAACACTCTTGGACTCCCGAATTTGGAGTATAGTCACGAAACGAAACATGACTTCTCAAGCTATCCTTAAAAGGAAAATGAAGAAGGATTTGTCAGCCATAGAGTTTTTTAGTTGAAATTTGAAAATGGAAAGGCATGCATGAAACCTAACAGATTGCTAGATCCCACTTTATGACTAACTATAAAAGTTCAAGGCAAATAAACATCAATCCAACATTCAGATACAAGAAGAGCTGACTAAGACTATGCTGAATCATGGAATCTCCTTTAAATACTTCCATTGATAATTACAGAGAAGCTGACAAGTATTTTTCCTAATAAGAAACAACACACGTTGTCTCCTTGCGTATCGTGGGTATGTAAGCACAAAAGCGTGATGAGATTAGTTAGTATTACATACCAGCAGTTGACAAGGTTGTTGTACTGCACGTTAAGTTGGGGAACACAATTAAAGCACTCCAAACAACCAAATACAAAACCCAGAACCCAGAAACCTTCATAGTGGTAAACAAAAACGTACATGCACAAAACCTCCCAACCCCCTTTTAAGCAATTTAGACCTGCTACAAAAGAAAATCGAAAAAGAAACAAAAGAGTGGACTTTCGTCAGAGAAGATAGATAGAAAGCGAAAGTCGACCAGAAAATCCGTAAAGATAAGGGAAAATAGAGGTGGGAGAAGGGATATTAGTACGGTGCCTATGCCTATGCCCATGTCTAGGAAAGTATAGAATAATGGGGGAGCCTTTAAGGTGGTAAGTGAAACAATAAAAGAAGACATGTGGGCATCCTTGTCTTACATTGCTGGAGAGATGGCAGATGCAGAAGCTGAGTAATTGCAGAAAAGGAAATGCCGAGGATTTAATGCTCATTTGAAATGCTTTCTTCTTCTTTTTTTTGAAAACTGAAATGCTTTCTTATACTTTGTGGAATTCGAGCCGCTAGGCACGTCCTCCTACTGCTACTGACACTTGAGCTTTGCGGTTCCGCCAACTGCACAGCATTCTGTTTCCATTTTGACACGATATGGTCTCCTCTTAGGTCTCCTTTACACCACTTTGTTTCTTCTTCTTTCTTTTCTTTCTTACACGTAAATCGTGGAAAATGAAACTGTTGTTGCTAATTCCTTGGAGATTTCGTGGAGGAGACACCACTTGATCCTTAGCGGTCAACATAATTTTGTTAATGTGCATGCTCCAATCTAAATTGCAGTATGTCACAAATATTTGCTCTATGCATTCCGTATAAATGGATGTATGGATTAGGCGTCAAGCGAATCGGTGTGCCCACCTGCTCGTGCGTAACTCTATTCGCCATGACAGGTTTTGTCTATGAGTTGATATGGCTGATGTATTGTTTGAGATTTATTCTCATCGCCTTTAATCTTATTACCTTTATTTTTCAAAAAAAAAAAGACCTAAACGAGGCATTCATAAACCAAGTTACAAAATCTCGTGAGCTGAATAATAACTAGATCCCTTCTCCAATGGCCCAGGGAACTGAACTGTCTTAGTCAAAGATTACATGAGTTGGCATTTAAAACTAAGTTATGGATATGCATTTCAAAGTATGGAAAAGAGCTCTACATAACGGGGTCAATCCTACTTTTGTCTTATTATATTATGAAGTGTTAGCACATAGGCACATGATGCAATCTCACACGCAATTGAATAATAACGAAATTTTTTTATTTGATTTTCTAAAAGTTAAGATTATATAAATTATAATAAAGTATAAATTTTAATTTGTACTTTATTCTAAGATTAATCTTTTTCTTATCATTTTTCTCGAACCGTATCTAAAATTGACTCATATCAAACCACTGTAGCTGCATAAATGTTTGACTTCTAATAATATCTATAAAATGTATTTAAAAAATTATAGTCCTTAATTATTAAATATCTTATATTTAATCATAAAATTTCTCAAACTTTGCAACTAAATCTAACTTGATTAAAAGACCTTTTATCTCTTCAACTCGTTCTTTGTGTGTGACCTATTTAGGTTCTCAAATATGTTAGCAATTGATACAAATTATAACTCTAAATCATATTTTGGATTAGATAAATTAAACTCCTTAATTTATCTTTAATTATTTACTTAAATAATTTATATCCATAGATCAAGATTGACATCTAGTAACGTATCATGACCACTCAAATATTTAAATATAGAATTAATGTCTATTATATTTTGAGTCCAATTATATTAGTTCTTCATCATTAATAATTGACATAATTATTGATATTTGAAAACTATTTCCAAATTTTCTTGAATCAATATTAATCGAAAACAATGAAACATTTTCTCGAATCATTTTAGGGTGGTGAATCATATATTAATTACTCATCTACTTCTATATAGTTTATACTATATCAATTGATTATCGACTGAGCTACCTTTGAATAGAATAGGTCATAACTAGTATCAAAACATAACAATCTATATATGAAATAACTTTGGAGATCTTAAGTCAAAGGATTACTTATAATCAATATAATTAGAATTTACATAGACATACAAACAATATTTCAAATGAAATTCTCATATTAGGTCGATTCAGCGAAATTGTTTTCTAACAAGCATCCATATGTTTGTTTAAGTACCTCCATACTTTAGTCTATAAGATTGAATACTTCTTTCATAAAAAGGAAACATAACATATGCTAGGTTTTTTACACTATTAAATTCCAATATTAATAGAACAATAACTAGAAATAATTTAGGAATAATAAATAAATGCAATAATAAGCTTATAATTATAATCTCATTATAATTTTATTAGCAATGTACATTTATCTTATAAAATTTATCATGTACATCTTAATATATATAAGTTAAAGAATGCATATAAATAATTATGTCACTAAACTACAACCAATCGATTGATTGTATAACTTAAAAACTATAACTTAAATTTAAACTATAACTTAAAAACTCACTCTTCTCTCCAGTGTGATGGCAAAATATTTTGTCTCTAACTATTATGATTAAAGTTCTATTCTATCTTTACTCATATATTTTTTTCTAATTCTTCTTCTTCTTTGATTATCACAGGCCTATTCTTCTCTTTCCTTTTTTGTGGGTATAAAAAATTAACTGATTCATTTTGTATAGGAGTAACAAATTAATTTATTCTTTTTGTTTGGGGGAAAGAAGACATGATTAGCATTGTGCATGTTTTTGTTTTCATTTTTTGGAGCATTATCTACCTTTTTCTTTTATTTGTATATGCTTATGTTTATTTCCCATCTATGCATGTGTTTTCATCTATGTGTATATTTGTGTTTAACTAAGTGTGTGTGTTTATTCCTTTGAAAATTCTAGGGAATATTTTGTGTTTAACTAAATGTGTGTGTTTATTGCTTTGAAGATTCTAGGGATATCTAGTCCCTACTATATTATGGTCCAAGAATTTTCATCTTATTAACGAACAAAATTCCATTGTAGTCCTGCTATCACTTCATTATAAAAACAGAAAAATAAAGTGTCAACATATACCTTTAAGTTAAATACTAGAACATCTAAAAGCTCCATAATGAATTAGTGTTTCCCTAATTTTTTAGGACATTCAGGAAAAGAGCATACACATGTTTTCATTATGATATTTCTCAAGTCTAGGCCCAACTGCCAATTCTATACCCAAATATAGATAGGCGCACCTTGTTTGTTGTTAAACGTACGCTTTGAATATCAATTCATTTGAATTTTTTATTTTTCACTATTTTGCTATGAAATATTTCAATTTCAATTGTTGTCAAATATTTCAGTTATTGTCAAATATTTCATTTATGCCATTATTTTGTTGTTTATTATAAAAGAAGTTGAAATATTCTTTCAAGTACATCATTATTGCTTTCATCAATTACTTCATGCTTATTTTGATTAATGCATATATTAAATCATAATTTTTTTTATTTCAAGGACCACAATGGATGTGTATCATGTTGGAATTTTATACCTTAAGTGCTACAAATTTCATTTGACGTACCAATATATATTTGAAAGTGCCCGAGTTTCACTTAAAGACCTAACCCTTAGTTCAAGGAAGCTCAATAAAACACGTAAAAGCTATAAGTGGCTTGACATAACTTTCCCTTAGCTCAAATGTCTAAAGCTAGCTTAGGGTGAGCTCGTGGGAGCTCATTAAAACTAGTTAATAGCTAGAATGCTGGGGATAAGCTCAATTGGACTCAATTGAGATAACCCCAACTCATGTTTTGTTTTTAGGAATTGAAGCTAACTATAAATGTATTCACACTAGTTAAGCCAGAAGAGCTAATTTAATAGCATTATGGGTGAACCATAAGGATTGCTACTTTCACAAGTTAGCAACTCTTCCGACCTTAGTGCGTTGTAACGAGATCGCTCTAGAAGCCATAGTGGATCTCCACAAGAGATGTAAAACATCAAGCATACAAGGAGTTATTCCGCTGCGCTTCAAGTTAGTATATCATCCTACCCTTCTTAATGACATGCATAGGATCTTGTATGCTTATGAAATCATGAGATTTCTTGTTTGAGCTATGATCTAAAATCAACATATGGAAGTAACCATTTTTTGCTGGAGATCTAAACATGGTCATGAGATAAGTTATAAAGGAGGGCTAACGAGTATATTTGATAAGATGGACACATATTTTGGTGTTACAAGCAAATATCTGAGAAGGGGCAAAAACTACGGTATAACTAAGTTGAGAGGATATATTATAGAGTTTCAGGATTCAATTTCAATAATTCTTTAAGACTTATTGAATCAAATAACAATTGTATAAGGGTTAAGAATTTAATGAAGATCCATAATATGATAGATATTTATGTGACACATACGTTATATAAACCTAACTTAACTCTTGAAATATTAAAGATTACTATGAGAAAAATGTGAGTGATGGATTGGGGCGTAACATAAATATTGATGATAAGTCAAAAGATGTAAATGGAGTGGATGTAGTTGTCGCTAATCAAATATAGGTCATGGGGATAGGACTGATAAGGAATATAATTAAGGTTAGAGTATTAATAATTAAGTTATTGATGAAGGAGACAATCAAGATGGACAAAAAGCCAATAATGATGAAGAAACTACAAATGAAGCTAACGAAGAAGAAAATCCCTAACATAAAGATTATGGAAGTTTCAATATATCTATTATAGATACACATCATCATCATTACACCCAGTCCGAAATCCCGCAATAAAGCGGAGTCTAGAGAGGTCTAATAGTACGTAGCCTTACCCCTACATAGTGGAGAGGTTGTTTCCGATAAACCCATATGCAGATGTGACAATAAAAAAGGTGATTAAGATATTTTTAAAAATGTGATATAAAGATATTTTAAAATATAGATATATAGAAAAGAAAAAAGAAAAAAAAAACAAAACTTAAAAACAAAACTTAAAAAAGGTTACATATCTTCATTAGAAGATGCAAGTCTAGAAGATAAAGTTTTAAGAAATTTATAAGATAAATATATCTGATATATTGCAAAGTACTGCTAATACCTGATATGTTGCAAAGTTCTGCTCATCATTTATCGAATTATAGGTGTCATCCTTGCACAGGGCCATTGTTGGACCCGAAAATTTAGATAGCTGGAGGTTGAGGCGGTGGCGGAAACAGAAAAAGGGTGGGAGAATCCAAAAGGTAAAAGCAGAAGAACATAAGATTTGAGAAGAGAGCAGAGATTTGAAAAAAGAGACCATCTCCGTCCTTGTTGAAGTTTCAAATCCCTAATTAAATAAACAAGCGAAAGCAACTTCACATTCACATAGCTGCAAAAGTCAACTAATTACATATCACCCTTTGTTTTCTGCGACTCCTCCAATATAATGATGGAGTTGTTCGAGCATAAAATCTTCCATTACCCTCACCTACATCCCCCTCAGGTTCCTCCAAGCTCCGTGTGAAAAACACAACCTTTCAAGTTGGGGACTCATAATCTCGCCGCTAGTGGCGAGGGTTCTGAAGGAAAACCCAACTCTATTTCTACCCTTTATTTTCCTACCTTTCGGCTGACATTTCAAAAACTCAAAATCTCTAATTATCTTAACCTCATACATAACTCACTACTTCCAATAAACTTGCATCTACCATTTAAACTTCGTAACAACTTTGATCTATTGATAAATTAAAGGACATATATTGGTCGACGAAAAACACAATACTAAAGAACAAAAGCAACGACATTCAAGTGGATCACAAACTTAAAAAGAAGACATCATCTAGTGGAAATAGATTTAATAGATTGAGTGGGAGTTTTCTTGATACTGATGAATATCCTAGTAGTAAAGAACCTAATAAACCACTAAGGAGACATGAAGCAAATACTAACTATATGCTTAGGCTTTAGGTATGGAGTTTAAAAGTACAAAAGAATTCAAAGATGTCATTGTTGACTATACAATGAATTCAATATGCAATAGAAAAGAAATAAATTAAGGATAAGGGTTGGATGCATAGAAGGTTGCAAAATAAGTTACTTGCATCATATGACAATATCGATAAGTTCTCCAAGGTTAAAAACTACAAGCCACAACATAGTGACTTCATTATAAACAAAACAAAACGCTCTCCAAAATTTCTTGTAAGGCATTTCAGGGATAGAATTTTTGAGAAGCCAATTATTACAACCATTAAGATGATTAAGAAATGTAAAGAGAAGTTGAACTTTTTTGTTATAGAAATGAGAAGTTGAAAATATTTGTTAATTTTAGTATGTGTAAAGGTGTGAAAAAGAAATTAAGAAAAGAGAGAGTTGCAGAGTGTGTGAATTAATATTTGAAACCACAAGAATATGTTTATGAGTTAAAAAATAGAAATCCTTGTTCAACTCTTGAGCTTCAGCTATCAAGGAATCAAGAGTTGTCACTACTCCAATTCGCACCAGGGATGAGTGAATTCGAAGATTTGAAACAAAACTCTAATCTCCAAACTAAGTTATAGTTTAATTTTTAAAAAAAATTCATAACATATTTAATAGAAGTATAGAACCCTAACAACTCAGTCCAATGAAAGACTATTTTAATCGTTTTTTAGTAAGTTAAAACCATGTTGTATTAAGTCTAACTTAAAGTTTGACTGATACATTAAAGAGCAAAATATACCTTCAATCACTATTTTTACTTCAATCTACGTTTCTCCTGATCGGACGGACATGTAAACTTTCAGTATCGGTTATGAATGCATCTAAACTGTCAGACAAGAAGCATCTAAACTACCAGTATGTGATACGAACGCATCTATACTTTCAGTGTGTCTATGAATGCAAAGACAATGTAGCTGGCAGTGTTATAAGAAAATTGATAATTCTTTCTTGACTTACATGCTCAAAAAGCAATCTTTTCTGTTCTTAAAATGTTCAACATCCAACTACGATATTGAGTCGATTAGAACAATAGAAAGGACAAAAGGAAATTAAAAGGGGCTAAACTCCTCCGCATCATCGCCATCATACTTGATACAAGAGGCCTCTGTGCCTCTAATCAATTAGCGGTACTGCAAAATTTGAAAGAAGCACGATTAAGTTGAATCATTCTCAACGAATAAAATAACGTGAGAGAAGAAACATAAATGGAAGTATGGAATTACACAAAGTTTCAAATTTCAGTCAAGATCCAAAGTAATTCTCAAAGAAGTTTATTTAAAAAAAAAAGAAAAAGATAGAAAAACAAACCTTGATGAATCCAATTTCCTTTGCATTGCTACGGAAGCACTGCCTGCAGCACATGAGTCCGTACTTCCTGATCAATCCATGTGGATTTCCACACACACGGCTGCCCCCAAACCACAATTAGCCATTAACAACTTTTACTCAAAATACAACAATCAACTATTATAATGTAATGTTCACCACCACATCAATTAAAAGGAACCAACTATCAATAGGGTTTCCAGAAATTGGGCCTAAAAGCCAAAGAAAGAATATTTATCAAGCTACAAAACAACCATGAATATATCAAAACCTGGTAAACACAATATCGGGTGGAAAACAAAAAATCGACCAATAAATCAGAGGACAATAAAAATGGAGGAAGCGAACACCATACCAGGTACGAGATCCAGGACCATAGGTCTTGGGGTGGGAGCTCCAAACGTTTGAGTGACCCATCGCTTCAAATCTCTCTACCTCTCTCTGGTGCTTGGAATTTTAACAAAAACCCTAACCACGCCGTTTACGAGATGAGAGGGCGAAAAGCTTTTTGTTCTAGGTTTTTATAGGAAATAGGCAAAGCAAGCCGTGAAGTTGATTCGTCCCCCTAATAAACGCATCGTTTTCGGTAATCATGTTGAAAGGCCCAAGTCGGTGTTTGTCCAAGGCCCAAGTAAACTGACATTCTCCGTTTTCGTTCGTTCGTTTAATGCCAATATTTGCTTATAATAAGTATACTAATGGCCAAGTTTATTTTTTTGTCAACTCATCGAGTTTTTTTTAATAAGTAAAGGAAGTAATAAATACTACTTAAGAGGAACAATAATAAATTAATAATACTATTTTAAAAGAGTAATAATTATTAACTAAAGAAAAAATAAACTATACAATTAAATTAATCACAAGTATAAATTTAAATTGTAGATTATATTTATATTACAAATGAATTACATTATGGTTTTAGATTATTATAATAAATACCAATAATTATAAAACTTAACCAGTTCGATCAATTTAATTGTAAAAATCTTAAACCCTTCAATTTTTTGGTTCAGTTTTCAACTTTTCAGTTTAATTTACATTAATAACTCATGTTATTAAAACTAATCAATTTATTAATTAATCGTTAATTTTTGTAAATTAAGAAATTCTTATAAGTCAAAATAAATAAATTAATTTTATTTAACAATCTTTTTTTCAATTAAGCTTTAAATTTTTAATAAGTAAGAAAATGCCTTTTTAAATCATATTTTAAAAATGCTTCTTCAAGAACTCAAATGCTTTAGGCCATGGCCTGTTGGAGAGAAATGTAGTCTGAAGTAGCCATTTATCTCTTCCTCTCCCAAACTATCAGAGCTTTGAAAGATTGTTGTCAATAGGTGAATATAGCTAAAAGACACAACCACAAAAGAAGATTGCATAAAGATGCTAATCCCAAACGCAGCAACACAAAAGTTTATTCCAATGGGCATAAATGGAGAGATGGATAATATCCAGCTGGTGGGGAAGATGCTAAATACAAAAGAGCAACAGGAAGCCCAACCATTCCTGGGTTTATGTTATCTATCGTTCATTTCACTCAAAAGCTGCGGCGGAAATATGGAGCGCACCTTGCCCATCCAAAGCAGTTCCAACAAGGCCGCTTCTTCCTCTTTCCGGACGATCGAGCATTTTCGATTTCGTTCTTCCTCAGCATCTCCCACATGACGTGAACATCTTCATACTCGCAAGCCCTTATATCATGCGTCAGTTTCAACAACCCTGCTTTCCAAGATTACTCCTCACTTTCAGACAAATGTTTTTAAGGAATAGAGAAATAAAAGTCACTGACTAGTTTAAGTGCATTGCCTTTAGAAGATTAATTCTCAATTTGATTCAATAAAAGGAAGAATGTGAGATTAGGTTTATAATCCTAGAATATCCATCCCTAGGCCTCCAGGTCCAGCTCAGTTGTTTACCAAGTTTAGTTATCACAAGAGAAGGAGACTGATGCTAGTCCAGGAAAACCGTACATTGGGAAAAGTCCTTTCGAAGGCCAGGACTCAGGACAGTAACAAATGTTAGTGAAACTGTAGATAGTTTCTAGTTTTCTGTATCTCCGTAATGAATTGAATGGACTACGGGGTTTCCCTTTTTGAATGAAAGGCACTTCTATGTAAGATCAAGCAATTCCATACCTTCGTTTTACATATCAATTTCTCCAATAAACAGAAACGGAGATACAGTGTGACATTTCGTAAAAACCAGAAAATCAAAATCGAAACTATATATGGAGCTTGACAACGAACAACGGCATTCCAATCACACCGACACGAAAGCTACAAACATGGCCAGAAGCAAAAATTTTCAAACACATTCCCACCGAAATCATAACTTATGGAACCGAAAAATGGTTCATGGGCAGTAAAAACACGGAAGGGAAGACAAACATACCGGGTTTTCGAATTCCCAGACGCACAGCTACACCTTTGCAGACCCTATTCACTGGACGCCGTATCTTATCCCACCCCTCCATTTCGTATAATTTGTGATTATATACCCACTGCCGCTTTCTTCCAATGGAGAGATCAAGAAGCAGGGGCACCCAAAACCCACCACACAAACAGGAAGTAATTTATAACTCTTCCTCTTTTACAACAAATAAAACCGAGACTATGATTTGTCTCCTCTATAAAAAACAATACATGGTAACCTCCCAACTAGAAACTAACAGAACGAGAAGAAAGCGAGAGGCCTTATTGACAGCCCAACTAACTCCTCTCTTTCTCTCTCTCTCTCTCTCTCTCAACACAACGCCAGTGAATTAATCATCTACGCGGCAATGCTGACGTTTTAACGGTCGACACGTGTCTGTTTAAGTCGTGTCGGAATCCATTGCTCAGCTCGCGAAGATTGCGACAGACTCTCTGATTGGTACGGTCAACACACTTTCTTTGCTACGTGGAGAGTAATAATAGGCTGTCACTTTTCGTGATCGTACGGGCATGCCTAAAGATATTTTCCATTTCTTGTCTCGTCTTTTGATGAGGTCCACGTTTTTTGGGACAAAAGCAACGAGGAGTTTTCGGTTGGCAATTTGAATGGACATAAAGGATGTGATGTCTGATGGGTAATGTCAAGTGAACACAATCCTCCAACGTGGCGATAAATAATTGGCCAGGCCGTTTGTTGATGGAATAATAATTTTGGGCATATTAAGACAACAGGAATTGTATTATGAAAGATTACGACCGATGGCTTTGAAATTTGTTATTTCTATGTTTATTAGTTGGCTTTAGAAATACAGGAAATTCAATGGAGGAGCCAAAGCTGAAACGCAACGTATGACGGCCTATGTGGAACTAAAAGAATGATAGAAAATTAACAGTAAAAATGGGCCTAACTGCTGCATTCTTGTGAGCTGACGAAGAACGCAACCAAGTCGAGCATGATTTGCATAACATTATGGAGAGCTCACTTTCTTCAAACTTGCCATGTATGTTAGATAGACAGTCCATGCATATGCACACGTACTGTTCAGCAAAGGCTGACAAGAAACAAGGTGAAAACAATTGTGAATCATTAGTGAAGGTGTTGGGCTTCATGCAAAGATTTCAAGCTCAAGCCAATATCACGAAATATGACGGAATGGAATAAGATAAACCAACAGGGGCTACCTGCAGATGAACTGGTGTGAATTTATATGTAGCAAAGTCACAGATTGGCCAATACAGAAGACCATTTACCAATGTTGGTAGCAAGTCTCGTTTCAATCTAGCAGTTATCTCCTCACCATTTTCACCTGCGTTTAGCACCATATAGTTCACTTTTAATAAAGCATTCGTATAACATACTATAGACTCCGATGCAATGTAACTCCGAAAATCAGCTAAAGGACACCTTACACCAGTTAAGAGGACAAATTTTCATGTAAAGTTAGGGAGATGGAAAGTAATATAGAACTTGATCAGATGCATTAGGAAGTTGAAACTGTCTTATTCTTTGTTCGAGCCTGCAATAAATATCCAAAGGCTACTACATTCAACACATAAGAAGTCGTGACAGAAGACTCAATAACTCACTCCAACCGGGAGGCCTAGGGTGTTCAGCTCTATGGGCGTGTAACTGTGCAAGTAATTAACTGATTGAAAACTATTTAACCCACAGTCGCAGACTTTACATTCAACTTATTACCAGCTAATGTCAAATGATAAGCTCTGTTTTTGTGGTCGTAGACATCTATGTTCGAAGGAAGTCAAACTGCATTTGTCATTAAATAAAGGAAAAACATTTTGTTTACCTTGTAAAGCTGCATTATAGGAGAAGAAAAGAGTAGTATTCACAGGTCCATAGACACCCTGCCCCAGAAATATTTTCGCAAGGGTACTCAACATGTCACGTTTTGGCAGCGCTCTTGACATAGCATTGAACCACAAATGCTGCGATGGCCCCAGGAAAACAAACCCGTATCCAGCCATGCGTAATGTCCTTATTGCATCCAAAGAATCAGATGATTGAGAAGATATCATCTAATAAGATATTTATTTCAAACATTAATAAGTAGGTTGTTCAAAACTGAATAACACATAAATTTGTAAAAGGAAATGTAAAGATAAAAGACAGGAACTGCGCTTGCTTATGCCATCCATGACCTAAAATTTGCCTAATACCTCACGAACTTGTAAAGCCATATGAAAAGTAATTTTTATGTCTCCTGCCTACTACTTAGGAACTTGGATTTGGACGAACACCTTGTTAAATTAGTGGTTATTCGTCAAGAAAAACCCCCCAATATGGAAAATGCCAAATTTCTTATGACAAAATTTTGATTATAAGATCACAGATTTGGCAACTATTAACGGAAGCAGACGATTAAACTAAGGGAACGACAAGATATAAGAGCAGGAATACATGGAGAAGGCTTTGAGTAGCGGAAACATGCTTCCAAACACACCATAGTCAGATATTTACAGTCGTATTCCCACGAGAACTTAAGCATCTTAGAAACTTTCAAGTAATTGTACAGTATAGTTAACGCTACATTTAATCGGTTTTGTCACCCAAAAAAGAAGATAAATATCAAGCAGAACAGAAAGCTAGAGGTGTACCTGAGCAGTCATGTCAGAAGCAGCATATATTAGGGAAGTAGTAATGGTTTTGGTGGTAGCTGGGTGGGAATTAAGCTTGCCCATATACCATCCCAGAAGCCCAACTTTTGATTTTGAATTGGAATAAGATGATTCTGAGAATGAACGTGATGGTACATAGAGAAAGACAGAGGCTTTGGAGTCTCTTGTTTTCTTTATGTTGTGGGACGAACGAGTGCTTGTGCTGAATCTCTGTTGCTGTTGGTTTGTACACGAACCCTTTGAGAGGAAATTGGCTGTGACGCAGCGCTTAGCGGTGGATTTCACGGATGCGCCGCCCATGATGTAGAAGAAGGATTTGGGGATTTGAAGAACCTCTTAAGTGCTTATGAAGGGCATTTCACTTCTCAGCGAGCAAGACAAAACTAAAACGAAAGCTCAAATGTTTTCGTTTGAATATAATTTCCTCTCGTTTCGCCATGTTGGAAAGTTCTCTTACACTCACCTTCCTGTATCTTCCCTCAAAAGAGGAGCAAATTAAGGCTGACGAAAGAAAACCCGTTCCGTGTGGAAATGTTGGTGGGCCTCAATTTTAGAGCAAATCAATTTGTGATAGCAACTATCGAGTTCTGACCTTTTTCCTTTTATGTAATGGGATGGTTTCATCATCCATAGGATAGTTTCGAGTTTAGATTCTCTGTCCAATATTATGATATCTTATTATGTTTAATAAATCTCAGCTATTTATTTATGTGTGATTCGCATGGAGCCCGTGTGGATCCCGTAAAATAAATGGTTGAGATTCCATGAGACAGAATAAGACAAAGTAAAACTGGACAAATGATCAGATTTCGATAGTTCCATGTCGTCCCCACCAGAAGTTTTAGAATTAGATTTGTCTAAATACAAATTTTCTTAGCCCTCGTTCATTTCATATAAACATTGAAAATGAAACAAAAGTTGAATCGTGATGTTGATGTTAGTCTCCTTGGACTCAGGAGTCTGAGAATTCAATTGTAGCACCACATGTTAGCTGAGAAAGTTGAACTCTCCATGCAGCTGATCTTTTCAGCATCAAATTCTAAGTCTACTTAAATTTTCTACTTTGGACTTTTCTATAGTAGCAAACTACAGCGTTGCGTTATAGATTTGCTCATCGTAGAGGAGCACAAAATGCCGAAGTGGCTCTTTGTTTGTAGTCTGTTGTATTAGGAAATTGGATCCACAATAGTGTCTTAGCCTCGGCCGGCCCTGGACAACTTGAACTCGAATCGGGCCCGAGGCTTTTCAATCCGGGTCTACCTATTGACCTTCCCAAATTACATCACTAAACCTAATACATCACCTTACTTTGGAGGGCTCTTGTTCTCACTGCGGTGTTGACGAATCCTCCCTTCATGCGGTTCATGACTGCGCCAGAGCCTGGCAAGTATGGCGATCTTTTTCGCCGTCTATTCTCCGTGCTGACTTTTTTACTTTGCCTCTCCCCCAATGGCTCGACACTAATCTCCACGCCCACAGCCGAGTGTTCGGTCAAGGCTAGTCGACTATTTTTGGCACGACCTGTTGGTTTTTATGGACCTGGCGTAATGGGGCCCTTTTTGATACTCAGTTTCTTTGGCCTTCCTCACCCCTTTCCGT